>CM054941.1:18674117-18715200 GCA_029168755.2 Tillandsia fasciculata
CAAACTGTAAACATAAAGTACAACTCTATACCTCACAACAAAGGTCTCTCAACAGAGGAAAAAGAAGTAAACTAATCAACTGGAGCTCTCCTCTGAAGGGGTACCGCTACACTCCAACGACGGGTAGGGAACTAGCTCGCGACTCCCTCGCCTCGGCCAGAAGGATCAGCAACAGGAGCACAGGAATAGAGAAGAAGTTCCTGGGGAAAAGACACCACGGCGGGTGTGAGAACTACTTCCCACAGTAGTTCTCAGTGGGTGCCGCCAACAAGCCCAACGGTCTGCCCACTAAGTCTACTAGAGGCATAAGATAACAAAGTAATACGGAGAGAAAAGAGCTGGAAAAGGATACTCTACAGCTACTATGCCTCTATCTAGATGCTCAAAGGTGGAACAGATGATAATATGATGCATCAACTAACAAATCAGTAAAGTCACCCAATCTAACTGACTGCCTCCTCGGGTCCAGTCAAGCCTGCGCCTACCTACTGCCGCACATCCCGGAGGAACGGACTCACGTAGGGCGTCCCACACGGACAACTCACCCCTCGCGCAAAACTGCCTCAACAGGCCCACCGTCGCATCCACTGCGGGAAACTGCCTCAACAGGCCAACCATCGCATCCACTGCGGCATCTCAGGGGGCACGACCCCCAACTGAGGAAAAACGGCGCGACATAGAGTATCAAAAATTGGCAAAAGCAGGCTAGTCAAAAACCACGCTCACTTTCAGAACGGTAGGACTCAAGATCCCCAAATATCTCGCACAACAGTCGGAGCACTCTCGACGACTCAGCTGATCGGCTAACTCGAAACACGAGACACTAGCCTCTCCAATAGCTCGCAGCACAAGCACACTGGCTGGAGGTACTCCACAGCCAGGAACGACCCACAACTCAGGCTAACAATACCGGTCAGACAACACTCAACGACCTGGGACCACCGTCAACCCCAACGGTTCCCAACAACACGGACCGGAAGATACTCGACGGCCCGGGACTACCGTCTACCCAACGGCTCCCTCCCACGACAGCACAACAGGAATACAAGACCTCCCGGGACTACCGTTTACCCAAACGGCTCCCGGCATAGATAAGCAACCCACTACAACTACCAGACTCCACTCTGCTCCCAAGCACGAGTGCAAAAGCATCCCACACTAAAAGAAAGTCCCGACCTCTCGGCCCACTACCCGGGCGAGGATAACACTATGTCCAGGAATAGAAAAACAGTGTGGGTGTCTAAACATAAATAACCCTAGCCCAAGTGAGAGTTTTCTACTGGTCTGGTTACACATGCAACATATGACGGGGGTGCTAGGTCAAGTTCCAATATAACTATATTAACAGATGATAAAAGGAATAACCATTCCTACAATCTAGCATGCTACACAATGAAATAAACTATCATGCATAGTCCTACATCGGTAGAATTACTGTACAGTCCATAAAACTTGGAGATAAGGCCACCCACCTCGATAAGCCACCAATTGCTCGTAGACACTTACAATTGGCCTCGACACAATCCGCACGCAAAACGGAGCAATGTGCCGAAACCCGCATGCAAAACGGAGTCCGCACGCAAAACGATGCATGCCGCCGGAGTCCGCACGTAAAACGGAGCACGGTGCCGAAACCTGTGCGCAAAACGGAGTCCGCACGCAAAACGGTGCACGCCGCCGAGTCCGCACGCAAAACGGAGCACGGTGCCGAAACTCACGCGCAAAACGGAATCCGCACGCAAAACGGTGCACGCCGCCGGAGTTCGCACGCAAAACGGAGCACGGTGCCGAAACTCACGCGCAAAACGGAGTCCGCACGCAAAACGGTGCACGCCGCCGGGGTCCGCACGCAAAACGAAGCACGGTGCCGAAACCCTCACGCAAAACGGAGTCCGCACGCAAAACGGTGCACGGTGCCGGAATCTGCATGCAAAACGGAGCACGGTGCCAGAATCCGCACGCAAAACGGAGTCCGCACGCCAGCAAAACGGTGCAGAAAAACACAGTCCCTAACACAGATAAGAACAAGGGGTTAATTACAGTCCAAACGAACGCCCCAAAACTGTGCCAAAAACACCGTAAAATTAACACATGGGACCTACCCGACTGCGCCGCCGCCGCCGAAACGGTCCCATCGGAACCCCGCGCACGCTCCACGAGGTTCACGCCGCACCGCCACACCACCCAAAATCCCCTCCTCACTCCCTCTCTCGGGTGGAGAAGAAAGAAAAGAAAAGGGAGGAGGAATGGCGCTCGGGGGAGAAAGAAGAAGAAAAAGAAGAAAAGGAGAAAGGGGTGGTCCACGGATCCGGTCCACGGGTCCGGTCCACGGCGCCAACCAATGGGGAGCCCCCAGCCTCGGTCCACGGCGCATGGGCAGCGCGCGCCCGGTCGACGCGCGCGCCCAAGCGCCACGTGGCGCGCGGTTACGCGCCCGCCACACGGGCGCATTACACCGCCCAGGCGCGGGACACGCGCGCGCCACACGGGTGCGCGTGCCCCCGCGCCCGCGCGGGCGCCAACGGGGGCCCGCCACGTGGCGGCCCCCGCGCGCTCCGCGCCGAGGGCGCGCTTCCCAAGCGCCCGCCGCGCCGTACGTGCGCGCCTGGCACCCCGTGCCGCAGCCGCCTCGGGATCCGTGCCGTCGCCTCGCCTCGGAATTCGTGCCGCGTCGCGTCGAAAAACGCGCAACTGATCCGGACTCCAAATCAAACAAGTAAATAGTCCATTCTTAGCGATTTCGCGCGCTGAATCCAAAAACGATGTCCGTTTTTCCAAATTCTCGTCCGAAAATTTGCCGAATGCCCACTCGATCCGATTTTCGCGCCGGGTCCACTTTTAAAGTCCGATTTGCCAAATTCCAACTCTGAAAAATTCCAGAAGGCGACCGGAGAGGTAATCTTTCATCCAAACTTCGACGGAGTCAAATTTTGACATCTGAATCGCGCGAAACCACTTCTAAACACTCGACGGGTCCTCCAATTTCCTACGGGACCTCCTTTTAAGCCCCAAGGTCCAACACTTGTGTCCAAATTGCGCGCAAACACCACCAACACACCACGCAGGCCTCCAGTGATGCAACTAAATCCCAATTGCACCACAAATCCATTTCTCGGGCCCGACATGCGCACAAACACTCCCAACGGCCACTAAAAGCTGCCCAACAACCAGCAGACCCTACGCGGGAAATTCCGGGACCTCACACAGTCCATCGCAGAAAACACAGTGAAAAGTTTTCCTAACAATCCCGTCATAAGAAAAGGTATACACGGGCGAGGGAACGCCAGAACTCTACACTCAAAGTGTGGCATGTATACTATGGTCAAACGATGATCTCATAGATCACCAACGACACAAAACAAACATCTCAAGGTTTACTCACAAGTCCCCATCACAAAAGTATCATACATCTCGAACACAGTGCCCCAGGCACGCACTCTCTCTCTCACTGGCCCACGACCCACAAAATTCCAAAACAAATGTAATCTCTATGTCAGCGTGACGAAGCACAAATATCAAAACTTAAGTACCACCTATCTCTTAATACCCAACAACACAAGACGAAGAGTCAACTTAGGTTGACAACATGGTTCTCCTAATAATTGATTAACTCAATCATGCCATAAAAATATAACGCCTATCCCAATATTCGTACAACCAACAATCCTCGTGCGTCCCCTAGTAATAAAATAATAATAAATTCTAACTCCAACTCGAATAGCCCAATACAAATAAAATATCACCCAAATACTAGTATGCATTTTCTATAACTAATAAACAATAAACAAAAGCTATAAAAATCCATACATTTAGAAAGCAAATATAATCAGTAATATGTCATTCTCGACGACATGGAACCCACCTGGAACGCAAATCTCAGTAAAGCACGATCGGCGAAATTAAAGATTGCACGCTCGACGATAATTACCACACGCGAGCGGCACAATCGCGAAAAATCTGGCGACACCCCGTTTCAACCGCGTGACACAGAAACCTCGGCTCTAACAGTTCAACACAAAAGAACAAAGCTCAAATCCAAGAACTCTAACGAACTAAACCTATACCAACCAAAAACTACTCCAAAAAATACAACAAATAATAATAAAATAAATAGAACCTACCCCAAAGTCGACGTGCCATCAAATCTCATGCGCGCACGCTCGTACTCGAGTTCTCGGGTCGAACCACACGCTCCACAGCACTCCCCACGCGATCATGACCTCCCTCTCTCTCCCGCTCGATTTTTGTTTCTCTCTCTAGAGCCCTTGGATGTGAGCAGAAGAAAGAAAAGGGAGAAGAGAGAGAGAAAGATGTCGTGCTTAAATAGTCAAAACATGCAATTCGGGTGCCCGAAACGGCCAATTCGGGCAACTCAGACAACACAGGGTGGCCCAAAAGTTTTAGACCACAATAGGACGCGTTTTGAGCGCCCGAAATCACTTCCTCACCATGTGCGCATCACGTCGCGCGTGTCACGTCACGCGCTCCACTTTTTCACGCGCTTGCGACCAACGGGGAGATGCCATGCATCCACACTTCACATCCCGCACTGCCACGCGCCCCGCTCCATCACGCGCCACGCGTTCGCCTCCCAGCGCGCCCGGATCCGCGCCCGAAAACCCAAAATCCCTCTAAAAACTCCTCTGGGCTCTATTTTTCGTGTGGATTTGCGCTAAAATGGTCCTGACTCGGCCCAGCACTCCCACAACGTGCTAACAGACCAACCATACTGCAACTTTGCAATTTGTAAAAGTCCAGTATCTCACAATGAATTAATCAAAAAGTTAAAATATTTATCATCTTATATTATGTATGCATAAAATAAGTAAAATAAAAATATATATGTATATTTTTAATTGTATGCATTATGGACCCGCAGTGAACATGCATCCAAAGAATGTCTATATCAGATATGAGTCCAACACGAATACATATGTAATACGCAAGATTTATAGAAGTGTTCATGATACATAGATAGAGAGTAGTCTCTCTCCTCATCTTAGTTTAGGATGGTCGTATACATGTTTGGTTCGAAGTCGGAATCCGAATTAGAATCGGAATGGAAATAAGTTAGAATCGGAATTGGAATGACTCATTACCTCATTATATTTAGTTCATCTCCTGAATCGAAATCAGAATGAATCATTATCATTATGGGTGTTTAGTTCGGGCAAATATCGAAAACGGAATGAAATTAATATACCAATCTTATCCTTATAATATATTTTAATTATTTTTAATCTTTTTAAATACTCTATTCAAAATATAAATGAACAATTTATAAAATAATTAATAAAAAGTAAGAGAATTTTATATTTGAGAATAAAAATAATAGATAAAAGAGGGAGATTACAGTGAGAAGGGGATGTAATCATGTGACTTTTGAGAATAAAAAATATTAGATAAAACATATATTAGATAAAAGAGAGATTAGAGAAAGAATGGGATTTGTTCGTGCGACTTTTAAGGAAATATATATATATATTAAATAAAAGAGAGAGATTAAAGAGAGAAGGGTGTGCGGCAAAGGTGAGTGTAACGATCTGACGAGTCGCAGCCGATCGATGAGAGCTTCGCGCTGAGATCCTGGCTTGGCGACGAGAGTGATGATCACTTCCCGGACGATCCACGGCTTGATCGATGATGAGAATTCTCTGAGTTCAGCTGCGGTGAGGATGATGGAGAATCAAATTGATCAATGGATCAATTTGATGTTGGTTTGAGGTGGAGAAGAGAAGATTGGGGAAGAAGAGAGAGAAAGAGATTCAGGAGGGAATTGAAACTATTGTATTCTCATGTTAATTTCCTTTTACAAAGCTCTATTTATACTCAGTCACTAGTAAGAATGTTTTACGGTTATGTAATAACTATGGTAGGTAGTAGTAACTGTTTTATGTATCTGGACCCGAAATGGGCTCAATTCATAAGCATGTGGCCCTGGCTGGGCTGTCCCTTAGCTGTACGCCTTCGCCGCTCCGGCATCTTCCCCGATCCATGGAAGTATCCCAACTCGGATCTCAATCCGTTTCTAATGCCCGACCCGCCGAAGACTCTCGAACCTCTGGCACTTCTGGCAATCCGTCGCTTCTCACCTACTCCGCATTATGCCCTAGTCACTCCCATCAGGTTAGGCACTACCTCGCCCCTTTCCTCTATCTCTACTACTTCCCTACCTTCTCTTTCCCACACACCATACCACCTCCTCTACTCCGATAACACCTCTACTGCTCGGGTTGTAACACTCCCCCCCTCTTGAGAGCATCCTTGTCCTCAAGGATCAAGGGTGGGATACTTACTTCTCATCTCTTCGTAATCCTCCCAAGTGGCCCGCTCCCGGCCTAAGTTGCTCCATTGTACAAGTATCTGGGTGACAGCTTTGTTCCCGCGCTTCAACATTCGTCTGGCTAAGATGCGTTCCGGTCGTGTAGCCAAGTGACCATCTTCTTCACCTTCAAGTCTCAACTCAGGATGTTGCTCTGCTTGGGGTAAACCCTTCTTAAGCTGCGAGACATGGAAGACGGGATGAACCTTGGCACCGTCCGGAAGTTTCAGCCGGTAAGCCACTGGCCCGATCCTTTGAAGCACTTCGTATGGACCAAAGTACCTGGAGGTAAGCTTCAGACTCTTGCGTACCGCGACGCTGCTCTGCCGGTAAGGTTGAAGCTTGAGGTATACTCTTTCGCCAACTTTGTACTCCTTATCTATCCGTCCTCGGTCCGCATTCTGTTTCATGCGATTCTGGGCTTCTTGGAGTTTCTCTCTAAGGAGCCGAAGCATGTGTTCCCTATCCTTTCTCCATTCTTGCACTGTGGGTACGACTTCTGTGGCTGCCTGAGAAGTAGTGGTCGTGGGGGCTTTATAGCCGTAGAGGGCTTCGAAAGGGGTCATCCCTATGGAGGAGTGGTGGCTAGTGTTGTACCACCACTCAGCCAGGGATAACCAACTGGACCACTTACTCGGCTGTTCACAACACATACGTCTTAAGTACGTTTCAAGGCATCTATTGACCCTCTCAGTTTGGCCATCAGTCTGAGGGTGATAAGCCGTACTCATATGTAGTTTTACTCCAGAAATTTTGAACAGTCCCTGCCAGAAGTCACTAGTAAACACCTTATCCCTGTCAGAGATTATCTCCTTAGGCATACCATGCAACTTGTAGACAGTATTAAGAAATGCCTTAGCCACTGTATGAGCTGTGTAAGGATGGGTGAGAGGGATGAAATGGGCATACTTGGTTAGTTTGTCCACTACTACCATGATTGTGTCTCGAGTCTCAGATTTTGGTAAGGACTCGATAAAATCCATACTTACTGTTTGCCAAGCTTCTGTAGGTATTGGTAGGGGTTGCAGCAAGCCTGCATAGGGGGTACCATCTATTTTGTTCTTAATGCACACTTCACAAGATTTTACCTTATTTTCCACATCTGATTTTAACCCAGGCCAATAAAAATAGGATTTGATCCTCCTGTAGGTATTGTCTATACCCGAATGTCCCCCTAAAGCTGAAGAGTGAAGTTGATCCACCAGGGTGGCTCTCAATTGCCCATAGTTGCCTATATAGAGTCTGCCTTTGTACCTTAACAGCCCTTGATTCTGGGTGTAATGCCCTGACTGTTCAGGGTGAACAAGTGTCTCTACCAACAATTGCTGAGCCCTTTTGTCTTCTTTGTAGCTCTCCTCTACTTCAACTATCCACGAAGGAATGGTTGCTGATAAGGCTTGACTACTACCTCTCTCTGTCACCACTCTAGAGAGTGCATCCGCAGCTAGATTTTCTTTTCCCTTCTTATATTTAATTATATACTCTAGGCCCATGAGTTTAAGCATACCCCTTTGCTGAGTGGCTGTGGTGATCCTTTGTTCAAGCAAATACTTTAGACTTTCGTGATCAGTATGAATGACGAAAGGACGAGGGCTTAAGTAATGCTTCCATTTGCTCACTGCCAGTAAGATGGCCAGAAACTCTTTTTCATAGGTAGAAAGGGCTTGGTTTCTGGGGCTGATAGCTTTACTGAGGAATGCAATGGGTCTGCCCTCTTGGGATAGCACTGCCCCCATCCCTGTATCACATGCATCGACTTCCACTACAAAAGTCTTTGTAAAGTCAGGCATTGCCAAGACAGGGGCAGTAGTCATAGCCATCTTCAATTTCTCAAAAGCCTTTTGTGCATCCTCTGTCCAATGGAAATTGTTTTTTTTCAAGAGATCAGTTAGGGGTCTACTGATTCCCCCATACCCCTTAATAAACTTGCGGTAATACCCTGTAAGACCAAGGAAGCCCCTCAATCCCTTGATAGAAACTGGCTGTGGCCATTCTACCATTGCTGTAATCTTACTTGGATCAGTGGCCACTCCTTCAGAAGATATAATATGTCCCAAATACTCTACGAAATTTTGCCCAAAGGAACACTTACTTCTTTTAGCTAGGAGTTGGTTTTCTTCAAGCAGCCTGAGCACTAAATCCAAATGATGGGCATGATCCACTAAATCTCTGCTATAGACAAGGATGTCATCAAAGAAAACAAGAACAAATTTTCTTAAGTGTGGTTGGAACACCTCATTCATTACTGCTTGGAATGTGGCTGGGGCGTTGGTTAAGCCGAAAGGCATAACTAAGAATTCATAATGCCCAGCGTGTGTTCTAAATGCAGTTTTTTCTATAGAGTCCTCATGCATCCTGATTTGGTGATAGCCCGATCTTAAATCAATTTTAGAGAACCATTTCGAGCCCCCTAACTCATCCAGTAAATCATCGATGATAGGTATGGGATATTTATCCTTCACAGTGGCTTGATTGAGTTTCCTATAATCCATACACATCCTCCAGCTGTTATCCTTTTTCTTTACTAACAGCACTGGGGAGGCATAGGGGCTAGTGCTCTTCCTGATGAAATGTGACTCCAGTAGATCAGCTACTTGTTTCTCCACTTCCTCTTTCTGTTCATAACTGTGCCTGTACGGCCTTGAGTTAACAGGATTGGTTCCTGGATGTAAAAGAATCTTGTGGTCTTGGTCTCTTTTTGGAGGCAGCCCCTTTGGTTCTTAGAAAACCTGCGCATGCTGATCCAATACTTCCTGTATGATCTCGGGTATGGTCCCTTCACAGCTCTTGGTATTATCCCTGAGCTGGGCTATAGCACAGCAGTTACCCTGCATACTAGCTTTCATCCACTGCTTAGCCCCTATAAGTTTGAGCTTAGCTCCCTCAGTAATTCCTTCTATAGTTACTGCCTTCCCATCTTTGCTAAAAGAAATTGAGTGATTGGAGTAATCAAAAGTCACCTTGCCATATCTCTTGAGCCAGTCAATGCTAAGTATTATGCTAGATCCGTCAAGCCTAATGACCCTCAAGTCAGCTTGGTAAGACTCTCCATGCATTAACCATTGAAACCCAGTACACTTCAGCTTGCTTAATACCTTGTCACCATTTGCCACGGTAACTATAAGTGGGGTAGCTGCAGTCAGGGTAGCTTTCATCTCTTTAGCTACTTGATAATCTATAAAACTATGAGTGCTCCCAGTGTCAATGAGTAGTACTAGTGGTTTGCCTCCACATTCACCCTGCACCTTGATGGTTTCTTGAGGCACTTCACCACTTAAAGCATGAACAGAAATTGCTCTTTCATCTGTTTCAGTGATTTCTTCCTCCTCTTCTTCTTGGAGCATTCCCTCATCAAACACTTCTTCTACCTCTGATTCTCCTTCTAACTGATTTAGGGATTTACCCTGGCACTGATGACCTGAGAAATACTTATCTCCACACTTGAAGCATAATCCAGCTGCCCTTCTCTGCTCTATTAACTGTTTGTTAGGGCCAGGTTGCCAAGTGGAATTTCTGTAGTTAGTGGGTTTACTCTCTTCAGCTCCTTTAGTATTGCCCTTCTGATTATAAATTTTGGAAGTTTGGTAACCTGTAGTAGGCCCATTGCCTGTCCTGTACATGTTCTTTTGCTTCTTCCACATCATTGTTAAGGCCTGCTCATGAAGTTTAGCCTGTTCAAAAACTTCTTCCAAGGTAGATGGGTTTGAAAGATCAATGAATGGTATTAACTCTTCCTTGAGTCCACTAATGTAACTTTGGATGAAATGTTCCTCACTCAAGGTAGGGTTTAAGTACAGCATTCTGGCCCTTAAGTCCTCAAATTTCTCCTGGTAAGCCTCTACACTTGTAGTTTGTTCCAGCTTGTTAAATTCTCTAACCAACTTCTTCATAGATGCCCCATCAAACCTACGGCATATAGCATCTGTAAGTTCCACCCAATCCAATTCTGGTTTGTCAACCATATAACCCTCCTTCCACCTGTGGGCCTTTCCAATAAAATGCATCGTAGCTATATCCACCCACTGCTACTCCGGAATTTGGTATAACTTGAAGAATTGCTCACTCCTACTTAACCACTCCCTAGGCTCTTCCCCACCAAATGAGGGGTAATCTAGTTTTGGGTATGGTACATAATATGGCTGCCTTTGCATTTGTGGAATAGCCTGATTTTCTGTTCCCAATTGTGGCGTCGACAATACTCCTTTGCCCTTATCCTCTCTGTGAATACCTTTGGAGCTACTTCCTGGCATGCCTGTACAACCCCCTCTACCTTCCTTCATTGGGAAGTTTGGCAGTGGTTCGGTTTTGTGGGGTTGAACTTGGGAACTTATCAATTTCATCAACTGCTCATGTCTTCTAACTGATTCCAACTGTTGTGCTTCATACCTCTGTTGACTTAACAACTGGATCTCATCCAACTGATGCCCCAACTTGCCAAATCTCTGGTTGTATTCACTACCAAATTGTTGCAACTTACTTTCAATGAGTGAATGGCACTCAGTGGATATAGCATGTACCTGCTCCTCAAGATTTTTGATCTGTTCACTCATATCTTTTAGCCGAGTACCCTCCGCCATGTCTATGAGGTATGGGTCCTTTGGATTGTAATTAAATCTATTGTATTTAGACTTCCCTATCTTGGAATTGCAGATTACTGATAACTCTTCTTCTTACTCAGAGGGAAATGATGCAACAAGCTAGGAAAACAGAATCAAAGCAGGTTTTGAGGGATCTGGATACCTTACAACCAGAGGAATACTGGTTGACCACTGTGGTAGCTGATGCTTAGGAGCTCCGATGACTCCTCTCCCAGATCTGAGAATTTGCCTCAATTCTGCTACTGGTTGCCCCGATCGGTCGCCTGTTGCCTTAATGTGTTGCTCACGATCCCTGGGATCGGAACAGCTCTGATACCAACTTGTAACGATCTGACGAGTCGCAGCCGATCGATGAGAGCTTCGCGCTGAGATCCTGGCTTGGCGACGAGAGTGATGATCACTTCTCGGACGATCCACGGCTTGATCGATGATGAGAATTCTCTGAGTTCAGCTGCGGTGAGGATGATGGAGAATCAAATTGATCAATGGATCAATTTGATGTTGGTTTGAGGTGGAGAAGAGAAGATTGGGGAAGAAGAGAGAGAAAGAGATTCAGGAGGGAATTGAAACTATTGTATTCTCATGTTAATTTCCTTTTACAAAGCTCTATTTATACTCAGTCACTAGTAAGAATGTTTTACGGTTATGTAATAACTATGGTAGGTAGTAGTAACTGTTTTATGTATCTGGACCCGAAATGGGCTCAATTCATAAGCATGTGGGCCCTGGCTGGGCTGTCCCTTAGCTGTACGCCTTCGCCGCTCCGGCATCTTCCCCGATCCATGGAAGTATCCCAACTCGGATCTCAATCCGTTTCTAATGCCCGACCCGCCGAAGACTCTCGAACCTCTGGCACTTCTGGCAATCCGTCGCTTGTCACCTACTCCGCATTATGCCCTAGTCACTCCCATCAGGTTAGGCACTACCTCGCCCCTTTCCTCTATCTCTACTACATCCCTACCTTCTCTTTCCCACACACCATACCACCTCCTCTACTCCGATAACACCTCTACTGCTCGGGTTGTAACAGTGAGGAGCATCCTCGCTGTATTTTTTATTCTTTTTTAAGTTGTATGGTTAGAAGCGGAAACGATTAATAATGAGCAAACCAAACACATCTAAGTTATATTGAAGTTTCATCAAAAGTGTCCTTCTGTTGAATGTATTACTCTTGTGTCATCATTTGGTAGCATTTCTGCTTAATCACACCAGAGATTAATTTAATTTGAAGTGGTGAGGTATCATTTAGGTTTAATTCCTTCCTTTCTCGTCTTTATTAATCTACCAAGTCTTGATTTTCATCAAACCACTAGTGAAGTGCCCGCGCTTCGCTGCGGATATTTTTTATAATTTTTTTTAGTAATATAAAAAAATAATAAAATATAAAAATTTATAATCAAAATATTATCTAAACATCAACTAAAATTCATGGTAATATTTCATATTTACACTGTATTGGTAGAGCACAGGTTAAATTGAATCATACAAAAAAAATAGAATTACTTATATTCCTTCTTATATAATGAATAAACTATTTCTAAATATGTCATTATGTTATTTTTTGTAATATATATTACAAAAATAATTATTAATACAAAAAAAATTCTTAGACAAACTAATGCCTCGAGAAAGTAACCTTATAAAGTAGCAATAGAATCCGCCTTACATTTGAAAAACCTCAGCAACATTTACAAATGATTTGTAAAGTGCACTAACATTCAAATTCGAAAACTGCACCAAATGAAGGTTGGGCAATATATTTTAGAATTAAATGCAATTTTTAGGATCATATGTAGGTTGAGCAACATATATTTTTTTTTTGTATTGTTCAAGCAGGAATAGTTCAGCAACATCAGAACAAACAATTTTTTTTATTCTTCAAGTAGGAATAGTTCAGCAACATCAGAAGCAACAATAGCTGGGAGAAGAAGCAGCATCAGCAGTTGGAAGCACCAATAGTTGCTGTGTAAGTAAACCTTACTTGGTAGTTTTTTGATCGATTATTCAATTCCATCATCATCTTCTTGTTCTCCTCCTTGTTATTCTATTGTGTTAGCAGTAGCAGGTAGAGAAGCACCCTACAAACTAAGTTCAAATTGATTTCAGTCATTTCATCGAAAGTAATTTCGCAAATATAAGGATAAAACTTCAATATATTTGGAGATAACAGTTTATTGTTTAGCCAATCTCGTGTCATATAGAGACAATCAACTTATTTGGAACTATAGTTTTCATATAGAGAATGTAGGTAAAGGCATTGCATCACTTGAAACTACTTTTTTCATAGAGAGAATGTAGATAAAGGCAAGAGGCAACCATTCTTTACAAAGAGGAAGCTATGTTTAAAAACCGAGTCGTTGGAAACTCACAAATTAGGAGAACACATTAAAAGTTAAGGCATTGAAAGTCATTAATTAGGAACATCCAACTTACTTAAAACCATATCTTAGGCATTCAAAGTCACAAATTAGAAACACCAAACTTACTTAAAACTATATCTTTCATAACCATTTAAAACTGTGATTAACCACAATTAGAGAAGTCCTCTAATTAACACTAAAGCATTCAACTCATTAACTTTCATATAGAGGAAGAATTTTTTCACCTAAGTTCAATTAATCTGATAGGCTCCCAAGGTTAAAGCTGTCAAAGATCAAATAAGCAATTGATGTAAACTGTGTATATGATCAACAGGGCCATGGTAACCCAACTTGATATTCTTCATTCTTAAATACTCTATTTTTGGTTGCAGAAGTCCAATTATTTGGGCTAAACGAAATGACCAAAATATGTCTAGAGTCATATTCAGTTTATCTTCTCAGCATTGGAAGAACCAATGAAGACAGAAAAAGAGAAACAAACAAAATGGATCCATATATAGACACTTCTAGAATAATCCGTCATGTAGAATCTGCAATTTCAGTTTAATGAAACCAAAAGCTTTGTACAATCGAGAGTCTTTAAAATATATCAAAGAAAAGATGTTAAAAGTACACAGCAAAATTTTATTAGCACTTGCAGATAAAATGTAGTGAAACATAATGACGGACATGCATGCCAAACTTCAGTTAAAGGTTCAACCATAAAGTAGAATATGGCAATTAAATATTCTTAAAACAGCATATGACTAAAACTTGCACTACAAAAAGAATTCATGATTTTGGAGTTCTTTCTTGCAAATGTGATCTCAAACTCATTACCTATTCGAAAAAGGAAATGATACGCTGAATCTATATTTTCTCTTCTCCTTTGTTGCCTATGCATGCTTAACAGAGCTTAATGTCTTTTCATGAAATTTTACCTTTCAAATCTGGATTTAAAAGCATTGTAGCCCCTAAACCCAAGATTTAAGTTGATAAATCCTAAACGATTAGAGCAAGAATTTGTGCAACTTATTTGCATGTTTCTGACCAGTAGAATCTTCCAAATTAGGCCTTTTTTGGGGGGCTTTAATTACCACTCTTAATTCCTGCACGTATTGATACCCTCTCACTACCAATACCCCAGCAGTATAAAATTTGCTTCAACAGTTAGAAGTTCTAGATAAGCTTCTGAGCAGACAGCAAGTGCTTAAGCATCAAAACAAACTAAATGCATTTGAGAAGTTAAGGAAAATAGCATGCATGATGATTCCCATTTCTGTCAAATGTGGCAAAAGGAACATATACTTACAGCAGAAAACAGCTTTAAAAAGTCACTAAATCGCCGAAGCACTCCGTGGCTTGAGCTAACCCCTTCCGGAGATTGTATATTAATATGAATCCTGTAAAACTGACCTTTATGTGTGTTAAAAGAGCACTACTGAGCTGAAATTACAACACAAAGTTTCAGGTTACTTTCTCCATAACAAAATAGAAATGGCTATCATCAACTCTTTCATAGGGGTAAATGATAAAGAATCCAAGATTAGCAATCTTTTATGACAAATTCCATTATAAACTGCATAATCCAACATCCCAAAAAATAATACAATAATGTGGAAACCACTCTTTAGAAGATTCCGAAAGTGAGACAATTTGGGCAGAATTCTTCACCAAAGAATAACTTCACAACTGTGCAGCTCTTAGTGGCATGGCAAAGGATGATCTGAACTTCCACCATACATAGAAGTGCATGTACTTAATCAGAACCTGCAACACCTTTTACCATCTCACTGTAACCATCTAACACTAAAGAGAGACAAAAAACAGGGGGAAAGGGGGACAATAGAACCTTCAAAATTTTAAACTAACGCAACAAACTTTAATTAAAAATGTAAAGTCATAAAAGATAAGGAACACGCAAGTAATTTTCAATATATATTTTGCTCAGACTCCCCATTAAGCAAATATCCTTATACCATACTAAAATCCTTCATTTTTTTTTTTTCCCGATCCAACTATAAGCCAAAAAATACGGGCTACAACACAGAGGGAAGTAGAAGGTTGCCTACAAAGTAGGCCATCCAATATCTACAACATAGAGAAAGTAGAAGGTTGCCTACAAAGTAGGCCATCCAATATCTAATTGTCATCGATTTATAGTTTAGAATCCGAGATTGGTCACAAAGAATTCAACATTGTAGGGGTAGATCATCATAGCATATACTAAAGCCAACATACCTAAGTTCAAAATCTGATTAAAACACCAAATAACTTGTAAGGTGCAGACTAAATTGGGCACATAAAAAGCAATAGTAGAGCAGACTATACATGAGAAATTCATTGTATTGTGAACTGAAATTGCATTAATACTGAAATAATATAAACAAATACAATATTCTTATAACATGCTCAACTCATGAACCTAGTCATGCTAAGGTATTCCTTATTACACCATTTAAATATTCAGAATTCGACAGTACACCATTTGTTTAGGTATTCCTTATTACACCATTTAAAGTACTTTAGATATTCAATCATACTTTAAATACCTGTTTAGGTATTCCTTATTACACCATTTGTTTACAGATATACTTTTAGACGTACAATTGTACCTCATTCTATTCAACGAAATATGTGGGAATAGCAAAGCTGCATAATGTAGGTTTAACATGATCATTGTTTAATTTCCAATATAATTACATCTCCTACATGCAGATTAAGCAAGAACAATAACAGGAAATGGGAAAATCATATGAACATTCGTAATCCCTCAGTGTTAATTCAGATTTTAGGCGCTAATTATAAGAATTCAGATATTTCATAGACATAAAAGAGGAATTTGCCATTTTTAGTACTTTTAACCCATATCAATTGCAAATCCAACAACGAAATGAAGTGAAGCTCTACGGACACCTTCCCACTGTCCAAAACCAGCAGGAAATGTCAACAAAATCCCCAAATTTCAGCAACAACTCTGTTAGGAAAATTTAAACAAAAAATCTAACGAAACTCCATTTCGACTCTAAAAATCCAATGGAAATCTAAATTTAACCAACTTACCTCACAATCTAGCTGGGAGAAGGTATCAAATAGACGACCTCACAATCCAGCTGGGAGAAGGTATCAAATAGATGAAGCGACAACATTGTGAACCAACAATGTTTTACGTATCTATTATCACCTTACCAACCAAAGCAGGGCACAAAGAACCGGCACCGAACACCAAGATAGAAGGAAGAAGGAAGGACATACCATGTATGTAAGATAGAAAGGAGAAGGAAGCCCGGAGCTCTGGGATTCATCAGCGGAGGCGGCGGCGGCGGCGGCAGATGAGATGCAAGTGGGGGGTTCTTATTAGAAGGTTAACTCAATTTTATAAAAGTAATTAAAGGTCTTAGAATGTCCTCCAGTTTGACTTTTAGAGTTGTCTCAAAAAACTCAAAAAATTTAGAACTTTGAATCGGCTTATAAAGTTAAGAATAAAATTTGTGCTTATAAAAGTTTGTCATCTTGTCACGCCCCGAGTTCAAAAACCAGTGTATAAATTTTTTTTTTTTTTTTTTTTTTTTAAATCAGAGTTACAACCAATCAGGACAATGACAGACCGCCACATATATAGAAGAGTCCCAATACCCTATGAAATTGAGCCTTTTCTATATATGCACGGCTAGCTTGGCAACAACATCAGAGTACTAACTACGTACATCTCTGAACAAATATTACAAGTTAACTTTATAAATATACAACTGAATTACAATTTCTTTTCACTCAACATCATAACTTTTCGGCTGTCCAGGGTCAACCTCTATATCGATACCTCGCCAATTCGTCCCGACATCCCAACACCCGCTCAACCTGAAAAACAGTCACCCGAGGGTGTGAGACACACCGGAGTGTATCCCAGTGGGCACGACGAGCCGAGAAATAGCAGATCGTACCTACTGGTATACAATACTAGAGGATAGTAATAATTAGGGGTTAGAATAATCAGATAGGCAACATGGAGATCAACCAATATATATAATCATGAAATCAACAGATATCTAATCATGAAGGTAACATGGAAATCAGATAGGCAATCATGAAGATCAACAGATATATATACTCATGAAATCACAGGTAGGATAAGCAACTCAATAATCATGATACTATAAGTAAAGGCATCATATCAAGTCTCGACCTGTATAGGTGGATCATAAAATATCAAATCAAGGAATCAATGGAAATATAAAAGCTATGCATCACTTAACAAGAACTGAGCAATTATAAGGAATAGCTAATCATGCATCAACTAATAGAAACCACAAGTACCCAATCACTGCCACTTTTGGCCACAAGGGCCTCAGGCTAACTGCCATGGAGCATATGACCTCAGGCAACAACCACTTTTGGTCATTGGGGCCTCAGGCAACAACCATTTTTGGACACCCAATCAAGCTATCATAACCCCACTAGGCTCACGGGTCGATCAGACCTCTCTACCGGCAAAGAACACCGTGACGGTGGCCAAACCGTCGGTGTGCGTGACGAAAGCTTGGCTCGACGGCGATCATAATGCTGATGCTCAAACCACGGTCCACTAGACGGCAAGAAGCCGCAGAAAATCCCCACTGGGATACAAGTATAACATGCCAAGTACTGAAGTAATCTCACCTATTCTAAACATGCAGTGAAGAATAGAGACAAGTATAGAACTATGCTAGTGACCAATCAAGCATGGCATGTGTCCAGGAAATGCATATCAACTGCTGAAGAAATCAGGATATAACTCAACATGATAAATAAGCAACTGCTGGAATATAAGCATGATATGCAAGCAAGTAATAAGAGCAGGTATAGACTCCATATCAATCATAATGCTAAAACTCAGTTCACGGTCGGTAGACCGGACAGACGGCGGAACGCCGAGGAAAATCCCCACTGGGATGCAATATCAGAATCAACTGAGTCTCACTCATATGCAAGAATAAGCAGCAACTAAATATCATGGATCAGATATAATCAGGAAGTACTGATAATCAGGTATATAACCTAGCAAATGACCAATCATGCAAGGTATAATCTCAACAAAGGAAGACAGGTTCAATCAATCATCTAGGGTAAGCAAGAACAGGGGTCCAACCAATACCGTACACAGAGGGCCGAAATGATAAAGCCCGGACCGAAGATAACCCACCTGAAGGTAGACGGTCGCGATAACCACAAGACGGATCACAGGCTGGCTCCTGATGACTGGGGCCTACAAAATACCAGATGACAACTCAGGGTCTATCAATGTTCAAGGCGCAACTAGCGCGAACCGACCATTTCGTCGATTTGTGCTACGTAAAGCAGTTTAGCTTTTCAGAAACCCCAGGGAACCCACTGAAAGGTCATTACTACTTTAGAACATTCATTTAGCTTTACCAAGGTGTTACAATTACAGCCGGGCCCACAGGCTTACTCAGAATGGATTTTAAACGCTAAATAACCACTGTTTTGGCTCGTTCTCTCAAACGGTAAATCATTTTTACGAGCCGTCACCTCCAGCAGGTGACATTCGACTTGCTGAACGCCGTGCTCACCCATTTGTGGCAGCACGATGCCCGGGAAAAACTTCGGGCCATGAATTATTCCTCTAACCTAGCCGAAACGCATTTTCGTTTCTTCGGCTCACCAAAACCCAAAATAAACGCGAGCATCACGTTTAGTGACCCCAAAATAGCCAGGAGTACACTGTTACAACTTTTCAAACAGACCCTAATACTGTTATTAAGAATTTATTGTATTAAGGCTTGGTTTAATCACAACTCTGGGTAATGTCAGGATCACAGGGCTTGTGCTACTTACAGCCCAACCCTGCTGGGTCAAGTAGATCCAAAACCTCGCACTCTTACAAGTCCACAATGCTCTAAACACTTGTCCACACAGAACCAACTTGGTCTGAAGTGAGCATCAAGCTCAGGGAACATACTGGAGCATTTTTCATATTCAGCTCGAAGCCTGAATCCACTGTTTTCTTCATTGTGGCATTTCCACAAGCACTTGGTGTGCACATTCCTTAAGCAACCACACAACACCAACCCAAGGTTGGTTCTTTGCACACACAGCACCAGAGGCCCTCAAACTTAAAAGGAAGCTTCTACTAAGTATCTGGGGTCTTCCTCCTTGTTTTGGAGCAAGCCGCGAGCCTCAAGTTGGCCGGGCACGAGGAAGAAGATGACCTCCTTGGCTTCGAAAATCGTGATGAGCAACCTGAGGCATCTGGGGCCCAAATAAAGGCACCAACAGGTGCTAATTATCTCCCTGATGCTTCCCATACCCTTGCTTGGTCGACGGAAAGAGGCGGCGCCGGCCGGCCATGAAGCTCCATTTCAAGCTTTATGCCTCTAATGGCGGATTTCAACCGAGGCAACCTGGGACTATTCCACTTGCATGGAGGGACTCTACTGAGTCACAACAAGTTTCCCGTCCATCCCCGACTTGCCGGAGACGGCCGGAGCGCCGGCGAGGGTTTCAAGAACCCACTTCGGGTTGGGCATGGCCGCGCCACCCGAAGCTTGCATGGGAGCCATGCAAGCACATGGACGTGATCCACACACTCCCCGCATGCTTCCCGTGCAGGTGGCCGGCCCCGGGATGCGTCGCCGGCGCCGGAGCCAACGGATCGGCTATTATGCATATTTTCTCAAAACTAGGGCATCAGTTTTCTTGCAAACGGCTCGACCAAAAATTTCCAAACTTAGCAGATTTCTTCTACTTGTTCCACAGTCTCGGCACCCCAATTTTGGTACATTTTGGTCGAGGCGTTTGGGAGTTATCATGCGGCGGAGCTAGTCTAGGTTTCCGGCGAAGATTTTTCCCCGCCGGCCAACCCGCATGCATGGGGGCCCGAGCTTGTGCATGGGGCATCCTTGGGACGTGGGGAATCTACTGCAATAGGTCCCGAAGGCTAACAATCAAGGGTTAGGGTGCACTCACCTTGGCCGGAGTTGTGGGAGAGAGGAAATAGCCGGTCTCGGGTTCCTCTTGCACGCGCGGCTTCGGGCACCCTCCAGCAAGGTCCAGAGATGCCAAGGAACTCACAGGAACACTTTAATCCCCTCTGGTAAGGTTTGGTCCCAACCTTTTCCTCTCTCTCATTTCCCCCGAGTTTCTTCTTACTTGGGTTGTAACTCTCGGCTTCCCCCACTCCGGGCTGGCCTGGGGTAATTACCGGGAGGCTGATGCTTTGGTTCCTCCCCCACAGACCCCTCGAGCTCTGGCCCAGGGCAGTCCAAGAGACCATGCATTTAAATGCAAGATTCCAATCTCAATCCGGTTTCACACCTACCCTCCTCCACCAGGCTCTGCCCAGCCCATTTCGTGGCTTCTGAGGATGGCAGAGGCCCAATGCACCAAGCCCCCACAGTTCTGGCCCAAGAACACTTAGAACATTTGAAGAAAAAATAATAATTCGGCGCTTTTCACGCATTTCGAGGCAATCCAAGCTTCGTTTCGCTAAACGGACATCGCCACGACGTCCGGCTCGTCGAGACCTGTCAAGTAGCGTATTTGGTTGCTTTGTTTGACGCTCAGATAAAAAGTTGGTCCATCATGTTTGACCAATTACAGCGCGTTGCACGCACTTCGATGCACACGGGTCGCCAAACGCGAAATCCGTCAGTGCCATCGCGCTCAGAACGTCGAAATTAGCTAGGTTCCATTACTCATACCCCTATGTCAGGGTTTTAGACAGTGGTTCGGCCATCCGTTGCTCGCGAGGGGTCGAAAATCGCGAGTTACTATTCACACTTAAGTCACGGGGCCCGCTTTTTGATTTCTGATTTCTGGAAGATCCGACCGTCAGATCGAAAACATCTGAATATGAAACTTCTATGTTTCGACGAGACGATCGTAATGGTGATCTCGGATTTTCCATATCAGACCCCGATCAAAAGTCGATATTTCTGGGCCACTATTGACCCACTAATTGCCCATTTTTGCTATTTAAATAATTCTGAAATTATTTTAGACTTAAATTTGGATTTTAAAAATTATGGTTACTACACATCTAGTTTTAGGATCCTCTAGTTTGACCTTTTAGGATTCTGAACTAAGATTCAAAGGACAAACTAAGAATAAAATATGTGCTTATAAGACCTTTTAGCCCGACCAAACTAAGATCCAGAAAGTTCTAAAACTTATTTTAGAACTTTTATAACCACATATTGTATTACTTAAATCAAAGAAATTAGTATGCATGCCTTTTAGAGTTGTATCAAAAAATCACAAAAGCAAAACTTGTCAACATAGAGTTTAATTTAAGACAAAAATAAAAGCAGTCAAGTTCATGAAATTGGATATCCCAGGAAATATTTTCGACTCAAGATTCTACCGAAAGTGAAATGATTGCAATAGGTACCTTAGGCCGTCCAAGTTGCCTTGTCATAAAACTCTTATAGTATGAAAATTCTATCAAGAGTGAAATGGTTGCAATAGTTGCCTTAGGCCATCCAAGTTGCTTTACTATAAAACTCTTATGATATGACCCAATATTCAAACGAAAGTAGAGAGCTTTTGGCTTGGGCCAACTCAAATAACCGAACATCATAAATAACCGTTGTTCAAATGAGTAGCATTGAATCATCATCGCCTCATATACCTATAATATTTTTTTGTAGCCCAACTATTCCCATTAAAGAGAATGTAATTACAAAGTAGTGCGAAATTATGAAAAAGAGGGAAAACGGGTTAGATACGTCGAAACACATCAAACAGTGAGCAAACTGCTTAGACACATGAGAAGACATGAAGCTGTCAACTCTTCCTTTTTCCCGCCTACAACAATATTGCATCACTGTTCTGCAATTTTTAGGTTTAGTGCCTTAAACTTGTATTTGATTTAATTAATGTTCAAGTAATGGCACAAAAACCAGAAGAGCGACCCAAGAATGGAACGAAAGAGTAGTATCAGAACTGGATTTATCTCTCAATTTCAAATTCTTGATGTCCGACCAAATGAAATTTACCCACCTACATCAACAGATATTAAATATGAAAACAGATGCACGCTATGTTCATCTGATATAAAACATTGTAGCAAAGCTTGTCCATATAACTAATCTAGTCGACGAAGTACACAGGAAATCACCAAATATTTGTTGAAAAATGAGAAATATCTGAATAAAATCCAAAACTTCTTAAGGTAATTTAAGCCATATTTTCTGGTAGGAGGTAAATACCTCCGATTCTTCAGCATTCTGTGAAGCAATTTCAAGAGATTATGGATCAATATCAATTCCAACCACGTGTCTGTCATGTCATAAGAGTGCCTATATAAGGTTCAAGGTTTTCATTAAAGAAAGGAAATATAAACATTAAACAACCTTAAAAAAATAAAGAGCCATAGAGACTTTTAAATTGGAGGGCAAAAAAAAAAAGAAAAACCTATTTCTAGATAACCAATTAGTGAAGAATTAGACTTAAAAGAGATAGGTAGAGATGTTAAGACGACATCTGAGGTCCTGAACTCTGAAACCGGCTACCTAAACTTTCAAATTTTTGATTTACTACTTAACCCTACAATACGTTTGATTTCAGTACCTCTCAGTCGGAAATTAACGGGATTCTTAACTTTTTTTTTATGGAACATTCCACAACCAAAAAGAATATTCAAACTACGTATAATAATCTATAATTTTTTCTTCAAAAACCATTTAGTTCTAACAGAATTTAAAAGAATTTTCTAAGACAAAAGGTAATGAAACATTAGGTTGTAAACTCAGATACCCGTTTCAAACTTGTGAAATTACTACACCTAAGATTTGTACATTAAGTTTTTTTCCTTCGATAATTTCCAAAACGTTTATATACTCACTCAGCACCCAAAAACCCCCTAGAACCGCCCCGCCCCGGCGTGCTCTGCGCCGATCTGGGGGTCTTGGCGGGATGATCGACGAAGAAGCGTGGCTCGCTCAAGGGCCCCTCTCTAGGGTTCTGGGAGGGATCGGGGATGGAGATGAGAGGCGACCGTGGAGGCGGAGGAAGGGTGGAAGGGCTCGGATCGACTTCGGAGGTGGTGGATCGATGCTTCGAGAGAGATAGATAGAGAGAGGGGGAACCCATGTGCGGGCACATGGATTGGAAAAGAGAGGAAAGAGTTTGGGAGAGAGAGAGAGAGAGAGAGAGAGAGAGAGAGAGAGAGAGGGAACCCATGTGCGGGCACATGGATGGAAAAGAGAGGAAAATGTTTGGGCAAATAAAGGGTGGAGCGAGCGAGAATGAGAAAAATCCAAATACCTGAGAAGGCGACACGTCCGCATTGTAATACCTGAGAAGAAGACACGTGGCCACAGTAGAACTGAGGATTCATTCTCTTTATTGATGTCATGTTTCAATTGTTGTAATTGACTCCCTAACCTTCTAGTTTGCAGTTGGGCAGCAAAAGTCATGCAATGATTGTCAAGTACAACCAAAGCAACTTTTGGAATTTTGATTCGATGATTATTTGCATATTTTCATATGTTTCAACTCGAAAATTTAATAGGCACCAAATGCCAACAAAATACATGCAGAGATACAAACCAATTCTGATAAATCAAAGATTTGATACTGAACATAAACCGTCTAAGGCTTATTTTGAGAATGCATTCTTTATACCATCACATTGATGTCTTTTGAGTTTTCAAAAAATCCAAAATGACTTTTAAAATTCTGCTCCTGCAAAATGGCGGTGGAAATAAACCTCTAATTAATGGAAAAATATTTTGTGAGGATTCTTTTTCGATTAGAAGTTTCTTGTGCTATTCCATAGCGGATTGGAACTTTAAAACACTTTTGAATTTTAGAGTGTTCGAAAGTATCAAACTAGTTGTGTTTAAAGAACACATTCTAAAAGTAGGCCTAAAGTTGGTCACATTTCTCCATTTTAATGCAATTTGCCCTGGAAAGACATTGCCCATCCACAGGAGTGAACTTTTTCCTGTTGATCTAAATGGAAAGGTCTGCTTAGCAAATGTCACGCCCCGGGTGTAAACCAGAATCCGGGCCCATCTACAGATCCGCCGTGCACACGAAATTTTTCGTGTACATGAAGCGCTGGTAATCTTCTCAAATATAAAAGATATTATAAAAGAGCATAAAATCAGAGCTGAACTAAAAACTAATACATCTCATACAAAAGCTGGAAATAAAGTAAAGTATAATTGTAAATGAAATACAAGTGTCTCTCCCAGCACACCAAATATACAACAAACTGGCAAAAGTCAAACCCAAAATAAAAGTTCAACTGTCTGAGAAGATAGGGGTACCACCAAAAGTACAACTACACTCGCAGTCGGGATAGACGATCTATCTAATCCGCAATCCTCTTACCTCGATATGCCGCTGACAGCCGAGCAACTCCTGCAGAGGACTCTGCAAAACAAAGGGGGAAAAAGGAAAAAAGTACAATAGGGGTGAGAACTACAATAAAACCAGTAGCCTCCCCTAGTGGGTTAAGCCTCAAACTTTGACATGCCCACTAGGTCTACCAGAGGCAAAAAGGGAAAGAAATGTGGTAGGCTATAAACATAACTACTGATAAAAAGAAGTTACCACTATTATGCCTCTAAATGCAGTACCAACGAAGTAGCTATATGAATGCATCAGTAAAAGTGCCTGCCTGAATACCCAATCTATGAACCAGTAAAAACTGGTACTGCCTGCTCTGTCGGCCGCATCAGGTATGCTAATGGCGCATAACACCGACGTAGAGAAAGAGTATAAAGAACTCAAAGCCTACCTGTCGCACACTCCGGAGTGGCACTCGAGGGGAGCGACCCATACGAGTAAAGTAATAAGTCACAAGTATCATAATATAGCAGGACTGGATCACGACTATGCTCAAGTAGGAAAACCCGTCCACTAAAGAAACCCCGATCCTCAGTCTGATGCACAAGTAAAGATCCGGTCAACCGCACCATGTCCGCGGTCGCAGCAACACCCCACAAATCCCCAATCTTGTACAACAGCCGGTGTCTGGTCAACCGCCCAAAATCCGCGATCGCCACGATGCCTGACTAATGAGTCCAACCTGTCCCAAATCCTAAGATCCTGCCTATACTATCCCAACCCAAGCTCAAACCTGAGCCACAAGTACCCTGAGTCTAAAATAAAAGGAGAAAAGTGGGAAACCTGGTTTCTCCAAAGTCAAATTCTAGCATGATAGTGTAGCAGAAAAAGGTGGCCTATCTAGATGTCCATACAAGCATGCAAATGTCCTCATGATGATAAAAGAAAGACAGTTAACGATGTTCTTGCATTTATAAAAGCATGATGTCTCAATTTTAATAATCGATCTCATAGGAATGCTAAATACTAACAGGGCATACATCCAATCCATACAAGCATGCAAGTTAACCACATATGCTAATCAACATTTCAATTCGGGGATTACTCTAATATCTCTAGTGAGTATGTCAAAAATGAGGTCCACAACAATCACCCGCTTCGAACGCGAAATCCACAACTGTAAAAGTCCCCCCGCTGTCCAACACGCTGCAAAACACTCAAATCTGCAAACCACTACAAAAAGTATTGCACTCAGCATAACCGGTAACAGTTCCAAAAACAACACTTGTTGTTTTGCAAAAAATAGCACAGAAAACGAAAGATTTCACCTCTACGTAGTGCTCAGAAAAATCCAAAAAAATCCAGAAAAATCACTGTTGCGTTCCTCGCGAAGAGTAGATGAAAATAGAGTACTTATACGCCTCAATCCGATACTCGTAGGCCAAGATATAAAATGAACATCCCAGCGCTGTCCAAAATCTGCTCCAGAAAAATAGGTCTCAAAGATGATCCTAAAAACCGAATAAAAACTCAAAACAGAAGGAAGCGATACATATAATAAATGTAGCCCTACCTGTCATGAAGAAAATGCCGCAAGAATCGCTCAAAATTCCCTCGGGGTAGCCCAGGGCAGCCCGTGGACCGAAATGCGATGGAAAAGAACACCGAAAGAAGAACGTCGCAGTGCGCCGAATTGCAGAAGTCACCGATGTCGAGATCTCCAAAAATTCCGAAGCTCATTCGATAGATGCAGCACAAGATGAGGATCAACTTTTCTTAAGGGCTCATTCACAGTGGAGCTCGGGAAAAGCCCCAAACAGAAGGTGAATGGGCTATTTATAGCCAAGCAAGAGGGGGGAAAAATACCCCTTTGGGGTACATTTTCGGGCGCCCGGAACAACCGGGAGCCGAACAGGAGACAGCAATGGCAGCACCCGAATTCACCCGGGCGCGCCACGTGGCCTGCCCCACGCACCAGCGAGGCGCGGCCAACCACGCCACGCCACACGGAACACCCACGCGTGCGGGTGGTTGGCGCCAGCCAACCACCGCGCGATGGGTGGCACGCCCACGTCGACCCCCCGCCTGCCGGCGCGGTACGGCCACCTGCCCCCTCACCTACCCACCTGCTCCCCGTGGGTTCGTACGCCGCGCCGCGTGGACTACCCAACCCGGGGCCGCCACGTGGCGCCGCCACCGGTCCATGCGCCGCTGCGCAATTCCCGTGGATTGCGCGTGCTGCGCCGGCCAATCCGGCGCCTCCACGTGGCGCCCCGGCCGGTCCACAGCACCCCCATGCAATCAAAACGCGCAGGAAGTTTCGGGGGCCCCTTTTTGGGTATCCGGACTCAAAAAAATACAAGCAAATAGCCATTTTCAAGCATTTTTTTGCGCTGAATCCAAATCCAAGCTCCGATCTGCCTGAAATCTCTTCTAAAATTCGACAAAATAGCCGAAAGACAGGCTTGATCTAGAAACCTCACTGAGTCCATCTAACACATCCACTTGATGCATTATGGGCCCGATACACCAATAATAGGTGTTTCACATCGTGGATTCATAGAAAAAAGCTACATGGGGATTTCGACCTCTACATCCTCCCCCACTTAAAAAGTTTCGTCCTCAAAACAAAAGTCATACCTCAAGCCGGAGCCTCGAACAGGTAGGGGTAGGTGTCGATCATCGTCGACTCCAGCTCCCAAGTAGCCTCGCGCTCGCCATGGTTGCTCCACAAGATCTTCACATAAGGGATGACCCGACTGCGCAATTCTCTCACCTCTCGATCCAGAATCCGCAGCTGGTGCTCCAAGTAGCTCAAATCCTCGCTGATCTCCAGTGGGGTGAAGTCGATGACGTGCGACGGGTCATAAACATACCTCCTCAGGGTAGAGACATGGAACACATCATGAACACCGGCTAGCCTCGAGGGAAGTGCAACTATATAGGCAACTGGCCCAATACGCTCCAATACCTCGAAAGGTCCAATATAATGGGGGCTAAGTTTCCCACGAATGACAAATCTCCTGATCCCATTGGACGGCGAGACCTTCAAAAAAATATGATCTCCCACCTGAAACTCTAGGTCTCGTCACCATACATCTGCATAACTCCTCTGTCTGCTCTGGGCGGTCTGCAGGTGCTGCCTGATCACTCTGACCTTCTCCTCTGCCTCACGCAATAACTCTGGCCCCAATGTCCGTCTCTCACCCACATCACTCCAGTAAAGAGGTGATCGACACTTGTGTCCATACAATGCTTCAAACGGAGCCATCTGAATGCTCGCTTGAAAGCTATTGTTGTACGCAAACTCTGCCAATGATAAGTGTCGAATCCATCCCCCCCAAAATCCAATGCGCAAGCCCTCAGCATGTCCTCAAGGATCTATATAGTGCGCTCTGACTGCCCATCAGTCTGTGGGTGAAAAGCTGTACTGAAACTAAGCTGTGTCCCCAAGTAGTCTGTAAACTCCTCCAAAAGCGTGAAGCAAATCTCGGGTCTCGATCTGATACAATAGAGGCGGGCACTCCATGTAACCTCACCTGTAGTACCCCGAACCCCCATGCAGCTTTTTCCCGTGAATCCACTGTTTAGACACCTGTTGATGGTGTATCTGGCCCATAGTGCATCAAAGGGATGCCACCGATGGACCCTGTGAGCTTTGGTTAGCTGTTTTGGCCTTCGGCTGCTTTTGCCGAATTTTAGAAAAGGATTTAGGCCAAACGGAGGATGGATTTGGATTCAGCGCGGAAAAACACTTGAGATTGGCTTTTTGTTTGCCCAATTCTGAGTCCGGATGTCCAAAAGCGGACTCCCGGAAGTTTTGACAGTTTTTGGCGCTTGCGGGAGCCTCCGGCAAATTTTGGAGGCGGAATTTGGCAAAACGGACCTCGTTTTTGGAATCAGCGCGCGAAAACGGTCAAGATGGGCTATTTACTTGTCAAATTTGAGCTTGCGGGTACTGTTCATGCCGGAACAGTGTCGCCGGCGGCGGCCGGCGGCGGCGGGCAGCGTCGGCGGGCGGCGGCGCCGCCGCGGGCAGGCGGCAGGCGGCGGCACAGGGCGCGGGCAGGACGCGGGCAGGCGCGCGGTCCACCGCGGGGGTCGTGCACCGGAGGCGGGCCACGTGGCGCTTTCGGTTGGCCGGTGCAGCAGACGCGGTCCACGGAGTTTTGGCCCGGGTGCACGGTAGACCGGTGGACACGTGGCGTGAGGTGGTTGGTGCGGTGTTGTGCTCCCGGTCCACGCGCCTGGTGGGGCAGTTGACCGGGGCAGGTGGCCGTACGCGGGGCAGGTAGCCGTACGGCCCGGGTCAGCCGCGACGTGCGCGGTCCACGGCGCGACGTGCGTGGTGCACGGTTTGCCGGGACACGTGGCGCGTGCCATTGGCTGGTGTTTGTGCTCCGGGTGCAGCGGGGCTCGGCGGCGTAGTGGGCTGGGCTGTGCGGTGGACCGGGCCGCACTGTGCGCGCCCGGAAAACCTGGGCCGGCCCGTTACTGTAGGCGCCCGAAAATTTTCGGGCGCCCGAAAGTAGGGACATGGTTGGCATTTTCTGATTTGTTCTTTCAGCCTATAAAAGCCACCAAACCCGAGCTGCCTTCTTTTCCTTTGTTCTCCCAACCTGTGCAGAATCTCTCCGAGCTCCCTTAAGCAAAGTTTTTCATCTCTAAGTCCTGGATCTCCCTGCCAAGTTTCAAGAGTTTTGGAGGCACGAATCCCGAGGTTCCCCATTTTACGGTGCGGCGCGACGTTGCTTCCTAGTGTTCTTCTTCGGCGCAGCGATCGTATTTTTGCTCCCCTGGGCTACCCCGACATCATTTTCCTGCGATTCTTGGACCAGTAGACTCCTAAGAGGTAGGACTTCATCTTTCGTTTTGGTCGCGCTTTCCCGTTTCGAGGTTTTGGCACGGTTTTCGAGGCAACAAGTGACCCCTCTTTCTGTATGGAATTCCTTGACAGCAGCGGAGTGTTTCGGCTATATCTTTGCGCACGAGCGTCCGACGGAAACGAGCCTATACAACTTTTTCATCTACGGATCGCAAGGAACGCGCTCGTATTTTTATTGGATTTTTGTGAATTTTCTTTCGAGGTGAGAATTAATGATTTCTCTGTGAACAGTAATCAGTCCTTAATCCAGATTAGTGTATGAGAGTGCCCTCTTGCCGAATTTTTATCTGGACTTACCGAACTCCGATTTGGACGTGCAAGGTACCGTTTCGAAGCTATCGACGCAAGGATCGCCGTGATATTTTTATTGGAATTTTCTGGGCAATTTCTGCAGGTGATAATTAAGCAGTTTCTGAATTCGAGGTTGTATGTGATTAAGTGCTGAATTTGGGGAGTCTAGTGTAATTAGTGGATTTCTTGATGTACCAGGAATGCTTCGGGTGTGCTGAAATTGTGGAAGCAAGGAATTGGAGTTTTGGTATTTTCTGACTGTACGAGTTTGGACAGTTGCGCTTCAGGTGGGTGGTTGTTGTACTCCTCTCTTTGTATGCCCACTAGGAATATCAGAGTACCCTTGCTATGACAATGCTAAATGTGTTGATTGGTAGACTTGCATGCTCTAGGAAATTGATTATTGGTTATCAGATCTCTAATAAATTATTTTTAGATTAATCACTGGAACTGTATACTTGGAGACAAATAGAAATAGAGGACTGCAAAACTGATGTTTGTTCATGTGAGACGGTCACCCTAGCTTATTCATTCTAAACTGTTTATACTTGGGAATTGGACAAAATGTTGGAACCATGCATGATTAAATTGGTCACATAATTATTGTCATCTTTTACTGCTACACTATTTTGGGACTTGACTTAGGAGAAACCATGCTTTTTCTCTTTTCTTCTTTCATTGTTGGCACTAGCGGCTTAATCGCTCAGGTTCGAGCGTATGTTGGACAGTGTAGGCAGGTATTGGGGATTTGGGACAGGTTGAGTTTGTCAGGGGTTGCGGCGACCACGGATCTTGGGTGGTTGACCGGATTGTTTCTATTGCATCAGATTGGGTGTTCGGGGATCGGGCTTTCTTTAGTGGAGGGTTGTTCCCACTTCTTTGAGTCTCGATCCAGTCCTGCTATTATGAGACAGTGGTTACAGTGGTACTTGATACGGTGGTACTTGGTACAGTGATGCATGTTACAGTGATATTTTACTCGTGTGGGTCGCTCCCCTCGAGTGCCACTCCGGAGTAGGCTTTCCACGGTGTGAGCGCCGGGCACCTTTCTGCTTTCCACGGTGTGAGCGCCGGGCACCATGCTGGTTTCTTGAGTTCGACAGCAGAGCAGGCAGTGCCAGTGTTCACTGGCTGTCAGATTGGGTCATTATGACAGGCTTCTTGATTCTGATGCATCACTTTCTCCATCCTTATTGGTTGGTCATATAGAGGCATATTAGGGATAGCACTTTATCAGTTGCTTTATTTATCTGCATCTCCTTTCTTCTCCTTTCCCTTTTTCGCCTCTGAGCACCTGGTGGGCATATCTGAGCTGAGGCTTTACCCACTAGGGGAGGCTACTGTTTATAGTAGTACTTACCCCCATTGTTTTTCTTGTTTCTTTCTTTCCCCTTGTTTTGCAGAGTCCTCAGTGGGAGTTGCTGGGCCGTCAGCAACTGATCGAGGTAAGCGAATTGCGGACTAGATAGAGAGCCACCGAGGGTCGTAGCTGGAGATTTTTGGGTACCAGGACTTCTCAGACAGTGTTTTTGTATTTCTTTTTGGGGACTGGCTTCTGCCAGCTGTTTGTATTATAGTTGTGAGCTGGGAGAGACATCTGTATTTTATTTTACTGTTGTACCTTTTACTTCCAGCATCTGTCTGAGATACAGTAGTTTTAGTTAGCTCTGATTATTATGCTCTTTTATTTTATTTCTTATCTGAGCAGGTTACCGACGCTTCGTGTATGTGGGAAATACCGCATGCACGGCGGATCTGTAGACGGGCCCGGGTTCTGGTTTACACCCGGGGCGTGACAGATTAAGTTGGTATCAGAGCTTAGGGATAGGTCAGTTGGGACTTAGGAAACCCTAGGCTTTTGGACAGACCCTAGGATTATAGGGCGTGAGTGGCGTGACTTGTTGCGAAAGTCGGTGATTTTTACTGTTAACTCTTCCTGTGAGTGAAGAGTGATCGACATAGTCTATTTCTGTTGAACCATTATGTTGGCTGCAGACAACATAAGGTTACAGAAATAGGGAGATGTCTTTTGACTTTCGCTAGATTGGGTCGTGTGGGGTTTTGTTGCTGATGTTTGGTTTCTTGTGGCAGGATGCCTCCACGACGTCGGATTCCCACCCGGGGTGTCCCTTCGCCCCCTGTTGAGCCAGAGCAGCCTACACCACCCGAGCTTACTGAGTTGAGGGCCTTGGTGGCCCAGTTGGCGGAGGGTCAGCGCCGCCAGGAGCAGAGGATTGAGCAGCTGCTTGCTCAGAGGGAGGCACCACCCCCAGCTGTTCCGGAGGTCCCTGTGCCTCTTGTTGCACCTTTTGTGCCGTCAGCGCCATCTTCGAGTAGCGGGGCTCCTGCGGCATTTCAGCCTTTGACTGCGGAGGAGGAGCGGGATTTTGCTGACAGACTCGCTGCGTTTGTCAAGCGGGGACCACCTAGATTCTCGGGGCGGGATGCTCAGCCCCGGGCTGTTGGGATTTGGCTTTCTGCGATGGAGAAGCTTTTTCGGGACTTCTTCATCGACCCGAAGTATCGAGTGCACATGGCGGTGCACTGTTTGGACGGAGATGCTGATTTTTGGTGGCAGCGAGTTGAGCCACTGGAGTTCCGGATCACCAGGCAGTTACCTTGGGAGGAGTTCAGACGGATGGTGTTGGACACCTATTTCTCTACCAGTGTGAAGAAGAAATTGGAGGACGATTTGAAGAATCTGCAGCAGGGCGATCGACCGGCCCATGCCTATTTTCAGGAGTTCAGGGAGTTGCTGAACTGTGTGCCCTACGTCGCTCGTGACGGTCCGCACCAGGTTGAGTTGTTCGAGGGAGGCCTTCGTCCAGAGATTTACACACTTGTGCATGCTCAGAGATTTCAGACCCTGGAGGCAGCCGCAGAGCATGCACAGTGGGTGGAGAGAGGCGATCAGGAGGTGGCCAGACGGAGGGCCGCGGTCGCGCAGAGTTCCGACAGGAAGCGACCAGCCCCAGAGGACGGGGGACAGGCCAGCTCATGGAGACCGCCACGGCCGCCGCAGTCCCAGTCTTATGGCCGTGGGCGATCAGAGAGGAGAGGGCCTGGTGGACCCCAGAGACCGCAGCAGCATCAGCAGCAGCACCAGCAGCAGAGATCACAGCAGAGGCAGCAGAGATCTCAGCAGCAGTCCTCGAGACAGCAGCAGCAGCCGAGACAGCCCCGATCTTCTGACCGATGTATTTTCTGTGGAGGTCAGCATGCCGCCATTACTTGTGACCAGAGATGGGGTCGATGCTTTCGTTGTGGACAGCCAGGGCATGTGCGAGCTACTTGCCCCCTTGCGACTTCTTCGGCACCTTCTTCGGCGTCGGCTCCATATCCCCCTCAGCAGCAGCGACCATCAGCTCAGCGGCCTTATGCTCCAGCGAGCAGGCCGTCCACTTCTTATCCCGTAGATTCTCGACCTCCAGCACCGAGCGGGCGGGTGTATGCCGCCCAGTTGGCGGATTCTTCAGCGGCAGACCAGGTGGTGGCAGGTATTATTCTACTCTTTGGTATTCGGGCTCGTACTTTGTTCGACACTGGAGCATCTCATTCTTTCATTAGTCGGGCATTTGCATCCCTGCATGGTCTAGAGGTAGAGTCCTTGTCTTGTGCATTAGAGGTGCGGGTTCCTGATCACGTTTTGCATGTCGAGGAGCGTTGTGTGGCTTGCCCAGTGCAGTTGGGGCCTTGGATTTTGCCTGCAGACTTGCTTGTTTTGCAGCAGCTCCAGGATTTTGATTTGGTGCTAGGGATGGATTGGCTGTCGCGGTATTCCGCCACTATCGACTGCAGAGAGAGGACGGTGACTCTTCGCGAGCCAGGACAGGAGGAGTTCATCTTCAGAGGCTGCCAGAGCACGCTGTTCGCAGCGACCATTTCCTCGGCCAGAGCTAGGAGGATGATGAGTAGGGGTTGCACTGCCTTTTTGGCCACTGTGGTGGAGGTGCCTACGGCGGCACTGGGACTCGAGGATATCCCTATTGTCCGCGAGTTCCCAGATGTATTTCCCCCTGAGTTGACGACGATGCCGCCGGAGAGGGAGATTGAGTTTGTGATTGATGTAGTTCCTGGAACTGCACCAATCTCAAAGGCACCCTATAGGATGGCGCCAGCTGAGTTGAGGGAGTTGAAGGCCCAGCTTCAGGATCTTTTGGATAGGGGCTTCATCAGACCCAGTGTTTCTCCGTGGGGAGCGCCTGTGTTGTTTGTGAAGAAGAAGGATGGGTCACTGCGGTTGTGTGTGGATTATAGGGAATTGAACAAAGTGACCATCCGGAACAAGTATCCCCTCCCCCGGATTGATGATTTGTTTGATCAGTTACAGGGAGCATCGGTGTTCTCGAAGATTGATCTGCAGTCCGGTTACCACCAGCTGAGGGTGAGGGCCGAGGACATCTCCAAGACGGCTTTCAGATCGCGGTACGGGCATTATGAGTTTACTGTGATGCCTTTCGGGTTGACTAATGCCCCTGCCGCATTCATGGACTTGATGAACAGGATTTTTCAGCCGTTTTTGGACCGGTTTGTGGTGGTGTTCATAGATGATATCTTGATCTACTCCCGCAGTGATTTGGAGCACGAGGAGCACTTGAGGACCGTGCTACAGCTTCTGCGAGAGAAGAAGCTGTATGCTAAGTTCAAAAAGTGTGAGTTTTGGCTCCGGGAGGTTGCTTTTCTGGGTCATGTTGTTTCAGCTGCTGGAGTGGCGGTGGATCCGGCCAAGGTGGATGCTATTCGAGATTGGCCGAGGCCGACGACTATCACTGAGGTGCGGAGCTTTCTTGGTTTGGCGGGCTACTATCGGCGTTTTGTGGAAGGCTTTGCGAAGCTTTCCTCTCCCCTCACTCGTCTGACCAGGAAAGGGTTAAGTTTGTTTGGAGCGAGACTTGCCAGAGCTGTTTTGAGGAGCTGAAGCAGAGATTGATGACCGCTCCAATCCTTGCCCTCCCTGTTATGGGGGAAGGATTTGTGATTTACAGTGATGCCTCACATAGTGGTCTGGGGTGTGTGTTGATGCAGCAGGGTAGGGTGATTGCCTATGCTTCGCGGCAATTGAAGGACTATGAGAAAAATTACCCTACTCATGATCTGGAGTTGGCAGCGGTGGTGTTTGCTCTGAAGCTGTGGCGGCATTACTTGTATGGTGAGCATTGCGAGATATATACTGATCACAAGAGCTTGAAGTATCTGTTCACCCAAAAGGAGCTGAATTTGAGGCAACGCCGGTGGTTGGAGCTGCTAAAGGATTATGATCTGAGTATCCTTTATCACCCCGGCAAGGCCAATGTTGTGGCAGATGCTTTGAGCAGGAGGACGAGTCTGAGTTTATTGATCTCGCAGCAGGCGCCGTTGGTCGAGCAGATGAGGCGATTACAGCTGGAGGTAGTATCCCCTGGGGTCTCTGCTAGACTCATGTCTATGGTCTTGCAGCCCACTCTGTTGGAGAGGATCAGGGACACTCAGAGTGAGGACCCCCATTTGACGAGGATCAGGACGCAGCTTCAGGCGGATCAGACAGGGGATTTTTCTGTGGATAGCTCGGGAGTACTGCGGTACAAGGACCGAGTGTGTGTGCCTTTGGATCAGGAGATTAGAGATCAGATTTTGAGGGAGGCCCATCATACACCTTATACCGTCCACCCTGGAGGTACTAAGATGTATAAGGACCTCAAGGCACAGTTTTGGTGGCCCGGAATGAAGCGGGACATTGGGAGATTCGTAGCTCACTGTTTAACTTGTCAGCAAGTGAAAGCAGAGCATCGCGTCCCTGCTGGCAAGTTGCAGAGTCTTCCAATTCCCGAGTGGAAATGGGACCACGTCACTATGGATTTCGTCACTGGATTGCCGAGGGCGCAGAGCGGGGCAGATGCGATCTGGGTTATTGTTGACAGACTCACCAAGTCGGCGCACTTCTTACCAGTTCAGATGACTTGGTCATTGGAGCACTTGGCACAGTTATATATGGATGAGATAGTGAGGCTTCACGGCATACCTGCTTCGATTGTGTCAGATCGAGACCCGAGATTCGTATCACGCTTTTGGGGGAGTTTGCATTCTGCATTGGGGACTCAGCTCAGGTTTAGCACCGCTTTCCACCCACAGACCGATGGGCAGTCAGAGCGCACCATACAGACCCTCGAGGATATGCTTAGAGCGTGCGTTATGGATTTTGGAGGAGGGTGGTACCGGCACTTATCCTTGGTTGAGTTCGCGTACAACAACAGCTATCAGGCGAGCATCCGGATGGCTCCGTTTGAAGCGTTGTATGGACGCAAGTGTCGGTCTCCCTTATATTGGAGTGATGTGGGTGAGAGGAGGACTTTGGGACCGGAGTTACTTTTGGAGGCAGAGGAAAAAGTCAGGATGATTCGCCGACATCTTGAGACAGCCCAGAGTCGTCAGAAGAGCTACGCGGATACTCGACGGCGAGACCTGGAGTTTCAGGTTGGTGATCATGTCTTCTTGAAGGTCTCGCCCTCGAAAGGGGTCCGGAGATTTGGAGTACGGGGGAAGCTCAGTCCCCGCTTTATTGGACCCTTTGAGGTATTGGACAGAGTTGGTCCTGTGGCATACAGAGTTGCCTTACCCCCGCGCCTGGCCGGAGTTCATGATGTCTTCCACGTCTCAGCTCTGAGGAGATATGTTTTTGACCCGTCGCACGTGATTGACTTCACTTCGTTGGAGATCGGCGAGGACTTGGTCTACGAGGAGCGCCCGTTGCGGATTCTTGCTCGTGAGGTGAGGGAATTGCGCAATCGGGCCATTCCTTATGTGAAGATCTTGTGGAGCAATCATGAGGAGCGAGAGGCTACATGGGAGCTGGAGACAGAGATGAGAGATGCCTACCCCTTCTTGTTCGAGGCCGCAGTTTGAGGTACGTTTGCTTGTTTATCTTTGTTTCGGGGACGAAACTTTTTTTTAGTGGGGGAGGGTGTAGTACCCCGAACCCCCATGCAGCTTTTTCCCGTGAATCCACTGTTTAGACACCTGTTGATGGTGTATCTGGCCCATAGTGCATCAAAGGGATGCCACCGATGGACCCTGTGAGCTTTGGTTAGCCGTTTTGGCCTTCGGCTGCTTTTGCCGAATTTTAGAAAAGGATTTAGGCCAAACGGAGGATGGATTTGGATTCAGCGCGGAAAAACACTTGAGATTGGCTTTTTGTTTGCCCAATTCTGAGTCCGGATGTCCAAAAGCGGACTCCCGGAAGTTTTGACAGTTTTTGGCGCTTGCGGGAGCCTCCGGCAAATTTTGGAGGCGGAATTTGGCAAAACGGACCTCGTTTTTGGAATCAGCGCGCGAAAACGGTCAAGATGGGCTATTTACTTGTCAAATTTGAGCTCCGGGTACTGTTCATGCCGGAACAGTGTCGCCGGCGGCGCCGGCGGCGGCGGGCAGCGTCGGCGGGCGGCGGCGCCGCCGCGGGCAGGCGGCAGGCGGCGGCACAGGGCGCGGGCAGGACGCGGGCAGGCGCGCGGTCCACCGCGGGGGTCGTGCACCGGAGGCGGGCCACGTGGCGTCTTTCGGTTGGCCGGTGCAGCAGACGCGGTCCACGGAGTTTTGGGCCCGGGTGCACGGTAGACCGGTGGACACGTGGCGTGAGGTGGTTGGTGCGGTGTTGTGCTCCCGGTCCACGCGCCTGGTGGGGCAGTTGACCGGGGCAGGTGGCCGTACGGCGGGGCAGGTAGCCGTACGGCCCGGGTCAGCCGCGACGTGCGCGGTCCACGGCGCGACGTGCGTGGTGCACGGTTTGCCGGGACACGTGGCGCGTGCCCATTGGCTGGTGTTTGTGCTCCGGGAGCAGCGGGGCTCGGCGGCGTAGTGGGCTGGGCTGTGCGGTGGACCGGGCCGCACTGTGCGCGCCCGGAAAACCTGGGCCGGCCCGTTACTGTAGGCGCCCGAAAATTTTCGGGCGCCCGAAAGTAGGGACATGGTTGGCATTTTCTGATTTGTTCTTTCAGCCTATAAAAGCCACCAAACCGAGCTGCCTTCTTTTTTGTTCTCCCAACCTGTGCAGAATCTCTCCGAGCTCCCTTAATGAAAGTTTTTCATCTCTAAGTCCTGGATCTCCCTGCCAAGTTTCAAGAGTTTTGGAGGCACGAATCCCGAGGTTCCCCATTTTACGGTGCGGCGCGACGTTGCTTCCTAGTGTTCTTCTTCGGCGCAGCGATCGTATTTTTGCTCCCCTGGGCTACCCCGACATCTTTTTCCTGCGATTCTTGGACCAGTAGACTCCTAAGAGGTAGGACTTCATCTTTCGTTTTGGTCGCGCTTTCCCGTTTCGAGGTTTTGGCACGGTTTTCGAGGCTGCAAGTGACCCCTCTTTCTGTATGGAATTCCTTGACAGCAGCGGAGTGTTTCGGCTATATCTTTGCGCACGAGCGTCCGACGGAAACGAGCCTATACAACTTTTTCATCTACGGATCGCAAGGAACGCGCTCGTATTTTTATTGGATTTTTGTGAATTTTCTTTCGAGGTGAGAATTAATGATTTCTCTGTGAGCAGTAATCAGCCCTTAATCCAGATTAGTGTATGAGAGTGCTCTCTTGCCGAATTTTTATCTGGACTTACCGAACTCCGATTTGGACGTGCAAGGTACCGTTTCGAAGCTATCGACGCAAGGATCGCCGTGATATTTTTATTGGAATTTTCTGGGCAATTTCTGCAGGTGATAATTAAGCATTTTGAATTCGAGGTTGTATGTGATTAAGTGCTGAATTTGGGGAGTCTAGTGTAATTAGTGGATTTCTTGATGTACCAGGAATGCTTCGGGTGTGCTGAAATTGTGGAAGCAAGGAATTGGAGTTTTGGTATTTTCTGACTGTACGAGTTTGGACAGTTGCGCTTCAGGTGGGTGGTTGTTGTACTCCTCTCTTTGTATGCCCACTAGGAATATCAGAGTACCCTTGCTATGACAATGCTAAATGTGTTGATTGGTAGACTTGCATGCTCTAGGAAATTGATTATTGGTTATCAGATCTCTAATAAATTATTTTTAGATTAATCACTGGAACTGTATACTTGGAGACAAATAGAAATAGAGGACTGCAAAACTGATGTTTGTTCATGTGAGACGGTCACCCTAGCTTATGTTTCTAAACTGTTTATACTTGGAAATTGGACAAAATGTTGGAACCATGCATGATTAAATTGGTCACATAATTATTGTCATCTTTTACTGCTACACTATTTTGGGACTTGACTTAGGAGAAACCATGCTTTTTCTCTTTTCTTCTTTCATTGTTGGCACTAGCGGCTTAATCGCTCAGGTTCGAGCGTATGTTGGACAGTGTAGGCAGGTATTGGGGATTTGGGGACAGGTTGAGTTTGTCAGGGTGTTGCGGCGACCACGGATCTTGGGTGGTTGACCGGATTGTTTCTATTGCATCAGATTGGGTGTTCGGGGATCGGGCTTTCTTTAGTGGAGGGTTGTTCCCACTTCTTTGAGTCTCGATCCAGTCCTGCTATTATGAGACAGTGGTTACAGTGGTACTTGATACGTGGTACTTGGTACAGTGATGCATGTTACAGTGATATTTTACTCGTGTGGGTCGCTCCCCTCGAGTGCCACTCCGGAGTAGGCTTTCCACGGTGTGAGCGCCGGGCACCTTTCTGCTTTCCACGGTGTGAGCGCCGGGCACCATGCTGGTTTCTTGAGTTCGACAGCAGAGCAGGCAGTGCCAGTGTTCACTGGCTGTCAGATTGGGTCATTATGACAGGCTTCTTGATTCTGATGCATCACTTTCTCCATCCTTATTGGTTGGTCATATAGAGGCATATTAGGGATAGCACTTTATCAGTTGCTTTATTTATCTGCATCTCCTTTCTTCTCCTTTCCCTTTTTCGCCTCTGAGCACCTGGTGGGCATATCTGAGCTGAGGCTTTACCCACTAGGGGAGGCTACTGTTTATAGTAGTACTGACCCCCATTGTTTTTCTTGTTTCTTTCTTTCCCCTTGTTTTGCAGAGTCCTCAGTGGGAGTTGCTGGGCCGTCAGCAACTGATCGAGGTAAGCGAATTGCGGACTAGATAGAGAGCCACCGAGGGTCATAGCTGGAGACTTTTGGGTACCAGGACTTCTCAGACAGTGTTTTTGTATTTCTTTTTGGGGACTGGCTTCTGCCAGCTGTTTGTATTATAGTTGTGAGCTGGGAGAGACATCTGTATTTTATTTTACTGTTGTACCTTTTACTTCCAGCATCTGTCTGAGATACAGTAGTTTTAGTTAGCTCTGATTTTATTATGCTCTTTTATTATTATTTCTTATCTGAGCAGGTTACCGACGCTTCGTGTATGTGGGAAATACCGCATGCACGGCGGATCTGTAGACGGGCCCGGGTTCTGGTTTACACCCGGGGCGTGACACACCACTCATCAAAATGCAACTGAGCCAGCCGCTCAAGTGACCATGTAGTCTGCATCGGCAAAAAGTGAGCGGACTTAGTGAGTCGATCAACAACTACCCAAATGGCATCTACTCCTCCCTGGGCCCTCGTAATCCGACTACAAAATCCATCGTGATGTGATCCCATTTTCACTCAGGGATTGTGAGACTCTGTAACTTGCCAGCTGACACCCGGTGCTCAGCTTTTACCTGCTGGCAAGTTAAACACCTGAGCCACAAACCTCCCAATATATCTCTTCATACCGTTCCACCAGAAGTGTGCCTTGAGGTCCTTATACATTTTAGTCCTACCAGGATGAAGGGTGTAAGGTGTATAATGGGCCCTCTCAAAATCTGCTCTCTGATCTCGGGATCCACTAGCACACACGCTCGGTCCCTATACCGCAGTACTCCCGAAGCATCAACTGTAAAGTCCCCAGGCTGATCACTTGGAAGTTGATCTCTAATCCTGGTCAAGTGGGAGTCCTCACTCTGTCTCTCTCTGATCCTGTCTAGCAGAGTGGGCTGCACGACTAAAGACGTCAGTCTAGCAGAGACCCCAGGGGACACAACCTCTAGCCCAAGCCGCCTCATCTCCTCAAATAGTGGCGCCTGATCAATAATCATCATAGACAAGCTCTATGCCGCTCTCCTACTCAGGGCATCTACAACCACGTTGGCCTTGCCAGGATGGTATAGTATATCACATCATAATCCTTTAACAGCTCCAACCATCTGCGCTGTCTCAGGTTCAGCTCTTTTTGTGTAAACAATACTTCAGGCTCTTATGGTCGGGTGTAAATCTCACAGTGCCCCCATAAGGTAGTGGTGCCACAAACTTCAATGCAAATACCACAGCAGCAAGCTCTAAATCATAGGTAGTTAATTCTTCTCATATCCTTAAGCTGTCGAGATGCATAAGTAATTACCCTACCCTCCTGC
>CM054941.1:18715300-18801002 GCA_029168755.2 Tillandsia fasciculata
GAGTTTGGGACAGAGAGAGAGAGAGAGAGAGGAGATGAGAGAGAGAGAGGGAACCATGTGCGGGCACATGGATGGAAAAGAGAGGAAAATGTTTGGGCAAATAAAGGGTGGAGCGAGCGAGAATGAGAAAAATCCAAATACCTGAGAAGGCGACACGTCCGCATTCTAATACCTGAGAAGAAGACACGTGGCCACAGTAGAACTGAGGATTCATTCTCTTTATTGATGTCATGTTTCAATTGTTGTAATTGACTCCCTAACCTTCTAGTTTGCAGTTGGGCAGCAAAAGTCATGCAATGATTGTCAAGTACAACCAAAGCAACTTTTGGAATTTTGATTCGATGATTATTTGCATATTTTCATATGTTTCAACTCGAAAATTTAATAGGCACCAAATGCCAACAAAATACATGCAGAGATACAAACCAATTCTGATAAATCAAAGATTTGATACTGAACATAAACCGTCTAAGGCTTATTTTGAGAATGCATTCTTTATACCATCACATTGATGTCTTTTGAGTTTCAAAAAATCCAAAATGACTTTTAAAATTCTGCTCCTGCAAAATGGCGGTGGAAATAAACCTCTAATTAATGGAAAAATATTTTGTGAGGATTCTTTTTCGATTAGAAGTTTCTTGTGCTATTCCATAGCGGATTGGAACTTTAAAACACTTTTGAATTTTAGAGTGTTCGAAAGTATCAAACTAGTTGTGTTTAAAGAACACATTCTAAAAGTAGGCCTAAAGTTGGTCACATTTCTCCATTTTAATGCAATTTGCCCTGGAAAGACATTGCCCATCCACAGGAGTGAACTTTTTCCTGTTGATCTAAATGGAAAGGTCTGCTTAGCAAATGTCACGCCCCGGGTGTAAACCAGAATCCGGGCCCATCTACAGATCCGCCGTGCACACGAAATTTTTCGTGTACATGAAGCGCTGGTAATCTTCTCAAATATAAAAGATATTATAAAAGAGCATAAAATCAGAGCTGAACTAAAAACTAATACATCTCATACAAAAGCTGGAAATAAAGTAAAGTATAATTGTAAATGAAATACAAGTGTCTCTCCCAGCACACCAAATATACAACAAACTGGCAAAAGTCAAACCAAAATAAAAGTTCAACTGTCTGAGAAGATAGGGGTACCACCAAAAGTACAACTACACTCGCAGTCGGGATAGACGATCTATCTAATCCGCAATCCTCTTACCTCGATATGCCGCTGACAGCCGAGCAACTCCTGCAGAGGACTCTGCAAAACAAAGGGGGAAAAAGGAAAAAAGTACAATAGGGGTGAGAACTACAATAAAACCAGTAGCCTCCCCTAGTGGGTTAAGCCTCAAACTTTGACATGCCCACTAGGTCTACCAGAGGCAAAAAGGGAAAGAAATGTGGTAGGCTATAAACATAACTACTGATAAAAAGAAGTTACCACTATTATGCCTCTAAATGCAGTACCAACGAAGTAGCTATATGAATGCATCAGTAAAAGTGCCTGCCTGAATACCCAATCTATGAACCAGTAAAAACTGGTACTGCCTGCTCTGTCGGCCGCATCAGGTATGCTAATGGCGCATAACACCGACGTAGAGAAAGAGTATAAAGAACTCAAAGCCTACCTGTCGCACACTCCGGAGTGGCACTCGGGGGAGCGACCCATACGAGTAAAGTAATAAGTCACAAGTATCATAATATAGCAGGACTGGATCACGACTATGCTCAAGTAGGAAAACCCGTCCACTAAAGAAACCCCGATCCTCAGTCTGATGCACAAGTAAAGATCCGGTCAACCGCACCATGTCCGCGGTCGCAGCAACACCCCACAAATCCCCAATCTTGTACAACAGCCGGTGTCTGGTCAACCGCCCAAAATCCGCGATCGCCACGATGCCTGACTAATGAGTCCAACCTGTCCCAAATCCTAAGATCCTGCCTATACTATCCCAACCCAAGCTCAAACCTGAGCCACAAGTACCCTGAGTCTAAAATAAAAGGAGAAAAGTGGGAAACCTGGTTTCTCCAAAGTCAAATTCTAGCATGATAGTGTAGCAGAAAAGGTGGCCTATCTAGATGTCCATACAAGCATGCAAATGTCCTCATGATGATAAAAGAAAGACAGTTAACGATGTTCTTGCATTTATAAAAGCATGATGTCTCAATTTTAATAATCGATCTCATAGGAATGCTAAATACTAACAGGGCATACATCCAATCCATACAAGCATGCAAGTTAACCACATATGCTAATCACATTTCAATTCGGGGATTACTCTAATATCTCTAGTGAGTATGTCAAAAATGAGGTCCACAACAATCACCCGCTTCGAACGCGAAATCCACAACTGTAAAAGTCCCCCCGCTGTCCAACACGCTGCAAAACACTCAAATCTGCAAACCACTACAAAAAGTATTGCACTCAGCATAACCGGTAACAGTTCCAAAAACAACACTTTTGTTTTGCAAAAAATAGCACAGAAAACGAAAGATTTCACCTCTACGTAGTGCTCAGAAAAATCCAAAAAAATCCAGAAAAATCACTGTTGCGTTCCTCGCGAAGAGTAGATGAAAATAGAGTACTTATACGCCTCAATCCGATACTCGTAGGCCAAGATATAAAATGAACATCCCAGCGCTGTCCAAAATCTGCTCCAGAAAAATAGGTCTCAAAGATGATCCTAAAACCCCAATAAAAACTCAAAACAGAAGGAAGCGATACATACAATAAATGTAGCCCTACCTGTCATGAAGAAAATGCCGCAAGAATCGCTCAAAAATTCCCTCGGGGTAGCCCAGGGCAGCCCGTGGACCGAAATGCGATGGAAAAGAACACCGAAAGAAGAACGTCGCAGTGCGCCGAATTGCAGAAGTCACCGATGTCGAGATCTCCAAAAATTCCGAAGCTCATTCGATAGATGCAGCACAAGATGAGGATCAACTTTTCTTAAGGGCTCATTCACAGTGGAGCTCGGGAAAAGCCCCAAACAGAAGGTGAATGGGCTATTTATAGCCAAGCAAGAGGGGGGAAAAATACCCCTCTGGGGTACATTTTCGGGCGCCCGGAACAACCGGGAGCCGAACAGGAGACAGCCATGGCAGCACCCGAATTCACCCGGGCGCGCCACGTGGCCTGCCCCACGCACCAGCGAGGCGCGGCCAACCACGCCACGCCACACGGAACACCCACGCGTGCGGGTGGTTGGCGCCAGCCAACCACCGCGCGATGGGTGGCACGCCCACGTCGACCCCCCGCCTGCCGGCGCGGTACGGCCACCTGCCCCCTCACCTACCCACCTGCTCCCCGTGGGTTCGTGCGCCGTGCCGCGTGGACTACCCAACCCGGGGCCGCCACGTGGCGCCGCCACCGGTCCATGCGCCGCTGCGCAATTCCCGTGGATTGCGCGTGCTGCGCCGGCCAATCCGGCGCCTCCACGTGGCGCCCCGGCCGGTCCACAGCACCCCCATGCAATCAAAACGCGCAGGAAGTTTCGGGGGCCCCTTTTTGGGTATCCGGACTCAAAAAAATACAAGCAAATAGCCATTTTCAAGCATTTTTTTGCGCTGAATCCAAATCCAAGCTCCGATCTGCCTGAAATCTCTTCTAAAATTCGACAAAATAGCCGAAAGACAGGCTTGATCTAGAAACCTCACTGAGTCCATCTAACACATCCACTTGATGCATTATGGGCCCGATACACCAATAATAGGTGTTTCACATCGTGGATTCATAGAAAAAAGCTACATGGGGATTTCGACCTCTACATCCTCCCCACTTAAAAAGTTTCGTCCTCAAAACAAAAGTCATACCTCAAGCCGGAGCCTCGAACAGGTAGGGGTAGGTGTCGATCATCGTCGACTCCAGCTCCCAAGTAGCCTCGCGCTCGCCATGGTTGCTCCACAAGATCTTCACATAAGGGATGACCCGACTGCGCAATTCTCTCACCTCTCGATCCAGAATCCGCAGCTGGTGCTCCAAGTAGCTCAAATCCTCGCTGATCTCCAGTGGGGTGAAGTCGATGACGTGCGACGGTCATAAACATACCTCCTCAGGGTAGAGACATGGAACACATCATGAACACCGGCTAGCCTCGAGGGAAGTGCAACTATATAGGCAACTGGCCCAATACGCTCCAATACCTCGAAAGGTCCAATATAATGGGGGCTAAGTTTCCCACGAATGACAAATCTCCTGATCCATTGGACGGCGAGACCTTCAAAAAATATGATCTCCCACCTGAAACTCTAGGTCTCGTCACCATACATCTGCATAACTCCTCTGTCTGCTCTGGGCGGTCTGCAGGTGCTGCCTGATCACTCTGACCTTCTCCTCTGCCTCACGCAATAACTCTGGCCCCAATGTCCGTCTCTCACCCACATCACTCCAGTAAAGAGGTGATCGACACTTGTGTCCATACAATGCTTCAAACGGAGCCATCTGAATGCTCGCTTGAAAGCTATTGTTGTACGCAAACTCTGCCAATGATAAGTGTCGAATCCATCCCCCCCAAAATCCAATGCGCAAGCCCTCAGCATGTCCTCAAGGATCTATATAGTGCGCTCTGACTGCCCATCAGTCTGTGGGTGAAAAGCTGTACTGAAACTAAGCTGTGTCCCCAAGGTAGTCTGTAAACTCCTCCAAAAGCGTGAAGCAAATCTCGGGTCTCGATCTGATACAATAGAGGCGGGCACTCCATGTAACCTCACCTGTAGTACCCCGAACCCCCATGCAGCTTTTTCCCGTGAATCCACTGTTTAGACACCTGTTGATGGTGTATCTGGCCCATAGTGCATCAAAGGGATGCCACAGATGGACCCTGTGAGCTTTGGTTAGCTGTTTTGGCCTTCGGCTGCTTTTGCCGAATTTTAGAAAAGGATTTAGGCCAAACGGAGGATGGATTTGGATTCAGCGCGGAAAAACACTTGAGATTGGCTTTTTGTTTGCCCAATTCTGAGTCCGGATGTCCAAAAGCGGACTCCCGGAAGTTTTGACAGTTTTTGGCGCTTGCGGGAGCCTCCGGCAAATTTTGGAGGCGGAATTTGGCAAAACGGACCTCGTTTTTGGAATCAGCGCGCGAAAACGGTCAAGATGGGCTATTTACTTGTCAAATTTGAGCTTGCGGGTACTGTTCACGCCGGAACAGTGTCGCCGGCGGCGGCCGGCGGCGGCGGGCAGCGTCGGCGGGCGGCGGCGCCGCCGCGGGCAGGCGGCAGGCGGCGGCACAGGGCGCGGGCAGGACGCGGGCAGGCGCGCGGTCCACCGCGGGGGTCGTGCACCGGAGGCGGGCCACGTGGCGTCTTTCGGTTGGCCGGTGCAGCAGACGCGGTCCACGGAGTTTGGGCCCGGGTGCACGGTAGACCGGTGGACACGTGGCGTGAGGTGGTTGGTGCGGTGTTGTGCTCCCGGTCCACGCGCCTGGTGGGGCAGTTGACCGGGGCAGGTGGCCGTACGGCGGGGCAGGTAGCCGTACGGCCCGGGTCAGCCGCGACGTGCGCGGTCCACGGCGCGACGTGCGTGGTGCACGGTTTGCCGGGACACGTGGCGCGTGCCCATTGGCTGGTGTTTGTGCTCCGGGTGCAGCGGGGCTCGGCGGCGTAGTGGGCTGGGCTGTGCGGTGGACCGGGCCGCACTGTGCGCGCCCGGAAAACCTGGGCCGGCCCGTTACTGTAGGCGCCCGAAAATTTTCGGGCGCCCGAAAGTAGGGACATGGTTGGCATTTTCTGATTTGTTCTTTCAGCCTATAAAAGCCACCAAACCCGAGCTGCCTTCTTTTCCTTTGTTCTCCCAACCTGTGCAGAATCTCTCCGAGCTCCCTTAATGAAAGTTTTTCATCTCTAAGTCCTGGATCTCCCTGCCAAGTTTCAAGAGTTTTGGAGGCACGAATCCCGAGGTTCCCCATTTTACGGTGCGGCGCGACGTTGCTTCCTAGTGTTCTTCTTCGGCGCAGCGATCGTATTTTTGCTCCCCTGGGCTACCCCGACATCTTTTTCCTGCGATTCTTGGACCAGTAGACTCCTAAGAGGTAGGACTTCATCTTTCGTTTTGGTCGCGCTTTCCCGTTTCGAGGTTTTGGCACGGTTTTCGAGGCTGCAAGTGACCCCTCTTTCTGTATGGAATTCCTTGACAGCAGCGGAGTGTTTCGGCTATATCTTTGCGCACGAGCGTCCGACGGAAACGAGCCTATACAACTTTTTCATCTACGGATCGCAAGGAACGCGCTCGTATTTTTATTGGATTTTTGTGAATTTTCTTTCGAGGTGAGAATTAATGATTTCTCTGTGAGCAGTAATCAGCCCTTAATCCAGATTAGTGTATGAGAGTGCTCTCTTGCCGAATTTTTATCTGGACTTACCGAACTCCGATTTGGACGTGCAAGGTACCGTTTCGAAGCTATCGACGCAAGGATCGCCGTGATATTTTTATTGGAATTTTCTGGGCAATTTCTGCAGGTGATAATTAAGCATTTCTGAATTCGAGGTTGTATGTGATTAAGTGCTGAATTTGGGGAGTCTAGTGTAATTAGTGGATTTCTTGATGTACCAGGAATGCTTCGGGTGTGCTGAAATTGTGGAAGCAAGGAATTGGAGTTTTGGTATTTTCTGACTGTACGAGTTTGGACAGTTGCGCTTCAGGTGGGTGGTTGTTGTACTCCTCTCTTTGTATGCCCACTAGGAATATCAGAGTACCCTTGCTATGACAATGCTAAATGTGTTGATTGGTAGACTTGCATGCTCTAGGAAATTGATTATTGGTTATCAGATCTCTAATAAATTATTTTTAGATTAATCACTGGAACTGTATACTTGGAGACAAATAGAAATAGAGGACTGCAAAACTGATGTTTGTTCATGTGAGACGGTCACCCTAGCTTATTGATTCTAAACTGTTTATACTCGGGAATTGGACAAAATGTTAGAACCATGCATGATTAAATTGGTCACATAATTATTGCCATCTTTTACTGCTACACTATTTTGGGACTTGACTTAGGAGAAACCATGCTTTTTCTCTTTTCTTCTTTCATTGTTGGCACTAGCGGCTTAATCGCTCAGGTTCGAGCGTATGTTGGACAGTGTAGGCAGGTATTGGGGATTTGGGACAGGTTGAGTTTGTCAGGGGGTTGCGGCGACCACGGATCTTTGGTGGTTGACCGGACTGTTTCTATTGCATCAGATTGGGTGTTCGGGGATCGGGCTTGCTTTAGTGGAGGGTTGTGCCCACTTCTTTGAGTCTCGATCCAGTCCTGCTATTATGAGACAGTGGTTACAGTGGTACTTGATACGGTGGTACTTGGTACAGTGATGCATGTTACAGTGATATTTTACTCGTGTGGGTCGCTCCCCTCGAGTGCCACTCCGGAGTAGGCTTTCCACGGTGTGAGCGCCGGGCACCTTTCTGCTTTCCACGGTGTGAGCGCCGGGCACCATGCTGGTTTCATGAGTTCGACAGCAGAGCAGGCAGTGCCAGTGTTCACTGGCTGTCAGATTGGGTCATTATGACAGGCTTCTTGATTCTGATGCATCACTTCCTCCATCCTTATTGGTTGGTCATATAGAGGCATATTAGGGATAGCACTTTACCGGTTGCTTTATTTATCTGCATCTCCTTTCTTCTCCTTTCCCTTTTTCGCCTCTGAGCACCTGGTGGGCATATCTGAGCTGAGGCTTTACCCACTAGGGGAGGCTACTGTTTATGGTAGTACTGACCCCCATTGTTTTTCTTGTTTCTTTCTTTCCCCTTGTTTTGCAGAGTCCTCAGTGGGAGTTGCTGGGCCGTCAGCAACTGATCGAGGTAAGCGAATTGCGGACTAGATAGAGAGCCACCGAGGGTCATAGCTGGAGACTTTTGGGTACCCGGACTTCTCAGACAGTGTTTTTGTATTTCTTTTTGGGGACTGGCTTCTGCCAGCTGTTTGTATTATAGTTGTGAGCTGGGAGAGACATCTGTATTATATTTTACTGTTGTACCTTTTACTTCCAGCATCTGTCTGAGATACAGTAGTTTTAGTTAGCTCTGATTTTATTATGCTCTTTTATTTTATTTCTTATCTGAGCAGGTTACCGACGCTTCGTGTATGTGGGAAATACCGCATGCACGGCGGATCTGTAGACGGGCCCGGGTTCTGGTTTACACCCGGGGCGTGACAGATTAAGTTGGTATCAGAGCTTAGGGATAGGTCAGTTGGGACTTAGGAAACCCTAGGCTTTTGGACAGACCCTAGGATTATAGGGCGTGAGTGGCGTGACTTGTTGCGAAAGTCGGTGATTTTTACTGTTAACTCTTCCTGTGAGTGAAGAGTGATCGACATAGTCTATTTCTGTTGAACCATTATGTTGGCTGCAGACAACATAAGGTTACAGAAATAGGGAGATGTCTTTTGACTTTCGCTAGATTGGGTCGTGTGGGGTTTTGTTGCTGATGTTTGGTTTCTTGTGGCAGGATGCCTCCACGACGTCGGATTCCCACCCGGGGTGTTCCTTCGCCCCCGGCTGAGCCAGAGCAGCCTACACCACCCGAGCTTGCTGAGTTGAGGGCCTTGGTGGCCCAGTTGGCGGAGGGTCAGCGCCGCCAGGAGCAGAGGATTGAGCGGCTGCTTGCTCAGAGGGAGGCACCACCCCCAGCTGTTCCGGAGGTCCCTGTGCCTCTTGTTGCACCTTTTTTGCCGTCAGCGCCATCTTCGAGTAGCGGGGCTCCTGCGGCATTTCAGCCCTTGACTACGGAGGAGGAGCGGGATTTTGCTGATAGACTCGCTGCGTTTGTCAAGCGGGGACCACCTAGATTCTCGGGGCGGGATGCTCAGCCCCGGGCTGTTGGGATTTGGCTTTCTGCGATGGAGAAGCTTTTTCGGGACTTCTTCATCGACCCGAAGTACCGAGTGCACATGGCGGTGCACTGTTTGGACGGAGATGCTGATTTTTGGTGGCAGCGAGTTGAGCCACTGGAGTTCCGGATCACCAGGCAGTTACCTTGGGAGGAGTTCAGACGGATGGTGTTGGACACCTATTTCTCTACCAGCGTGAAGAAGAAATTGGAGGACGATTTGAAGAATCTGCAGCAGGGCGAGCGACCGGCCCATGCCTATTTTCAGGAGTTCAGGGAGTTGCTGAACTGTGTGCCCTACGTCGCCCGTGACGGTCCGCACCAGGTTGAGTTGTTCGAGGGAGGCCTTCGACCGGAGATTTACACACTTGTGCATGCTCAGAGATTTCAGACCCTGGAGGCAGCCGCAGAGCATGCACAGTGGGTGGAGAGAGGCGATCAGGAGGTGGCCAGACGGAGGGCCGCGGTCGCGCAGAGTTCCGACAGGAAGCGACCAGCCCCAGAGGACGGGGGACAGGCCAGCTCATGGAGACCGCCACGGCCGCCGCAGTCCCAGTCTTATGGCCGTGGGCGATCAGAGAGGAGAGGGCCTGGTGGACCCCAGAGACCGCAGCAGCATCAGCAGCAGCACCAGCAGCAGAGATCACAGCAGAGGCAGCAGAGATCTCAGCAGCAGTCCTCGAGACAGCAGCAGCAGCCGAGACAGCCCCGATCTTCTGACCGATGTATTTTCTGTGGAGGTCAGCATGCCGCCATTACTTGTGACCAGAGATGGGGTCGGTGCTTTCGTTGTGGACAGCCAGGGCATGTGCGAGCCACTTGCCCCCTTGCGACTTCTTCGGCACCTTCTTCGGCGTCGGCTCCATACCCCCCTCAGCAGCAGCGACCATCAGCTCAGCGGCCTTATGCTCCAGCGAGCAGGCCGTCCACTTCTTATCCCGTAGATTCTCGACCTCCAGCACCGAGCGGGCGGGTGTATGCCGCCCAGTTGGCGGATTCTTCAGCGGCAGACCAGGTGGTGGCAGGTATTATTCTACTCTTTGGTATTCGGGCTCGTACTTTATTCGACACTGGAGCATCTCATTCCTTCATTAGTCGAGCATTTGCATCCCTGCATGGTCTAGAGGTAGAGTCCTTGTCTTGTGCATTAGAGGTGCGGGTTCCTGACCACGTTTTGCTTGTTGAGGAGCGTTGTGTGGCTTGCCCAGTGCAGTTGGGGCCTTGGATTTTGCCTGCAGACTTGCTTGTTTTGCAGCAGCTCCAGGATTTTGATTTGGTGCTAGGGATGGATTGGCTGTCGCGGTATTCCGCCACTATCGACTGCAGAGAGAGGACGGTGACTCTTCGCGAGCCAGGACAGGAGGAGTTCATCTTCAGAGGCTGCCAGAGCACGCTGTTCGCAGCGACCATTTCCTCGGCCAGAGCTAGGAGGATGATGAGTAGGGGTTGCACTGCCTTTTTGGCCACTGTGGTGGAGGTGCCTACGGCGGCACTGGGACTCGAGGATATCCCTATTGTCCGCGAGTTCCCAGATGTATTTCCCCCTGAGTTGACGACGATGCCGCCGGAGAGGGAGATTGAGTTTGTGATTGATGTAGTTCCTGGAACTGCACCAATCTCAAAGGCACCCTATAGGATGGCGCCGGCTGAGTTGAGAGAGTTGAAGGCCCAGCTTCAGGATCTTTTGGATAGGGGCTTCATCAGACCCAGTGTTTCTCCGTGGGGAGCGCCTGTGTTGTTTGTGAAGAAGAAGGATGGGTCACTGCGGTTGTGTGTGGATTATAGGGAATTAAATAAAGTGACCATCCGGAACAAGTATCCCCTCCCCCGGATTGATGATTTGTTTGATCAGTTACAGGGAGCATCGGTGTTCTCGAAGATTGATCTGCAGTCCGGTTACCACCAGCTGAGGGTGAGGGCCGAGGACATCTCCAAGACGGCTTTCAGATCGCGGTACGGGCATTATGAGTTTACTGTGATGCCTTTCGGGTTGACTAATGCCCCTGCCGCATTCATGGACTTGATGAACAGGATTTTTCAGCCGTTTTTGGATCGGTTCGTGGTGGTGTTCATCGATGATATCTTGATCTACTCCCGCAGTGATTTGGAGCACGAGGAGCACTTGAGGACCGTGCTACAGCTTCTGCGAGAGAAGAAGCTGTATGCTAAGTTCAAAAAGTGTGAGTTTTGGCTTCGGGAGGTTGCTTTTCTGGGTCATGTTGTTTCAGCTGCTGGAGTGGCGGTGGATCCGGCCAAGGTGGATGCTATTCGAGATTGGCCGAGGCCGACGACTATCACTGAGGTGCGGAGCTTTCTTGGTTTGGCGGGCTACTATCGGCGTTTTGTGGAAGGCTTTGCGAAGCTTTCCTCTCCCCTCACTCGTCTGACCAGGAAAGGGGTTAAGTTTGTTTGGAGCGAGACTTGCCAGAGCTGTTTTGAGGAGCTGAAGCAGAGATTGATGACCGCTCCAATCCTTGCCCTCCCTGTTATGGGGGAAGGATTTGTGATTTACAGTGATGCCTCTCATAGTGGTCTGGGGTGTGTGTTGATGCAGCAGGGTAGGGTGATTGCCTATGCTTCGCGGCAATTGAAGGACTATGAGAAAAATTACCCTACTCATGATCTGGAGTTGGCAGCGGTGGTGTTTGCTCTGAAGCTGTGGCGGCATTACTTGTATGGTGAGCATTGCGAGATATATACTGATCACAAGAGCTTGAAGTATCTGTTCACCCAAAAGGAGCTGAATTTGAGGCAACGCCGGTGGTTGGAGCTGCTAAAGGATTATGATCTGAGTATCCTTTATCACCCCGGCAAGGCCAATGTTGTGGCAGATGCTTTGAGCAGGAGGACGAGTCTGAGCTTATTGATCTCGCAGCAGGCGCCGTTGGTCGAGCAGATGAGGCGATTACAGCTGGAGGTAGTATCCCCTGGGGTCTCTGCTAGACTCATGTCTATGGTCTTGCAGCCCACTCTGTTGGAGAGGATCAGGGACACTCAGAGTGAGGACCCCCACTTGACGAGGATCAGGACGCAGCTTCAGGCGGATCAGACAGGGGATTTTTCTGTGGACAGCTCGGGAGTACTGCGGTACAGGGACCGTGTGTGTGTGCCTTTGGATCAGGAGATTAGAGATCAGATTTTGAGGGAGGCCCATCATACACCTTATACCGTCCACCCTGGAGGTACTAAGATGTATAAGGACCTCAAGGCACAGTTTTGGTGGCCCGGAATGAAGCGGGACATTGGGAGATTCGTAGCTCACTGTTTAACTTGTCAGCAAGTGAAAGCAGAGCATCGCGTCCCTGCTGGCAAGTTGCAGAGTCTTCCAATTCCCGAGTGGAAATGGGACCACGTCACTATGGATTTCGTCACTGGATTGCCGAGGGCGCAGAGCGGGGCAGATGCGATCTGGGTTATTGTTGACAGACTCACCAAGTCGGCGCACTTCTTACCAGTTCAGATGACTTGGTCATTGGAGCACTTGGCGCAGTTATATATGGATGGGATAGTGAGGCTTCACGGCATACCTGCTTCGATTGTGTCAGATCGAGATCCGAGATTCGTATCACGCTTTTGGGGGAGTTTGCATTCAGCATTGGGGACTCAGCTCAGGTTTAGCACCGCTTTCCACCCACAGACCGATGGGCAGTCGGAGCGCACCATACAGACCCTCGAGGATATGCTTAGAGCGTGCGTTATGGATTTTGGAGGAGGGTGGTACCGGCACTTATCCTTGGTTGAGTTCGCGTACAACAACAGCTATCAGGCGAGCATCCGGATGGCTCCGTTTGAAGCGTTGTATGGACGCAAGTGTCGGTCTCCCTTATTTTGGAGTGATGTGGGTGAGAGGAGGACTTTGGGACCGGAGTTACTTTTGGAGGCAGAGGAAAAAGTCAGGATGATTCGCCGACATCTTGAGACAGCCCAGAGTCGTCAAAAGAGCTACGCGGATACTCGACGGCGAGACCTGGAGTTTCAGGTTGGTGATCATGTCTTCTTGAAGGTCTCGCCCTCGAAAGGGGTCCGGAGATTTGGAGTACGGGGGAAGCTCAGTCCCCGCTTTATTGGACCCTTTGAGGTATTGGACAGAGTTGGTCCTGTGGCATACAGAGTTGCTTTACCCCCGCGCCTGGCCGGAGTTCATGATGTCTTCCACGTCTCCGCTCTGAGGAGATATGTTTTTGACCCGTCGCACGTGATTGACTTCACTTCGTTGGAGATCGGCGAGGACTTGGTCTACGAGGAGCGCCCGTTGCGGATTCTTGCTCGTGAGGTGAGGGAATTGCGCAATCGGGCCATTCCTTATGTGAAGATCTTGTGGAGCAATCATGAGGAGCGAGAGGCTACATGGGAGCTGGAGACAGAGATGAGAGATGCCTACCCCTTCTTGTTCGAGGCCGCAGTTTGAGGTACGTTTGCTTGTTTATCTTTGTTTCGGGGACGAAACTTTTTTTTAGTGGGGGAGGGTGTAGTACCCCGAACCCCCATGCAGCTTTTTCCCGTGAATCCACTGTTTAGACACCTGTTGATGGTGTATCTGGCCCATAGTGCATCAAAGGGATGCCACCGATGGACCCTGTGAGCTTTGGTTAGCCGTTTTGGCCTTCGGCTGCTTTTGCCGAATTTTAGAAAAGGATTTAGGCCAAACGGAGGATGGATTTGGATTCAGCGCGGAAAAACACTTGAGATTGGCTTTTTGTTTGCCCAATTCTGAGTCCGGATGTCCAAAAGCGGACTCCCGGAAGTTTTGACAGTTTTTGGCGCTTGCGGGAGCCTCCGGCAAATTTTGGAGGCGGAATTTGGCAAAACGGACCTCGTTTTTGGAATCAGCGCGCGAAAACGGTCAAGATGGGCTATTTACTTGTCAAATTTGAGCTCCGGGTACTGTTCATGCCGGAACAGTGTCGCCGGCGGCGGCCGGCGGCGGCGGGCAGCGTCGGCGGGCGGCGGCGCCGCCGCGGGCAGGCGGCAGGCGGCGGCACAGGGCGCGGGCAGGACGCGGGCAGGCGCGCGGTCCACCGCGGGGGTCGTGCACCGGAGGCGGGCCACGTGGCGTCTTTCGGTTGGCCGGTGCAGCAGACGCGGTCCACGGAGTTTTGGCCCGGGTGCACGGTAGACCGGTGGACACGTGGCGTGAGGTGGTTGGTGCGGTGTTGTGCTCCCGGTCCACGCGCCTGGTGGGGCAGTTGACCGGGGCAGGTGGCCGTACGGCGGGGCAGGTAGCCGTACGGCCCGGGTCAGCCGCGACGTGCGCGGTCCACGGCGCGACGTGCGTGGTGCACGGTTTGCCGGGACACGTGGCGCGTGCCCATTGGCTGGTGTTTGTGCTCCGGGAGCAGCGGGGCTCGGCGGCGTAGTGGGCTGGGCTGTGCGGTGGACCGGGCCGCACTGTGCGCGCCCGGAAAACCTGGGCCGGCCCGTTACTGTAGGCGCCCGAAAATTTTCGGGCGCCCGAAAGTAGGGACATGGTTGGCATTTTCTGATTTGTTCTTTCAGCCTATAAAAGCCACCAAACCCGAGCTGCCTTCTTTTCCTTTGTTCTCCCAACCTGTGCAGAATCTCTCCGAGCTCCCTTAATGAAAGTTTTTCATCTCTAAGTCCTGGATCTCCCTGCCAAGTTTCAAGAGTTTTGGAGGCACGAATCCCGAGGTTCCCCATTTTACGGTGCGGCGCGACGTTGCTTCCTAGTGTTCTTCTTCGGCGCAGCGATCGTATTTTTGCTCCCCTGGGCTACCCCGACATCTTTTTCCTGCGATTCTTGGACCAGTAGACTCCTAAGAGGTAGGACTTCATCTTTCGTTTTGGTCGCGCTTTCCCGTTTCGAGGTTTTGGCACGGTTTTCGAGGCTGCAAGTGACCCCTCTTTCTGTATGGAATTCCTTGACAGCAGCGGAGTGTTTCGGCTATATCTTTGCGCACGAGCGTCCGACGGAAACGAGCCTATACAACTTTTTCATCTACGGATCGCAAGGAACGCGCTCGTATTTTTATTGGATTTTTGTGAATTTTCTTTCGAGGTGAGAATTAATGATTTCTCTGTGAGCAGTAATCAGCCCTTAATCCAGATTAGTGTATGAGAGTGCTCTCTTGCCGAATTTTTATCTGGACTTACCGAACTCCGATTTGGACGTGCAAGGTACCGTTTCGAAGCTATCGACGCAAGGATCGCCGTGATATTTTTATTGGAATTTTCTGGGCAATTTCTGCAGGTGATAATTAAGCATTTCTGAATTCGAGGTTGTATGTGATTAAGTGCTGAATTTGGGGAGTCTAGTGTAATTAGTGGATTTCTTGATGTACCAGGAATGCTTCGGGTGTGCTGAAATTGTGGAAGCAAGGAATTGGAGTTTTGGTATTTTCTGACTGTACGAGTTTGGACAGTTGCGCTTCAGGTGGGTGGTTGTTGTACTCCTCTCTTTGTATGCCCACTAGGAATATCAGAGTACCCTTGCTATGACAATGCTAAATGTGTTGATTGGTAGACTTGCATGCTCTAGGAAATTGATTATTGGTTATCAGATCTCTAATAAATTATTTTTAGATTAATCACTGGAACTGTATACTTGGAGACAAATAGAAATAGAGGACTGCAAAACTGATGTTTGTTCATGTGAGACGGTCACCCTAGCTTATTGATTCTAAACTGTTTATACTCGGGAATTGGACAAAATGTTAGAACCATGCATGATTAAATTGGTCACATAATTATTGCCATCTTTTACTGCTACACTATTTTGGGACTTGACTTAGGAGAAACCATGCTTTTTCTCTTTTCTTCTTTCATTGTTGGCACTAGCGGCTTAATCGCTCAGGTTCGAGCGTATGTTGGACAGTGTAGGCAGGTATTGGGGATTTGGGGAAAGGTTGAGTTTGTCAGGGGGTTGCGGCGACCACGGATCTTTGGTGGTTGACCGGACTGTTTCTATTGCATCAGATTGGGTGTTCGGGGATCGGGCTTTCTTTAGTGGAGGGTTGTTCCCACTTCTTTGAGTCTCGATCCAGTCCTGCTATTATGAGACAGTGGTTACAGTGGTACTTGATACGGTGGTACTTGGTACAGTGATGCATGTTACAGTGATATTTTACTCGTGTGGGTCGCTCCCCTCGAGTGCCACTCCGGAGTAGGCTTTCCACGGTGTGAGCGCCGGGCACCTTTCTGCTTTCCACGGTGTGAGCGCCGGGCACCATGCTGGTTTCATGAGTTCGACAGCAGAGCAGGCAGTGCCAGTGTTCACTGGCTGTCAGATTGGGTCATTATGACAGGCTTCTTGATTCTGATGCATCACTTTCTCCATCCTTATTGGTTGGTCATATAGAGGCATATTAGGGATAGCACTTTACCGGTTGCTTTATTTATCTGCATCTCCTTTCTTCTCCTTTCCCTTTTTCGCCTCTGAGCACCTGGTGGGCATATCTGAGCTGAGGCTTTACCCACTAGGGGAGGCTACTGTTTATAGTAGTACTGACCCCCATTGTTTTTCTTGTTTCTTTCTTTCCCCTTGTTTTGCAGAGTCCTCAGTGGGAGTTGCTGGGCCGTCAGCAACTGATCGAGGTAAGCGAATTGCGGACTAGATAGAGAGCCACCGAGGGTCATAGCTGGAGACTTTTGGGTACCCGGACTTCTCAGACAGTGTTTTTGTATTTCTTTTTGGGGACTGGCTTCTGCCAGCTGTTTGTATTATAGTTGTGAGCTGGGAGAGACATCTGTATTATATTTTACTGTTGTACCTTTTACTTCCAGCATCTGTCTGAGATACAGTAGTTTTAGTTAGCTCTGATTATTATGCTCTTTTATTATTATTTCTTATCTGAGCAGGTTACCGACGCTTCGTGTATGTGGGAAATACCGCATGCACGGCGGATCTGTAGACGGGCCCGGGTTCTGGTTTACACCCGGGGCGTGACATCACCACCTCATCAAAATGCAACTGAGCCAGCCGCTCAAGTGACCATGTAGTCTGCATCGGCAAAAAGTGAGCGGACTTAGTGAGTCGATCAACAACTACCCAAATGGCATCTACTCCTCCCTGGGCCCTCGGTAATCCGACTACAAAATCCATCGTGATGTGATCCCATTTTCACTCAGGGATTGTGAGACTCTGTAACTTGCCAGCTGACACCCGGTGCTCAGCTTTTACCTGCTGGCAAGTTAAACACTGAGCCACAAACCTCCCAATATATCTCTTCATACCGTTCCACCAGAAGTGTGCCTTGAGGTCCTTATACATTTTAGTCCTACCAGGATGAAGGGTGTAAGGTGTATAATGGGCCTCTCTCAAAATCTGCTCTCTGATCTCGGGATCCACTAGCACACACGCTCGGTCCCTATACCGCAGTACTCCCGAAGCATCAACTGTAAAGTCCCCAGGCTGATCACTTGGAAGTTGATCTCTAATCCTGGTCAAGTGGGAGTCCTCACTCTGTCTCTCTCTGATCCTGTCTAGCAGAGTGGGCTGCACGACTAAAGACGTCAGTCTAGCAGAGACCCCAGGGGACACAACCTCTAGCCCAAGCCGCCTCATCTCCTCAAATAGTGGCGCCTGATCAATAATCATCATAGACAAGCTCTATGCCGCTCTCCTACTCAGGGCATCTACAACCACGTTGGCCTTGCCAGGATGGTATAGTATATCAACATCATAATCCTTTAACAGCTCCAACCATCTGCGCTGTCTCAGGTTCAGCTCTTTTTGTGTAAACAGATACTTCAGGCTCTTGTGGTCGGTGTAAATCTCACAGTGCTCCCCATAAAGGTAGTGGTGCCACAACTTCAATGCAAATACCACAGCAGCAAGCTCTAAATCATAGGTAGGGTAATTCTTCTCATAATCCTTAAGCTGTCGAGATGCATAAGCAATTACCCTACCCTCCTGCATCAACACGCAACCAAGTCCACTGTGCGATGCATCACTGTAAATCACATATCCTTTCCCCATAACAGGGAGGGAAAGGATAGGAGCCGACATCAATCTGCCTTTCAATTCCTCAAAGCTCCTCTAACAGTCCTCACTCCAAATAAACTTAATTCCTTTACGAGTCAAATGAGTGAGGGGTGTAGAGATCTTCGCAAAGCCCTCTACAAATCGATGGTAATATCCAGCCAAGCCCATGAAGCTGCATACCTCAGAAACGGTCGTCAGTCGGGGCCAATCTCGGACTGCCTCAATCTTCGCCGGGTCCACAGCCACACCTGCGGCAGAAATCACATGGCCCAAGAAAACTACCTCCCGAAGCCAAAACTCGCACTTCGACAACTTGGCATACAACTTCCTCTCTCGTAGAAGTTGTAGCACAATCCTCAAGTGCTCCTCATGCTCAGCATCACTCCGGGAGTAAATCAGGATATCATCAATGAACACTACCACGAACCGATCCAAGTACGGTCGAAAGATCCTATTCGTCAAATCCATAAAGGCGGCAGGGACATTAGTCAATCCAAAAGGCATGACGGTGAACTCATAATGCCCGTACCGTGTCCTGAATGCCGTCTTCGGGATATCCTCGGCCTTCACCTTTAGTTGGTGGTAACCTGATTGCAGATCAATCTTCGAAAAGACACAAGACCCTTGCAGCTGGTCAAACAAATCATCAATACACAACAAATGGTACTTGTTCTTGATGGTCACTTTATTCAATTCCCGGTAATCCACACAGAGGCGAAGTGAACCATCCTTCTTCTTCATGAATAACACCGGCGCTCCCTAAGGCGATACACTTGGTCTGACAAAACCTTTATCCATCAAGTCCTGAAGTTGTGCCTTCAATTCTCGCAGCTCAGCCGGTGCCATTCCGTAAGGAGCCTTAGAGATTGGCACAGTTCCTGGGACTACGTCAATCAAAAACTCAATCTCCCTATCCGGCGGCAAACTAGTCAACTAACACATCCGGGAACTCGCGGACAATAGGGATATCCCCGAGTCCCGGAGCCGCCGTAGGCTCCTCAACCACGCTAGCCAAAAAGGCTACGCATCCACTGCGGATCATCTGCCTCGCTCGCAAAGTAGAAACTATGGAGGCGAAGAAAGCGCTCTGGCATCCCCGGTACACAAACACCTCCTGGTTTCGCTCGCTGAAAGTAACTGTCCTCGCGGCATAGTCAATAGTCGGGAAATACCGAGCCAGCCAATCCATCTCCAGAACCACATCAAAGTCCCGCAACTGTCTCAAGACCATCAGGTCTGCTGACATAATCCAGGACTCAATCTGCACTGGGCAAGACCAACAACACTCCTCCACGTGCAAAGTGTGATCGAAAATCTAAACCTCTCGTGCACGTGGCAACCGACCTACCTCTAACCCATGTAATGATGCAAATGATCTACTAACAAAAGAATGTGATGCCCCGGTATCAAATAAAGTGTGAACTCTAATGCCAGAAAGTAAAGTGATACCTGCCACCACATGGTCGGCTGCTGAGGAGTCCTCTACCTGGGCGGCGTAGACCCATCCGCTCTAAGCTGGAGGCCAATAGTCAGTAGGGTGGGAGGAAGGCGACCTGCTTGCTGGAGCATAAGGCCGCTGAACTGGTGGCCGCTGCTGAGGTGCAAAAAGAGCCGATGCCGAAGAAGGTGCTGCTGATGTCGCAGGAGGGCACATAGCTCAAATATCGCCAGACTGTCTACATCGATAACAGCGACCATACCTCAAATCACACGTGTCTGACGGATGCTGTCCCGTGCAAAATACACACCTGTCTGAAGACTGGGGCTGCCTCGACTGCTGCTGCTGTCTCTATGACTGCCGCTGTGATCTCTGCTGCCCCGACTGCGGCCTCTACTGCGGATGATGCTGCTGCTGCTGCGGTGGCCTCTGGGATCTACCAGGCCCTCGCCGCTCTGATCGCCCACGACCAGAAAACTGAGGCTGCGACGGTCGTGGCGGTCTCCATGAACTGGCCTGTCCCCCGTCATCTGGTGCTGGCCGCTTCCTGTCGGAACTCTGAGCGACCATCCCTCCTCGCCTGGCAACCACATGGTCTCCTCTCTCTACCCACTGGGCATGCTCTGCGGCCTCCTCCAGAGTCTGAAGCCTCTGAGCATGAACCAAGGTATAAATCTCGGTGCTGAGGCCCGTCTCGAATAACTCTACCTGATGGGGACCATCACGAGCGATAAATGGCACGCAGTTAAGCAACTGCGTGAACTCCTGGTAGTAGGCCTGAACTGATCGGTCGCCCTGCTGCAAGTTCTTTAAGTCATCCTCCAGCTTCCGCTTTACACTAGTCGAGAAGTAAGTATCTAGTACCATACATCGGAACTCGGACCAGGGTAGTTGTCGGGTAATCTGAAACTCCAGTGGCTCCACCCAATGCCACCAAGCATCAGCATCTCCGTACAGATAGTGCACTGCCATATGCACCCGGTACCTCGGGTCGATGAATAAATCCTTGAATAGCTTCTCCATCGCTGCTAGCCATGTCCCAACCTCCCACGGCTGTGTATTCCGCCCCGAGAATCTGGGCGGTCCGTGCTGACAAAACTTGGCGAGCTTGTCAGCAATCTCCTGCTTCTCAACCGGGGTCAACGGCCGAATCACTCCCTGAGCCCCGCTACTCGACGATGGCGCCATCGGCACAAGTGGTACAACTGGTGGTGCAGGGGCCTCAAAAACAGTCGAGGGAGGTGCCTCTCTCTGGGCAAGCAACTGATCGATCCTCTGCTCCTGTCGGCAATTGCTCTCAGCCAACTGGGCCACCAAGGCCCTCAATTCACTCAGCTCAAAAGGTCTGGACTACTCCGGCTCCTCCGGGGGTATAGGGGTACTCCATGTAGGCATCTGACGTCGAGGAGGCATCCTGCCATAAGAAACCACACGTCAGTAACAAAACCACACTCGACCCAATCTAGCGAAAGTCAAAGGCATCCCATATTTCCGTAAACCTATGTTGTCTGCAGCCAACATAATTGTCCACCAAAAATAGGATATGTCGATCCCTCTTCTCTCACTGGAAGAGTCAAATAACTAAATCACCGACTTTCGCAAAATACCACGCACTCTTGCCCTATGATCCTAGGGTCTGCCGAAAGCCTAGGGTTTTCTAACTCCCATCTGACCTATCCCTAAGCTCTGATACCAACCTAATCTATCACGCCCTGGGTGTAAACCAGAATCGAGGCCCGTTTACAGATCCGCCGTGCACACGGAATTTTTCGTGTACACGAAGCGCTAGTAACCTGCTCAAATATAAAAGATATAATAAAAGAGAATAAAAACAGAGCTGAACTAAAAACTAATACATCTCAGACTGAAGCTGGAAATAAAGTAAAGTATAACTGTAAATGAAATACAAGTGTCTCTCCCAACTCACCAAATATACAACAAACTGGCAAAAATCAGACCCAAAATAAAAGTATAACTGTCTGAGAAGATAGGGGTACCACAAAAAGTACAACTACACTCGCGGTTGGGGTAGACGATCTATCTAATCCGCAATCCTCTTACCTTGATCTGCCGCTGACGGCCCAACAACTCCTGCAGAGGACTCTGCAAAACAAAGGGGAAAAAAGAAAAAAAGTATAATGGGGGTGAGAACTACTATAAAACCAGTAGCCTCCCCTAGTGGGTTAAGCCTCAAACTCTGACGTGCCCACTAGGTCTACCAGAGGCAAAAAGGGAAAGAAAGGTAGTAAGCTATAAACATAACTACTGATAAAAAAAAAGCTACCACTACTATACCTCTAAATGCAGTGCCAACGAAGTAGCTATATGAATGCATCAGTAAAAGTGCCTGCCTGAATACCCAATCGATGAACCAGTAAAAACTGGTACTGCCTGCTCTGCCGGCTGCATCGGGTATGCTAATGGCGCATAACACCGACGCAGAGAAAGAGTATAAAGAACTCAAAGCCTACCTGTCACACACTCCGGAGTGGCACTCGAGGGGAGCGACCCACACGAGTAAAGTAATAAGTCACAAGTATCATAATATAGCAGGACTGGATCATGACTATGTTCAAGTGGGAAAACCCATCCACTAAAGAAACCCCGATCCCCAATCTGATGCACAAGTAAAGATCCGGTCAACCGCCCCATGTCCGCGGTCGCCGCAACACCCCACAAATCCCCAATCTGGTACAACAGCCGGTGTCCGGTCAACCGCCCAAAATCCGCGGTCGCCGTGATGCCTGACTAATGAGTCCAAACTGCCCTAAATCCCAAGATCCTGCCTACACTATCCCAACCCAAGCTCGAACCCGAGCCACAAGTACCCTGAGTCTAAAATAAAAGGAGAAAAGTGGGAAACCTGGTTTCTCCTAAGTCAAATTCCAACATAATAGTGTAGCAGAAAAAGGTGGCCTATCTAGATGTCCATACAAGCATGCAAATTTCCTCATGATGATAAAAGAAAGACAGTTAACGGTGTTCTTACATTTATAAAAGCATGATGTCTCAATTTTAATAATCGATCTCATAGGAATGCTAAATACTAACAGGGCATACATCCAATCCATACAAGCATGCAAGTTAACCACAATATGCTAATCAACATTTCAATTCGGGGATTACTCTAATATCCCTAGTGAGTATGTCAAAAATGAGGTCCGCAACAATCACCCACCTCGAACACGAATTCCACAGCTGTAAATGTCCCCCCGCTGTCCAACACGCTGCAAAACACCAAAATCTGCAAACCACTGCAAAAAGTATTGCACTCAGCATAACAGGTAACAGTTCTAAAAACAACACTTGCTGTTTTGCAAAAACAGCACAGAAAACGAGAGATTTCACCTCTGCGTAGTGCTCACAAAAATCTAGAAAAATCACAATTGCGTTTCTCACGAAGAGTAGATGAAAATCGAGATTTATACGCCTCAATCCGATGCTCGTAGGCCAAGATATAAAATGAATATCCCAGCGCTGTCCAAAATCTGCTGCAGAAAAATGGGTCTCAAAGATGATCCGAAAAACCAATAAATACTCGAACCGGAGGGAAGCGGTACATACGAGAAATGTAGCCCTACCTGTTGTGAAGAAAATGCCGCAAGAATCGCTCAAAAAGTCCCTCGGGGTAGCCCAGGAATGTAGCCCTACCTGTTGTGAAGAAAATGCCGCAAGAATCGCTCAAAAAGTCCCTCGGGATAGCCCAGGGGAGCCCGCGGACCGAAATGCGACGGAAAAGAACACCGAAAGAAGAATGTCGCAGTGCGCCGAATCGCAGAAGTCACCGATGTCGAGATCTCCAAAAATTCTGAAGCTCCTTCGAGAGATGCAGCACAAGATGAGGATCAACTTTTCTTAAGGGCTCATTCATAGTGGAGCTCGGGAAAAGCCCCAAACAGAAGGTGAAAGGGCTACTTATAGCAAAGCAGGGGGGGGATACCCCTTTGGGATACATTTTCGGGCGCCCGGAACAACCGGGCGCCGAACAGGAGACAGCCACGGCAGCGCCCGGATTCACCCGGGCGTGCCACGTGGCCTGCCCCACGCACCAGCGAGGCGCGGCCAACCAGACAGCGCCACGCAGCACACCCACGCGTGCGGATGGTTGGCGCCAGCCAACCACCGCGCGACGCATGGCACGCCCACGTCGGCCCCCCGCCTGCCCGCGCGGTACGGCTACCTGCCCCCTCACCTGCCCGCCGGCCCCTCATGGGTCCGTGCGCCGCGCCGCATGGACCACCCAACCCGGGGCCGCCACGTGGCGCCGCCCCGGTCCATGCGCCGCCACGCAATTCTCGTGGACCACGCGTGCTGCGCCGGCCAATTCGGCTCCTCCACGTGGCACCCCGGCCGGTCCACAGCACCCCCATGCACCCAAAACGCGCAGAAACTTCCGGGGGCCCATTTTTGGGCATCCGGACTCAGAAAAATACAAACAAATAGTCGTTTTCAAGCGTTTTTCCGTGCTGAATTCAAATCCAACCTCCAATCAACCTGAAAGCTCTTCTAAAATTCGGCAAAAGCAGCCGAAAGACAGGCTTGATCTAGAAATTTCACTGAGTCCATCTAACACATCCACTTGATGCATTATGGGCCCGATACACCAATAATAGGTGTTTCACATCGTGGATTCATGGAAAAAAGCTACATAGGGATTTGGGCCTCTACAGCAAAAGTCTCACATGATAATGCTGATCTTTTTTACTATTCACCAAATATAAAAGAAATTAAGAGTGTGTTTGGTTTATGATTGAAATAGAAATAATATATATATATATATATATATATATATATATATATATATATATATATATATATATATATATATATAATATGTTGTATTTGAAATGGTGAATTATCAAAAACTGTTTAGCTCATTATTACAATGAAAATCGAAATAGACATCCAGAATTTTGAAGAATAATTTAGATTAAGATAGAAAAGAGTGATGAAGGGAGAGGGGGAGATGTATGTAAAAGATAATTTTGCATGATTTACTTAAAATGGACCAATTAAGAAGTTAAAGTTGGATTGGGTCATAAATGAATTGGATCATTGTCATTTTAGAATGGAATTAAAATCGGAATAATCGATTCTTTATTAAAATAAACAACAATTATAAAAGTCAATAAATTTTACTCAGATTTTATATTCTAAAATAGGTGAATCAAATAAGTCCTAAAATTTCTTCAAGTAATTAAAACATTGCAGCAAATATTCTAGTTACCAGGATTGATTGGAAAGAATTTTTCATAGCTACCAAACTTACCTACAGAGCTGTGAAAAGTAAATCCAAAGGATTAAATTAATGTAGTGGGTAGGGTTCACTTCATAGTTTAATTATCCCCCCAACCAAGTTGCCCCTAGGAATTCCTATGGGCCATGGATTTTTTGTAGTGATTATTATGCTCTGTGGAGAGACAACCCATGTAGACATGTGCCAACAGCCCAAAGCCACACATTCCTCTGAACAATTTAATGTACAAAGCCAAATATATGGAGCATTAAATTGAGAGATTTATAGCTTTTTGGAAGCTCTGGTACACAACCATGCCTCCTTAATTGGATGGCTATGAGGATAGACCTTGTCAGGAATGTCACAAAATAAATGTAACAATACATTATCCAAGTGGAAACCTTCCAATGAAGAAAAGAAAATTTTCTCATTTATACGGCGTAATCATATTATAATCTCCATAAATAGGAAAATCTTTTAGAAAAGAATAGAAACAGGGAGCACTTAAATGCGATATTGTTACCTTCCCCTTTGTTTAATTATTACCTGTAATCAATCTTTGTTAATCTTCTATACCTTTATATTAATTCTCATATTTTTAGATGACGTGGCGCATTCTCCATAGTTTGAGATTTTTTTTTTTTATGAGTTATTTACTTTTTCTTTTATTTCTTACATCACAACCCCTCATCTTCCCAACCTCTCCTTCATATATATTTTTTTTTTGTTACGAATTATTTACTCTCTCTTTTATTTCTTACATCACAACCCCTCATCTTCCCAACCTCTCCTTCATATTAATTCTCATGTTTTTAGATGAGTGGCGCATTCTCCATAGTATAAATTAATTCTCATGTTTTTAGATGACGTGGCGCATTCTCCATAGTTTGAGATTTTTTTTTTACGAGTTATTTACTCTCTCTTTTATTTCTTAGATCACAGCCCCTCATCTTCCCAACCTCTCCTTCATATTTTTTCTTTTTTTTTTACGAGTTATTTACTCTCTCTTTTATTTCTTACATCACAACCCCTCATCTTCCCAACCTCTCCTTCATATTAATTCTCATGTTTTTAGATGAGTGGCGCATTCTCCATAGTTTGAAATTTTTTTTTTTTTTTTTTTTTTTCGAGTTGTTTACTTTCTTTTATATTTCTTACATCACAACCCCTCATCTTTCCAATCTCTTCTTTATATTAATTCTCATGGTTTTATATGACGTGACGCATTTTCTATAGTTTAAAATTTTTATTTTTATTTTTTTTAACAGTTGTTTACTCCCATTTTTATTTCTTACATCACAACCCGTCATCTTCCCATCCTCTCATCTTCCACGTTCTTTTTTTTATAGATTTTTCTCTCAGCGTGTCCCTCCATTTTCCTTTCTCTCTCTCTCCTCATCTACATGTTCTCTCAACCGTGCTACTCTCTTGGATCCCTTTCCCTCTCCTCCCTTCCTATTCCAAAATTTGATTTTTTCGAAATATAGGTTTTCTATATTTATCCCTTTTAATTATACTATCAATTTTTTACTCCCTCTTTTTATTCTAAAATTAAATTTTTCTAAATAGGTTTTCTCTAATTGTTCCTTTAATTATTTTTCATCAATTTTAATTTTTCGTTTTAATTTATCTCAGAATTAGATTTTTTATATGTGTTTTCTTTAATTATTTCTTCGATTATTCTATTTTTCTTTCAATTTTAATTTTTTTTCTAATATTTTAATCCAAAAATTAAAATTTTTTATATGTGTTTCTCTAATTGTTCGTTCATATTTGCTCATTGTAAGGTAAATGGTGAGTTCTTTTACGTTAACTTAGTTTGTAGTTTGTAATATTAATATTGTATTTTCTTTCTAATTTTTTTTTTTTCTTTGTGAGAAATTACAATCAAATTTTACTAATTTTTTTTATTTTTTTTCATTTTCTTTTTTATTATAATTATGCAGAGAAGGGACATGCGGAAACCGCGAGGATCAAAAAGAAATATTGATAGATATTTGTAAGAGTTTCATTTTTTTTTTTCATTTTGATTTATCCTAATGTTTTTTCTTTATCACATTGTTTTTTATTTTTGTTGAATTTTCCTTAATTATTGTTTTGATTATTTTATTTTTTAAAATTTTAATTATATTATATTAATCCTCAATAATATCATATAACACTCGCTACAATCGCTATATATTTCACCCCTTATTTTTCTTCTAGCTGAATAAATTATAAGACGTACGTGTCCTATGGTAAATTTGCAATGAATTTTTATATTAAAAAAAATCATTTAAATATTTTACATCAAATAAATTATACATTATTTTATTTTAAAGTATTAATCTTTCTTCTTTTTTTTTTTTTGTGAAAAATTACAATCAAATTTGACTAATTTGTTAAACTTTTTTTTTTTTGTTATACTTATACAGAGAAGAAACGTGCGAAGGCCGTGAGAATTAGAAAGAAATACGCATATAAAATTTCTGTATGGATTTCAATTTTTCTTTGTTCTAGGGTTTGTTTCTTGATTACATTATTGTTTATTTTTGCTGGATTTTATTTAATTGTTCTTTCGATTATTCTATTTTATTTTCAATTTTATTTTTTTTCCAATATTTTGATTTCAAGATTAGATTTTTCTATATGTGATTTATTTAATTATTCATTCATATTTGCTCATTGCAGTGTAAATAGCGATGAGTTTTTTTAAGTTAGAATATGTACTTGATTGTAGTTTGCAATATTCATATTTCATTATTATTATTATTATTATTTTTTTCTTTGTGAAAAATTACAATCAAATTTGTTGTTTGATTTTTTTTTTTTTTTTTGCTATAATTATGCAGAGAAGAAACATGCGGATGCGCGAGAATTAAAAAGAAATACTTAGATAAAATTTCTTAAGAGTTTCAATTTTTTTTTTTTTTTGATTTGTCTTGGGATTTATTTTTCTATGATATTGTTGTTTATTTTTGCTGTTATGTTTAATACTTAATTAATCAGAATTAAAATATATATATGGTTTAGAAAAATTTAGTTAGTTATTGTGGTAAATTTTGACGGCTTATTATTCAAATCATCTATTTTTACTGCTCTTTCAAATTAGTATTTATCGAGCATATTATTATAATCGACGCGTTTGTATATTGTTTCTAATAACAATTCACTGAGATTTGAACTTCACACTAAAATATTTTGATATTTATAATTTTTTATATTTTTTAATTTTATCGTTATTGATTCAAAATATCTATCCGCCGTAACGCGCGGGTACCTTCACTAGTGTATATTATTTAGACTAAGCAAAAAATATCCGAAATTAATAATACTAACACTACAATAAAACTATACTATAGCGACACTTCTAAGTGTTGCTAAATACTAAAAAAAATACTGCTGAAAAAAATGCCGACACTTGTCATTAGTATTGTTATATGTGCCGTCGCTAGGGTGTATAGCGATACATTACTATAATGTGTCCCACAAATGTATCCCTATAATCTAATTTTGAATATAGATGGACTATAAATGAGACACTTGTAAAAAAGTGTCACAAATATATGTTCCTATAACATAATTTTATTGTAGTGTAAGTATATTCTACATACAGTTTCTAAAGCTCTTATTAGAGTGAGAGAAAAATAAATATCATGGGTTCAAACACCCACCACATGCATATTTAATAGATCAAATTCGCATATGTTTTAGTCACAGCATATATATATATATATATATATATATATATATATATATATATATATATATATATATATGCCTTTCATGTCCTTTTTTTATATGAGAAAGGATGCTCATATGTACTATATATATATATATATATATATGCCTTTCATGTCCTTTTTTTATATGAGAAAGGATGCTCATATGTACTACAATAATTTCCAATCTAATGTAAATCAAATTTTCAGCTAAAAGATAATTAAAGAAAATTAAATTAATTAGGAATAAGATGTAAAGAATTTTATGTATTGATTTAATTACTCCTACTAGCTAGCTAGGATATTCAGTAGTGTCAGCATCAAACTACCTACTACAGCATGCCTAGCATTAGATGTTCCCATAACTACTATTCCTATCCAACTATTATATTATATACATATCTATAGATCTTTTCATAATAAATTCATAGACTTTTGTGGATATAGATTCTTTGAAAAGGACCCACAAGGTGAGCCCAGCCACACAACCACATTGTGCCACGTGTCCTCTTCGCAAGGGATCCAATATTGGAAATTATCACCCTCACCCGGTGTATAATTAAGTAGGCCTCATATGATGGAATTTACTTGGTATAAAATAAAATCGAACACATACCAATATCCAGGATCATAAATAAAACTGTAAAATAACTTACAGATTGCCATCGAGAAAAATTCTTGATTAAACAGCGGAAGCAAAAATTCGGTTGCAATACTAAATATTACCGACCGAACTAGGTAATCTGGTTTCTCCTCCTTTCTCAGGCGTTCTTCCGTATGGTGTGAATTTAATGGATAATCTCACCAGAATGCACATGAGTAGGTGGCAGGACCAGTACCCCTTTATATAGATTCCAGATCGACTTCCCATCAAAGTCGGTTAGGATTCTATTTAATTTAAATAAATGGGAAAGGGATAAGATATACCATATCAAGTAATTCTATATCTTTTAGGATTGACCTTATCTATAGTAAATCCAAATTAAATATAATTAATTAGGCCACATATATGGAAATCCTAACAATCTCCCACTTGGCTTATATTAATTATATTTCATGAACGGATTTCTATATTCCAAACTTTATTGCGCATTATTGAAAACTTTATGGTCAAATACCTTAGAACTCACTTGATCCTTAACTCAAACTAAAAGACTACAATGATAGGAACTATGGCGGTCCACCTCTCTATATTGAAATTTTCCTTCCATAATTACCATATCATCTTCATCTCCTAGCCAAGCACTTTATATGGCACAACTTTATGAATGAACTAAAACTTTATGTCCATTCGTTAACAGACCAAGCTTTATGTCTATTAAACGGTCCAATACAGCTGCATTAAAACTGTAACTTTATTGAAAAAAGATAAAAATAATGTCATAATCTTATACATCAAAAGAACTCATTAGACCCATGCTACAAACATGATCTTTATATGACCCAGGTGCTAGCCCCTTGGTCATTGGGTCTGCAACCATACACTTGGTACTGATGTATTCAATTCTAACATATCCTTCATTTATCTTCTCTCTCACCACAAGATACTTGGTGTCCAAGTGTTTACACCCCGTCGTAATCTTGTTGTTATTGGCAAAGGAAACTGCAGCTGAACTATCACAGAAAATCTTTATTGGACGAGCAATGGAGTCCACAATCTTTAAGTCTGTGATAAAATTCCTAAGCCAAATAGCCTGTGATGTGGTCTCATAACATGCAATGTACTCTGCAGCCATGGTCGAAGGAGCAGTGATACTTTGTTTGCTGCTCTTCCATGAAATCGCTCCACCAGCAAGTAGAAAAATATACCCAGTTGTAGACTTTCTGGTATCTGGGCATCCCGCAAAATCAGAGTCTGAATATCCGATCAGCTCCAAATGATCTGATCTCCTGTATATCAGCATATGATCCAAAGTACCCTTCAAATACCTCATAACTTTCTTAGCAGCCTTCCAATGCTCCATACCTGGATTACTTTGATACCTGCCAAGCAATCCAACGGCAAAAGCAATATCCGGACGTGTGCACGTCTGTGCATACATAAGACTACCAACTGCAGAGGCATATGGTATGGTTTTCATCTGTTCAATTTCTAATTGGTTCTTGGGACACTGAAAAGCATTAAGCTTATCCCCTTTCTGAACGGGAGCAACACTCGGTTTACAATTATGCATTTCAAAATTTTCCAAAACTTTCTTTATGTAGGCCTTTTGAGATAGACCGAGTAAACCTTTATGTCTATCTCTTTTAATTTCAATACCGAGAACATATGAGGCCTCACCTAAATCTTTCATTTCAAAATTTTGGAAAAGAAATTCTTTAGTGTCATGCAATAGTCCGAGATCGTTACTGGCAAGCAAAATATCATCAACATAAAGGACTAAGAAAATTATTTTACTCCCACTAACCTTCAGATATATACATTGATCAACAATGTTTTCTTTAAAACCAAAGGTTAAAACGGTTTGTTTAAACTTTAAGTACCATTGTCGGGAGGCCTGTTTTAGTCCATATATTGATTTCTTTAATTTGCATACCAAGTGCTCCTTTTCTTTTTGCGAGAATCCTTCAGGTTGACTCATATATACCTCTTCATGAAGATCTCCATTTAAAAAAGCAGTTTTTACATCCATCTGGTATAGCTCGAGATCGTAATGAGCAACCAGAGCCATAATCACACGGAAAGATTCCTTTCTCGATACCGGAGAGAAAGTCTCTTTATAATCAATGCCTTCTTTCTGAGTAAACCCTTTTGCCACAAGACGGGCCTTGTATTTCTCTATGTTACCTTTGGAGTCCCATTTGATTTTATAAACCCACTTGCATCCTACAGGTTTAACTCCTATAGGTAACTCAACAAGATCCCATACTTTATTGTGGTTCATGGATTCAATCTCATCTTTCATGGCATTGTACCATTCTGTTGCATTACTGCTATTTATGGCTTCGGAAAAACTAAGAGGATCATCAAAATTCTGACCATTCTCATAAAGATAGACAATATAATCGCTAAACATAGCCGGTCTTCTCTGTCTTGAGGATCTTCTTAAATCTATCTGATCATCCACTTGTAAATCTTGATGTGGATTATCAATGATAGGTTCACCTTCACTTTGTGGTTCCAAAATAACTTGTTGTTCTATTGGAACTGGAACCATCAAATTATTAGGAACAATAATGGGTATATTCTGTACAGAATCTAAATGCTCTTGAATTTCATCAAATTCAACGAATCGAGGTTCAGAGCTCCCACTAACTGTTTCATCCTCAATAAACCGTGCTGTTTTAGTTTCTGCAATCTTTATAGGAAGTGATGGACAGTAAAACTTATACCCTTTGGACCTTTCTGAATAACCAATAAAATATCCTGAAATGGTTCGAGGATCCAATTTCTTTATTTGTGGGTCATACAATTTGGCCTCAGCTTGACAACCCCATGTATGAAAATGTCTTAAACTGGGTTTCCTACCTGTCCAAAGCTCAAAAGGAGTCTTAGTGACAGCCTTAGTAGGGACCCGATTAAGAATATATATGGCAGTTTTGAGCGCCTCACCCCACAATGATATCGGAAGGGTAGAATTACTGATCATACTCCTGAGCATATCAATTAATGTGCGATTCCTTCTTTCAGCAACACCATTCTGCTCAGGTGTGCCTGGCATGGTGTACTGTGGAACAATCCCGCACTGCTCTAGAAACTTAGCGAAAGGCCCAGGAATTTGGCCTTTATCTGTCTGTCTACCAAAATATTCACCACCCCTATCTGATCTGACCACTTTTATCTTTCTCTCGAGTTGATTCTCTACTTCAGCCTTATATGCCTTAAAGGCATCTAATGCTTCAGATTTCTCTTTAAGCAAGTAAAGATAGCCATATCGAGAGTAGTCATCAGTAAATGTGATAAAATATTTATGGCCAGTAAACGTAAGAGGGAGAGGTCCGCATATATCCGTATGAATCAGCTCTAATGTTCCATCACACCTTTTGGCACCTTTAGAGGAGGTTTTGGTCTGCTTTCCCTTTATGCAGTCCACACACGTTCCAAAATCAGAGAAGTCAAGATCATCCAAAATTCCTTCTCTAATTAACCTTTGGATTCTCTGTTTCGATATGTGTCCCAACCTCCTATGCCATAACATGGATGACTTTTCATTATTAATGCCACGTTTTGATCCAACATTTCCGTGCATGGTAAGAAGGATTTCACTATACGAATGATCTAAAGATACTTTATATAGATTATTTTCCAAAACACCAGAGCCAACTATCTCAGATTTGTAGGATAACGAAAAAACTTTATTATCAAAATTGAAACTATATCCCAAACCAACAAGTTTCGAAATAGAAATTAAATTCTTTGAAAAATTTGGAACATAAAAAGTATCACTTAGATCCAAAACATAACCACCAGAAAGAACTAATCTAAATGTTCCTACAAATTTAACTTTAGTTGGATTTCCTTCAGCAGTATAGATAGTGGCTTCATCTTTATTCGGTTTTCTGCGGTTTAGAAATCCCTGCACGGAATTCGCCACATGGCATGTGGCACCAGAGTCAATCCACCAAGTATTAGATGGAACAGAAACTAAATGCAACTCATGCATCAAAACCAGAAACTTACCTTTCTTCTGGAGCCATTTCTGATACTTTAGACAGTCTTTCTTTATATGACCCTTTTTCTTGCAAAAGAAGCACTTGGGAGTCCAATTACTTGATTGGCTTTGTGAACCAGACATGACTTCCATGTTCTTCTTTTTTGAGTCATTCTTGCCTTTACCATTCTTAGTACGCTTTATTTGTCCCTTGTGAGAAACAAAGTCAACTGTATTTTATTTTTCTTGTATCAATCTGCCTTCCTCTTGCACACACATAGTCAACAATTCATTGATTGACCATTTATCCTTATGTGTGTTATAAGAGATCTGAAATGGTCCATATTCAGATGGTAAGGAGTTCAAAATAAAGTGCACTAAGAATGAATCAGAGATGGTTACTTCAAGTGCAGTGAGCTGCGCTGCAATATCTCGCATTTCCATAATGTGCTCGCGAATCGAGCCATTTCCGGAGTACTTCATGGAAGACAGTTTATTCATTAGGGTACTTGCCAAAGCTTTACTGGAGCTTACAAACTGTTGCTCCACAGCATTTAAGAAATCGCGGGCTGTCTTACATTCAGGAATAGAGTTCCGAATGTTTTTACCGACACGCGCCTTCATCAGCATCAAACTAAGTCGATTAGAGCGCTCCCACTTTTCCAAAGATGCTGTTTGGATTGGCGTACTTTGATCTGTAAGAGGAAGAGGTTTTTCCTCTCTTAGAGCCAAATCGAGATCCATACACCCTAATGTAAGCATAATCTGTTCTTTCCACTCCGAGTAATTAGAACCATTAAGCATAGGAACAGAATCACCAATAGGAACAAAGGATGAAGTCATAGCTGAAAAATAAAATGCATGTCTTTATTAATAAGAAACCACATCATAGTATTCCACACCAAAATTAGAAAAATATAATTTATATGACATCACAACACCTCCTTTGGGAGCAGAATTATGAGCATAAATATTTTTCTTTCTTTCTTTATGCATATACTTTATATGACATCATAACCCCTCCTTTGGGAGCAGAGTTACGAGCATAAATATGCAATTTCTTTATCAGAAATTAATTTAGACTTTTGTAGATCGTGATAATTTCAAGTTTCCCATATGAAGAAATTGTCAGCTTTGGCCAGGCAAATTTCTCCAAACGAGTTACAAGAAAATTACCATCCTACACCACCCATATACCTTTATGTCTAGAATCATACTAAACAATAGGGTGCAATTTCTACATGCACTTCTTTAAAGCGATTAATTCACTATTTCTTCTGAACGAGGCCGCTTTGGCTTGCACCCGAACAGTTGAAATAATAAATTAATTTGACTTAGTGCCGTATAATTAACATGAAAATTATCCAAAAGAACGCTACTTTAAAGTAAATTAATTTATTATTCTTTAGTTAGGGCCGCTTTGGCTTGCACCTAATTAATCGAAGTAATAAATTAATTTAACTTAGCGTCTAGATTTAAATAATCTAACAACAATTATGATTATTTAATTTTCATGTTATGTCTGATCAAAATAACACTTTATGATATACATGAATATACATGCAATAATTTAAAATATAATATTGCATTCATAAAATTTATGTATATCCATATTTTACCATAAATATCAGATAAATAAATTTATGATAAATTAATATTGTATGCAAAATTTAAATCCTTATGTGAACGGATTCTTTATGTTCACAATACTTTATTAATTCATGAATCGAAATAAGATGAATTAATAAACATAATAATTAAAAGTAATCCTTTTATGAATTCGGAACAAATAAATAAATTTTAATAACAGATTAAAGTCCAATAAAAGAAAGATGGCCACAATCGTAAGAATTATATTGCCTCGGATCCAAAAGAGGCACAAACCACAAATTTATTTTTCTTCAATTAATTGGATTTCATCCAAACAACCCATAGAGTCCCATAATTACGACAAACCAAAATGATGTAGTGGTGTTGTACAGTAAGGTCACACGGAGTGGCCTTATAACATCTTTTTCAAAATTGGGAAACTAAGAAATAACGATATCCAAATTAAAAAAAAAAAAATAAAGCACATCAACAACAATAAGATGGCCATGAGCAAATCATACGACGTGGCAATATTTCAAGAAAATCTTGACTATATATAATTAGATTCAAAATCTAAAATCCGTTTTTAAAAATAAATTCATCATTATTCAATTCAATTTAATAAAGCATACAATATTAAATTTATCTAACTGGCTCCGATACCAATTGATGGAATTTACTTGGTATAAAATAAAATCGAACACATACCAATATCCAGGATTGTGATGATCCGGACTCCCGCAGAAGCCAAACAGTGACTAAGGGGAGCTTGTACAGTGCAATAAAGCCCGTAGAAACGAAATTGGATATTTTTAATTGACTCTGCGCGAAAATCGGAGCAAACGGAAATTTTCGGGAGCTTTTTACAAAATTTCGGATGAGAATTTGGCGAAACGGACGGCGGAATCGGACTCAGCGCGCGAAAACGGTCGAAATGGTATATTCGCTTTATTTTCCGGCACCTGGGTACTGTTCACCGGAACAGTAACGGCCGGAGTTACTGTTCCGGCCGGTGGCGGCCGCCGGCGAGCGGCGGAGGGCGGCGGCGCACGGCGGCGGGCAGCGGCGCAGCGGCGGGGCAGCGGCGGAGCGCGGAGGAAAGCGGCAAGGGCAGGCGCTGGCAGCGCGGGCAGGCGCGGGCAGGCGCGGGCAGGGCGCTCGGTGCGCGGTCCATGGGCCAGGCGTGCACCGGGTGCACCAACTTTTCCCCGTGCCACGTGGCATCTCCTGATTGGCGGGCCGGCTTCTAGAAACGTCTAGATGCTTGACACGTGGCATCATCCTGTTGGCCGACAGGTTTCCGGAAAACCCGGAGCGCGGAGCTGCACATGGACCACGTGGGACACGTGGCAATTTCTGATTGGCCCTTGCACGGATGTTTCCTGTTTGGGTGACACGGGGCGCTTCCTGGTTGGCCCGTTTCGGTGTTTCGTGTTTGGATCAGGATTTCGTGAGGGAATATTCCCTTTTGGCCCACTATATAAAGGATCCCCCACCCCCTCTCTTTGCACCTTGGAATCCGAGCCTTTAGAGAGAGAAACTGAAAAAGTGTTCTATATGAAAGTTGTTCCTCTCTCTCTCTTCTTTCTCTCTCTAGAATCTCAGGAATTTAGGAGTTACAGATAGAGAGATATCTGCGACGCGGCGCACTGCGACGATTTTTCTTTTAGGCCCATTTCCCGTCGCAGTTCCGTCAAAAATTCACTACGAGCTAACCAGGAGGAATTTTTGGACGATTTTTGCGACAGCGCGACCGTAAGAGGTAGGGCTTCGATTTCCGTATTGATCATTTTGCTCCATTTCGTGCTTTTGGCACAGTTTTTAGGTCCCCTTTGACCCCCTTTTTACTGTGATGATTTTTGGACAGCACCAACTTCTCCGATTTTTATCTTGACGTAGGAGCGTCAGATCGAGGCGTTTTAAGAGTCGATTTTGATCTACTCTTCGCGAGGAACGCAACCGTGATTTTTCTGGGATTTTAGGAGCTCATTTTAGAGGTGAAAAATTCCTCTTTTCTCGTGCTGTCTGAAAAACAGTAAAAATTGTGCTTTTTGGGCTTTGTATTTATACCGGGAGCATTGGTTTGCAGGATTAAGGACTGTGGACAACCAGGAGACTACCTGGGGTGTTGTTGGAGCTGTTCAAGGTGGGCGGTTGTTGCTTACCTCATTTTTGACAAGCTCACTGGGATTACTGGAAATCCCCTAAAATATGATAATTAATGAGAACCATTGGGACAAACTAACAGGACTACTAACAGGACTACTAACAGGACTACTAACAGGACTACTAACAGGACAATTAATGAGAACCATTGGGACAAATTAATATGACAAATGACAAGGACCGCTGGGATAAACTCCCCTAAAATTTATATAACCCCACAAATGATATGATGACTTATATTGGGACACTGTGATTGAGACAAAGGCTATGATCTCGCATGCAAATGACTTTTATTCAGTAAATCAATCGTTTTAAACTTTTGACTCTATTTTACAACTTTTAAAAATAAAGACAGTTGCATGCATGCCCGGACATCAGGTAAGACCACTATTCCTTGCTACACTATCATTTTTGGGATTTGAACATGTTTTATTGTTGTCCTTTGCATTCATAGGTTGTTGCTCAAGTGTGAGCAGGGGTTTGGGATAGTGTAGCCAGAGTTGGGCTAAATTGTGGACTTGTGGGGTATTGCGGTGACCGCGGACAGTAGGCGGTTGACCAGATGTTTATCCTTGCATCAGATCGGGGTTGAGTTTATTTATTGCATCAGTTGGGGATTGGGTTTCTATAGTGGATGAAGTTTCCCACTTTGATCATGATTATGATTTAGTCCTGCTATATTGAGACATGTGCTACAGAGATGCTTGTGATACTGATGACAGAGATATTTTACTCGTGTGGGTCGCTCCCCTCGAGTGCCACTCCGGAGTGTGTTACAACATTATCCCCTATCGGCAACCCCGATTTGGCCAACATTATCCCCTATCGGCGTTATACCGATTTGGCAAGGCACAGCAGGAAGTATCAGTTTGCTAGTAACATTAGATTGAGTTCATTCAGACAGGCATTTATATACTGATTCATACATTTAGTTATTTCATTGCTTGGCATTTAGAGGCATGGTGGTGGTAGTTTCCTTTTTATCAGCAGTCTTTATAGCTTATAACTGTTCTTTCCTGTTGCCTCTAGTAGTCCTAGTGGGTGCGTCAGAGTTGAGGTTTTTACCCACTAGGGGAGGCTGCTGGTTTATCTGGTAGTTCTCACCCCCATTATTGCTTTCCGTTTCTTGCTTCTTCTTTTTGCAGAGTCATCTGCGGGAGCTGCTAGGCTATCAGCAGCTGATAAAGGTAAGGGGATCGCTGAATAGAGGGATCTCCTGGAAGACTGAGAGCTGTAGATAGACGTCGTACCCTACTCTGACTGTAATATTCTCCTTTTATTTTGGGTCTGGCTTCCGCCAGCTGGATGTACTATTTTGGTAAACTGGGAGATTATTGTACTTATTACAGTTGTATTTGTATTTCCAGTCTGAAATACTATGTGGATCTTCTATTCAGCTCGATATTATGCTCTTGAACTGTTCATATGATATCAGAACAGGTTACCAGCGCTTCGTGTTCGCGGGAAATCCCGTGTGCACGGCGGATCTGTTGGCGAGCCCGGGTTCCGGGGCGTGACAGATTAAAGTTGGTATCAGAGCTTAGGGATAGGTCAGTTGGGACTTAGGAAACCCTAGGCTTTTGGCAGACCCTAGGATAATAGGGTATGAGAGGCGTGATAATTTTGCGGAAGTCGTTGGGTTATTTATTTAACTCTTCTAATAAAGTAAGAAGGATCGACTTAGCCTACTTCTGGTAGACAGTTATGTTGGCTGCAGACAACATAAAGTCACAGAAATAGGAGAATGTCTTTGACTTTCGTTAAGAGTGGGTCATGTAGGGTGATGATACTGAGTATGGTTTCTTGTGGTAGGATGCCTCCGCGACGGAGAATGTTGACGCGTTCTCAACCTGATTCCCCTGAACCCGATCAGGAGGAGTCCGAGCAGGGCCAGCAGAGTGAGGTGCAAGAGCTGCAAGCTCAGATGGCCCAGATGTCTGAAGCTGTTCGGCGTCAGGAGGAGGCCATGAGCCGGCTGACGCAGTTGTTAGAACAGAGGGCGCAGCCTGTTGTAGCACCCTCGGAGAATTCTCCCGTACCTTCTTCCCCTGCCGTGAATCCCCCAGTTGTACCAGTGACCCTGGCATCCCCTGTGGCTCAGGGAGCAATCCGGCCATTGACTCCTGCAGAGGAGCAGGAGTTTGCTGACAAACTTACTCAGTTCTGTAAGCGGGGACCGCCCAGGTTTTCAGGGCGGGATACTCAGCCTTGGGAAATCGGGACTTGGCTTTCCTCAATGGAGAAGTTATTTCGAGACTTCTTCATTGACCCGAAGTACAGGGTACATATGGCTGTACACTGCTTAGACGGGGATGCTGATGCATGGTGGCGCCGGGTGGAACCCCTGGAATTTCAGACCACTCGGCAGCTACCCTGGTCAGAATTCAAGAAGATGATTTTAGATACGTATTTCTCCACAAGTATGAAGAAAAAGCTGGAAGATGATTTGAAGAATCTTCAGCAAGACAACCGGACAGCATTGAACTATTTTCAGGAGTTCAAGCGGTTACTCAACTGCGTACCTTATGTCGCCAGGGACGGACCCCACCAGGTAGAGCTCTTTGAGTCGGGCTTGCGCCCAGAGATCTATACTCTGGTGCATGCTCAGAGACTACAGACCTTGGAGGAGGCAGCAGAGCATGCCCAGTGGGTTGAGAGGGGAGACCACGTCGTCGCCAGACGTGGGGGCCTGGTCGCTCAAGGCGCTGACAGAAAGCGACCAGCGCCGGACGACGGGGGACAGGCCAGTTCTTGGAGGCCGCCACGACCGCCACGGCCTCAGTTTTCCGGCCGCGGACGTTCTGAACGGCGAGGGCCTGGTGGATCCCAGAGGCCACCGCAACATCAGCAGCAACAGCATTCGCCTCAACAGAGATCGCAGTCGCGGCAGCAAGGGCCTCCGCGACAGAGGCAGCAGGCGAGGCAGCCACAGGCTACGGTTAGGTGCATTTTCTGCCAAGGACAACATACCTCTGATACTTGTGATCTGAGGTTTGGCCGCTGTTATCGATGTGGACAGTCTGGCCACCTCCGAGCTGCCTGCCCATATGCACCATCGACGGCTCCTTCTTCAGCATCTGCTCCTTCTTCGTCCCAGCAGTGGTCGACAGCTCAGCGACCATATGCTCCAGCAAGCAGGCCATCTTCTTCCTATCCCACGGAGTATCGCCCTCCAGCTCAGAGTGGGCGAGTGTATGCTGCGCAAGTAGAGGACTCTTCGGCAGCAGAACACGTGGTGGCAGGTATCACCTTACTTTCTGGCATTAGGACTCGTACATTATTTGATACTGGAGCATCGCATTCTTTTATCAGTAAATCATTTGCATCATTACATGGGATAGAGGTAGGACTGTTACCACGTGCACGAGAGGTTCAGATTCCCGATCACACCTTGCACGTGGAAGAGTGTTGTTGGTCCTGCCCGATGCAAATCGAGTCCTGGATTATGCCAGCTGACCTGTTGGTCTTGAGACAGCTGAAGGACTTCGATGTGGTCCTCGGAATGGACTGGCTGGCTCGGTACTTCGCAACTATTGACTGTGCCGCAAGGACTGTCACCTTTAAAGAGCCAGGCCAGGAAATGTTGGTATTTCGGGGATGTCAGAGTGCTTTCTTTGCCTCTATAATTTCGACTTCTCGAGCGAGGCAAATGATCCATCGTGGATGTATAGCCTTTTTGGCTAGTGTTATTGAGGGGCCTACGGCGGCGCCGGGACTCGGGGATATCCCTATTGTCCGCGAGTTTCCGGATGTTTTTCCACCTGAGCTGACTAGCATGCCGCCAGATAGGGAGATTGAGTTCGTGATCGACGTGGTTCCGGGAACCGCGCCAATCTCAAAGGCTCCTTACCGAATGGCACCGGCTGAGTTGCGAGAGCTTAAGGCGCAACTTCAGGATTTGATGGACAAGGGCTTTATCAGGCCGAGTGTGTCGCCTTGGGGAGCACCGGTGCTATTCGTGAAAAAGAAAGATGGGTCACTTAGACTATGTGTGGACTATAGGGAATTAAATAAAGTGACCATCAAGAACAAGTACCCTTTGCCGCGCATTGATGATCTCTTTGATCAGCTGCAAGGGTCTTGTGTCTTCTCTAAGATAGATCTGCAATCCGGTTACCACCAGTTGAAGGTGAAGGCCGAGGATATTCCGAAAACGGCCTTTAGATCACGGTACGGGCATTATGAATTTACAGTTATGCCTTTTGGACTAACTAATGCCCCTGCCGCATTCATGGATTTAATGAACCGAATCTTCAAACCATACTTAGACCGATTCGTGGTAGTTTTCATTGATGATATCCTGGTCTACTCCCGAAGTAATACGGAGCATGAGGAGCACTTAAGGATCGTGCTGCAACTTCTGCGAGAGAAGAAGTTGTTTGCCAAACTGGCAAAATGCGAGTTTTGGCTTCGGGAGGTAGTCTTCTTGGGCCATGTGATTTCTGCCGCAGGAGTGGCAGTGGACCCGGCAAAGATTGAGGCAGTCCGTGATTGGCCCCGACCGACGACGGTTTCTGAGGTACGTAGCTTTATGGGATTAGCGGGGTATTACCGTCGGTTTGTGGAAGGCTTTGCGAAGCTTTCCACACCCCTCACTCGCTTGACACGCAAAGAAGTGAAATTTATCTGGAGTGAGGACTGTCAAAGGAGCTTTGAGGAGCTAAAGAATAGACTGATGACCGCACCTATCCTTTCCCTCCCTGTTATGGGAAAAGGATATGTGATTTACAGCGATGCATCACACAGCGGACTTGGTTGTGTGTTGATGCAAGAAGGGAAGGTAATTGCCTATGCTTCGAGGCAACTCAAAGATTACGAGAAGAATTACCCTACCCATGACTTAGAACTCGCTGCTGTAGTGTTTGCACTAAAACTTTGGCGTCATTACCTATATGGAGAACACTGTGAAATCTACACCGACCATAAGAGCCTAAAATACCTGTTCACGCAAAAGGAGCTAAATTTAAGGCAGCGTAGGTGGTTAGAGCTATTAAAAGATTATGATGTAGATATCCTCTACCACCCAGGCAAAGCTAATGTGGTCGCTGACGCCTTGAGCAGGAGAGCGGTGCAAAGTTTGTCGATGTTGATCACGGACCAGGCACCGCTATTAGAGGAGATAAGACGGCTCGAGATAGAGGTTGTGTCCCCTGGGGACTCTGCTAGACTGACATCTTTAGTCTTGCAGCCCACTCTGTTAGAAAGGATCAAGGAGAAACAAAGTGAGGACCCCCACTTGACCAGGATTAAAGACCAGATTCCGAGTAATCAGTCAGGGGACTTTATGGTAGACGCCTCGGAAGTACTAAGGTACAGGAACCGAGCATGTGTGCCAGCGGATGCGGAGATCCGAGAGCAGATATTGCGAGAGGCCCATTATACACCCTATACCCTACATCCTGGTGGGACTAAGATGTATAAAGACCTCAAGGCACACTTCTGGTGGAAAGGCATGAAAAGGGATATCGGGAGATTTGTGGCTCAGTGTTTAACTTGTCAGCAGGTGAAAGCTGAGCATCGAGTGCCAGCTGGCAAGTTACAGAGTCTCCCAATTCCCCAGTGGAAATGGGACCACATTACGATGGATTTTGTGGTCGGACTGCCAAGGGCACAGGGAGGAGCAGACGCTATCTGGGTAGTCGTGGATCGACTTACCAAGTCGGCGCACTTTCTGCCCATGCAGACTACGTGGCCACTGGACCGGCTAGCCCAGTTATATCTGGATGAGATAGTGAGATTACATGGAGTACCCGCCTCCATTGTGTCAGATAGAGACCCGAGGTTTGTTTCGCATTTCTGGAAAAGTTTACAAACAACCTTGGGGACTGAACTCAGGTTCAGTACGGCCTTTCATCCGCAGACAGATGGGCAGTCAGAGCGGACTATACAGATCCTGGAGGACATGTTGAGAGCATGTGTCCTGGATTTCGGCGGAGGGTGGATTCGACACTTATCTTTAGCCGAGTTCGCGTACAACAATAGCTTTCAAGCGAGCATTCAGATGGCTCCGTTTGAAGCATTGTATGGACGCAAGTGTCGATCACCACTTTATTGGAGTGAAGTGGGCGAGAGGCGGACCTTGGGACCAGATGTGTTGTTAGAGGCAGAAGAGAAGGTCCGAGTGATTCAGAAGCATCTTCAGACCGCCCAAAGCCGACAAAGGAGCTATGCCGATGTTCGGCGACGAGACTTAGAGTTTCAGGTTGGTGATCATGTGTTCCTGAAAGTCTCGCCGTCCAAAGGAATCAGGAGATTCGGCATTCGTGGAAAACTTAGCCCCCGATATATTGGACCCTTTGAGGTATTGGAGCGTATCGGACCAGTTGCCTACCGACTTGCACTTCCTCCGAGGCTTGCTGGTGTCCATGATGTATTTCATGTTTCTTCTTTGAGGAAGTATGTCTTCGACCCATCGCACGTCATCGACTTCGCACCGCTGGAGATTAGCGAGGATTTGAGGTATGAGGAGCGCCCACTGCGAATTCTGGATCGAGAAGTAAAAGAATTGCGCAGTAAGGCCATTCCCTATGTAAAGATCCAATGGAGCAATCATGACGAGCGCGAGGCTACATGGGAGCTCGAGTCGGAGATGAGAAATGCTCACCCCTACTTATTCAAGACATCGGATTGAGAATTGTGGTTGAGTCTTGTTTCGAGGACGAAACTCTTTTTAGTGGGGGAGGATGTGATGATCCGGACTCCCGCAGAAGCCAAACAGTGACTAAGGGGAGCTTGTACAGTGCAATAAAGCCCGTAGAAACGAAATTGGATATTTTTAATTGACTCTGCGCGAAAATCGGAGCAAACGGAAATTTTCGGGAGCTTTTTACAAAATTTCGGATGAGAATTTGGCGAAACGGACGGCGGAATCGGACTCAGCGCGCGAAAACGGTCGAAATGGTATATTCGCTTTATTTTTCGGCACCTGGGTACTGTTCACCGGAACAGTAACGGCCGGAGTTACTGTTCCGGCGGCGGCGGCCGCCGGCGAGCGGCGGAGGGCGGCGGCGCACGGCGGCGGGCAGCGGCGCAGCGGCGGGGCAGCGGCGGAGCGCGGAGGAAAGCGGCGCGGGCAGGCGCGGGCAGCGCGGGCAGGCGCGGGCAGGCGCGGGCAGGGCGCTCGGTGCGCGGTCCATGGGCCAGGCGTGCACCGGGTGCACCAACTTTTCCCCGTGCCACGTGGCATCTCCTGATTGGCGGGCCGGCTTCTAGAAACGTCTAGATGCTTGACACGTGGCATCATCCTGTTGGCCGACAGGTTTCCGGAAAACCCGGAGCGCGGAGCTGCACATGGACCACGTGGGACACGTGGCAATTTCTGATTGGCCCTTGCACGGATGTTTCCTGTTTGGGTGACACGGGGCGCTTCCTGGTTGGCCCGTTTCGGTGTTTCGTGTTTGGATCAGGATTTCGTGAGGGAATATTCCCTTTTGGCCCACTATATAAAGGATCCCCCACCCCCTCTCTTTGCACCTTGGAATCCGAGCCTTTAGAGAGAGAAACTGAAAAAGTGTTCTATATGAAAGTTGTTCCTCTCTCTCTCTTCTTTCTCTCTCTAGAATCTCAGGAATTTAGGAGTTACAGATAGAGAGATATCTGCGACGCGGCGCACTGCGACGATTTTTCTTTTAGGCCCATTTCCCGTCGCAGTTCCGTCAAAAATTCACTACGAGCTAACCAGGAGGAATTTTTGGACGATTTTTGCGACAGCGCGACCGTAAGAGGTAGGGCTTCGATTTCCGTATTGATCATTTTGCTCCATTTCGTGCTTTTGGCACAGTTTTTAGGTCCCCTTTTGACCCCCTTTTTACTGTGATGATTTTTGGACAGCACCAACTTCTCCGATTTTTATCTTGACGTAGGAGCGTCAGATCGAGGCGTTTTAAGAGTCGATTTTGATCTACTCTTCGCGAGGAACGCAACCGTGATTTTTCTGGGATTTTAGGAGCTCATTTTAGAGGTGAAAAATTCCTCTTTTCTCGTGCTGTCTGAAAAACAGTAAAAATTGTGCTTTTTGGGCTTTGTATTTATACCGGGAGCATTGGTTTGCAGGATTAAGGACTGTGGACAACCAGGAGACTACCTGGGGTGTTGTTGGAGCTGTTCAAGGTGGGCGGTTGTTGCTTACCTCATTTTTGACAAGCTCACTGGGATTACTGGAAATCCCCTAAAATATGATAATTAATGAGAACCATTGGGACAAACTAACAGGACTACTAACAGGACTACTAACAGGACTACTAACAGGACTACTAACAGGACAATTAATGAGAACCATTGGGACAAATTATTATGACAAATGACAAGGACCGCTGGGATAAACTCCCCTAAAATTTATATAACCCCACAAATGATATGATGACTTATATTGGGACACTGTGATTGAGACAAAAGCTATGATCTCGCATGCAAATGACTTTTATTCAGTAAATCAATCGTTTTAAACTTTGACTCTATTTTACAACTTTTAAAAATAAAGACAGTTGCATGCATGCCCGGACATCAGGTAAGACCACTATTCCTTGCTACACTATCATTTTGGGATTTGAACATGTTTTATTGTTGTCCTTTGCATTCATAGGTTGTTGCTCAAGTGTGAGCAGGGGTTTGGGATAGTGTAGCCAGAGTTGGGCTAAATTGTGGACTTGTGGGGTATTGCGGTGACCGCGGACAGTAGGCGGTTGACCAGATGTTTATCCTTGCATCAGATCGGGGTTGAGTTTATTTATTGCATCAGTTGGGGATTGGGTTTCTATAGTGGATGAAGTTTCCCACTTTGATCATGATTATGATCCAGTCCTGCTATATTGAGACATGTGCTACAGAGATGCTTGTGATACTGATGACAGAGATATTTTACTCGTGTGGGTCGCTCCCCTCGAGTGCCACTCCGGAGTGTGTTACAACATTATCCCCTATCGGCAACCCCGATTTGGCCAATTATCCCCTATCGGCGTTATACCCGATTTGGCAAGGCACAGCAGGAAGTACCAGTTTTGCTAGTGACACCAGTTTGAGTTCATTCAGACAGGCATTTATACACTATTCATACATTTAGTTATTTCATTGCTTGGCATTTAGAGGCATGGTGGTGGTAGTTTCCTTTTTATCAGCAGTCTTTATAGCTTATAACTGTTCTTTCCTGTTGCCTCTAGTAGTCCTAGTGGGTGCGTCAGAGTTGAGGTTTTTACCCACTAGGGGAGGCTGCTGGTTTATCTGGTAGTTCTCACCCCCATTATTGCTTTCCGTTTCTTGCTTCTTCTTTTTGCAGAGTCATCTGCGGGAGCTGCTAGGCTATCAGCAGCTGATAAAGGTAAGGGGATCGCTGAATAGAGGGATCTCCTGGAAGACTGAGAGCTGTAGATAGACGTCGTACCCTACTCTGACTGTAATATTCTCCTTTTATTTTGGGTCTGGCTTCCGCCAGCTGGATGTACTATTTTGGTAAACTGGGAGATTATTGTACTTATTACAGTTGTATTTGTATTTCCAGTCTGAAATACTATGTGGATCTTCTATTCAGCTCGATATTATGCTCTTGAACTGTTCATATGATATCAGAACAGGTTACCAGCACTTCGTGTTCGCGGGAAATCCCGTGTGCACGGCGGATCTGTTGGCGAGCCCGGGTTCCGGGGCGTGACAAGGATCATAAATAAAACTGTAAAATAACTTACAGATTGCCATCGAGAAAAATTCTTGATTAAACAGCGGAAGCAAAAATTCGGTTGCAATACTAAATATTACCGACCGAACTAGGTAATCTGGTTTCTCCTCCTTTCTCAGGCGTTCTTCCGTATGGTGTGAATTTAATGGATAATCTCACCAGAATGCACATGAGTAGGTGGCAGGACCAGTACCCCTTTATATAGATTCCAGATCGACTTCCCATCAAAGTCGTTTAGGATTCTATTTAATTTAAATAAATGGGAAAGGGATAAGATATACCATATCAAGTAATTCTATATCTTTTAGGATTGACCTTATCTATAGTAAATCCAAATTAAATATAATTAATTAGGCCACATATATGGAAATCCTAACATCATACACTATACCATTAAAATGCTTGGATATAGCCAGAATTGCCACCGAGCGTAACACAAGTGAACTAGGGCCAGTTTGAGATCAGCTAAAAAATAATTCAAACTGACTCTGTGTTTGGATCAAAATTAAAATAAGATGGAATTATTAGATTTTATTTGTTTTTAATTTGATTTAAAATTTTATCTGAAGATTTAAATTTTTGCTTACAACATATGATGTTTAGTCCACATTAAAAATTAATAACATGTGGTAGCAACTTTTATATTCATTCTTTCTTAAATATGTTGGTTAGGAGAAAGTGACTAAGGACTTCTCCTAAATACGTGCATAAGCACGAGTCGAGCGAGCGGCGGTGCCATCTTGATCCGGTTCATTATTTATTTTTTATTTTATTTTTAATTTAATCTTACTTTGGGAAGAGTCTCTTCAGATTATCCAAAAGTTTTGTCTTGAAAAGAACCTAATGGGGAGCCTGGTAAGCTATTCAAAGACCTTCTCGATAAGGTCCAACGACTAACCCGAGATCTAACCGTTGGATCCTGTCTAGAGATGGGCTGCAAGAGTTTTCCTAACTCTAATCTAATATATAGAGCCAGAATTTGGTTAAGTTAAAGAGATATACATATACATACCGGTATACATTGAGCTTTTTTATTTTTGCCTAAAGGTGGGCTGCAAGAGTTTTTCTACCTCTAATCTAATATAATATATAGAGCCGAAATTTGGTTAAGTTAAAGAGATATACATATACATACTGATATTCTGATATACATTGAGCTTTACAGTACTTTTCTATTTTTGCTAGATCTTTGAAAATCGTACTGGTTTATTCGTGCCATTCCGGGGTTGTGCCTATGGGGTGGTTCGTGATTAATTGTTGTATCGCTAGGAGTGATTATCGAAGACTCGCACGTGGAGAGACAATTTTGCTTTTAGAAAAATGTATCTTACGTCTCGACCCACAAGTTTCATCTAATCCTTACTGTTTATTTATTCATAGTATACTAGTAATTTGCATACAAATATATATTTAAATATTTTGAATTTAAATCATTCAAAGTGATATTTTACTTAAAAAAACTTTATAAATATATTTTTCAATAGAAATAAATTAGCTCATTTTCAACTTGAAATTAATTTGAGCTGGCTCCAAATTATTGCCAACCAAATTGAATTAAATTTAAATAAAATAATAATATTAACTATAATTAGTATTATTATAAATTTATTATTCTAATGCTTGCTTTTGCTCTTAGTATATATTACTAATTAATATTAAAAATTTAAAAGTCATGCAAATAAAAATTAAAAACTTAAAAATAGTGTTTAAATTTGCTATATATATTTAAAAATAATATTTATTATATATTATTTATTTATTTTCTAGTCATATCGAGCAAAATAAGAGTGAGCTAATTAATTAGATTAGTTTGTGTTTAACTGCGAGTCAATTTTGCGTCAAACATGAACTGGATTACGTATAGCGAGCTAGAGTGACTATTGAATATGTTGTATGATATTTAAAATAAATATATGTTAAAAATTATAAATTTTGGACAACAAATAATGACCCTATCTATCATTGATTTTCAAAATTCCTCAGTAATAAGTTTTCCAAATATACTATTTTTGGTACTTAATGTGAGGTCCCGGAATCCCCCGCGTAGGGTTTACTGGTTGTTCGGCAGCTTTCGGTGGCCGTTGGGGGTGTTTGTGTGCGTGTTGGGGCCCACAATTGGTTTGTGGTGCAATTTGGGACTTAGTTTGCATCACTGGAGGTCGGCGTGGAGCGTCGGTGGTGTTCGTGCGCAATTTGGACACAAGTGTTGGACCGCGGGCTTAAAAGGAGATCTCGTGGGAATTTGGAGGACCCGTCAGGTGTTTGGAAGTGATTTCGCGCGATTCCGATGTCAAAATTGGACTCCGGGCGAAGTTTGGATAAAAGTTTACCTCTCCGGTTGCCTTCGGAATTTTTTTAGAGTTGAAATGGGGCAAATCGGACTTCAGATGTGGACCCGGCATGAAAACCGGATCGAGTGGGCATTCGGCAAATTTTCGGGCGAGAATTTGGAGAAACGGACATCGTTTTTGGATTCAGCGCGCGAAATCGCTAAGAATGGACTATTTATTTGTTGGTTTTGGAGCCCGGGGAAATTGCGCGTTTTTCGAGGCGAGCGGCACGTAAATCGAGGTTGGCGCGGTTTTCGAGGGTGTACGGCGGCAGCGGCGCGCGTCCCAAGGCGCGGCAGGGCGCGCCTCGGCGCGAAGCACGCGGGGCCCGCCACGTGGCGGGCCCCCATTGGCGCCGCGCGGGCGCGGGGACACGCGCGCCCGGTGTGGCGCGCGCGTGTCCCGCGCCTCACGCGGCCGCGGTGTAACGCGCCCGTGTAACGGGCGCGTCACCGCGTGCCGCGTGGCACCTCGGGCGCGCGCGTGGACCGGGCGCGCGCGCCCGTTTCTTGTGGACCGGCCGTTGGAGTTCTCCGGTTGGCTGGCGCGGTGGACCGGGGCTGTGGACCGGCCTGGTGGACCGCCAGCTCCCCTTTTCTTCTTCTTCTTCCCCGCAGGCCTTTTCTTCTCCGCTTTTCTTTCCTTCTTCTTCACCGAGAGCGAGAGGGAGTGTGAGGGAGAGGTTTTTGGTGGTGCGGTAGCGCGTCGCGAACCTCGTTTTGCGTGCAAGGTGTTCCGTTGGAGCGGATGCGTGGCGCGACACTCGTCCGTTTGTTTTCTTCTTCGTCGCGTTTCGGTGCACGAGCTCCCCCGGCTTACTCCGACCTCCGATTCAGGCGATTCTTGTACCGTTGGACTCGTAACAGGCAGAGCTACGATATTGGTATTTTCTACTTCCCCCAGTTTTGCTCGTTTCGAGGAGTTTCTCCATACTTACTGGGACCCCTTTTTCTGATGGAGTTTTGGACAGTGTCACCTTGCCGGATTTTTATCTCCGCAACCGGGCATCGGATTGAGACGCTCTTACAGACTTTTTTCATCTACTCGACGCAAGGATCGTCCCCATATTTTTCTTGGATTTTTGGAGGCTTCCCCGAAGGTGTACACTTCCCTTTTATCTGTACAGGAGTTTACAGTTATTTGGTTTTGGATTTCTGCGCGCCGATATTGTGGAATTTGTAACTTGGCCTACGGGACTCCGTTTTGTGCGTGCAGGTACTCGTTTCGAAGCTATCGACGTGAGGAACGCTGTGGTATTATTCTTGGATTTTTCGGAACTCCTCCAGCAGGTGAAATAATTACATCTTTGGGGTTGAATTTCAGACTGAGTGCGTTTAGGCGTGTGTTGGAATAAGTGTAACCTTGGATTGTATGATGTACCAGGAGGAGCTGTTCGGGGATTAGTGACTGTGTTTTACCGCACCGTTTTGCGTGCGGGTATCGGCAGCTTGTTCCGTTTTGCGTGCGGTATCGGCAGCTTGTTCCGTTTTGCGTGCGGACTTCGGCAGCGGGCACCGTTTCGCGTGGAGGCCAATTGCAAGTGTCTACGAGCAATTGGTGGCGAATCGAGGTGGGTGGCCCTATCTCCAAGCTTTTATGGACTGTTCAGTATTTCTACTGTTGTAGGACTTTGCATGCTAGTTTATTTTCTTGTATGGCATGCTAGATTGTAGGAATTCTTTTCCTGTTATTATCTGAGGTTCATGTGACCTCCTTGCTCCCTATTATCTGATAAATGAAGTAATCTTGGAACTTGACCTAGCACCCCCGTCATATGTTGCATGTGTTTGACCAGACCTTAGAAAACCTAAATCTGGGCTAGGTTCTTTTTGCTTAGACATCCCACACTTTGCATTTCCTTCAGACATAGAGTTCCTCGCCCGGGTAGCGGGCCGAGAGGTCAGGGTATTGTGGGATGAGTTGCACTCGGGCCTGGGGGCCGAGTGGAGTCTGGTGGCCGTGTTAGGCCAGTGTTAGTTTTTGGGGAACCGTTTGAGTAAACGGGGTCCCGGGTTTCTGGTTATTCTCAGTTTTGCTCGTCACCACCGTGTTGTGATCGTGGTGCACGTGGGTTGTCAGGACCTTGAACCCAGAATGATTTTGGACACTCATGATTTTAGTAAAACCAGTATTTTTCTTCCGAAATTCTAGGGGCGTCGAAGCCTGTTCTTGTTTGATTGGGCGACGGCATCTACCCTTGGGAGTTCGGAAAAGTAAACTCGTTTTTAACTGATGTTTTCAAGAATTAAAATCTATAAAAATTGGTTTTCTCATTTCAAGTCGGTTTTCAAGAAAAAGAGTATTTTATCCTCATCCCAAGGGGGTTGAGTGGAAACGATGTTTTATAATAAATGTCATCTCTTTTCTAAACTTCCTTACCCGACCGGGGTGAGTGATCTGGGTTCTAAGGGCTGATTTCATTCTCGGGTCGAAAACAACGGGAGGCTACGCCTATAGCCTGTTCTTGTTTGATTGGGGACGTAGGTATTAGTTTCCCGGGGTTTTCGAACTCCTTGCGGTTCTGGCTGTGGAGCATCTCCAGCCCGTGAGTTCAGTGTATTGATGTTAGTTTCCCACTTTAACCGAGAGGGGCCGAATCCCTGAACGGTATAGGATCGAGAACTTCGATAGGCTGAGCCTAGAGTCTGTTCTTGTTTGATTAGGGTTCTAGGCACCGGTCTAACGGATTCTCGGACCTATGCCGCGTCAGTCGGTTCTTCTCGTCTATGAGCGGGGTGTCGATGTGGGAGCCGTTGGGAGTGACGGTGGTCCCAGCTGTGTAGTTCCTTCTCTAGCGAGTTAGTGTTTTGAGTTGCGTCGTTGAGGGTTCTCCGACATAGCCGTGAGAGTGGTTGGGCTTTTCATGTTTGAGTCGAGGTTCCTTTCCGACTGAGTTGTGGTTCGAGCTTGAGTTACCGATCGATTTGATCGCGGATTATAGCCTGCTGAGCCCGGCTTTTTGCCGGTTATGAGATACTTGTGTTACTTGAGTTCGTTGGGGTCGCTCCCCTCGAGCTACGCCCCGGGTGCGATGATGATACCGAGCCTGACGAGGCTGCGATGGTGCGACTAGTTGATACACTAGAGTTCGCTTGAGATAGTCGACAGGACGCCCCACGTAAATCCCGTCCTCATGTGGATGTGTGGTGGTGGGTAGGTGCGATCCTAGTCGACAGGCGCAGGCTTGACTGGACCCTATGTGGCAGTCATAGAGATTGGGTGACATTGAGAGAGTGTTGGTATAGTATGTGTCATAGTGGAGCTTTCCTTGAGCATAGTACTTGTGGCATATTGTCAGTAGTGAGTAGATGCATCATACTGTCAGTAGTGAGTAGAGGCATCACATCATCTTCTGTTCCACTGCTTGAGCATCTAGATAGAGGCATAGTAGCTGTAGAGATATCTTTTTCCCAGATCCTTTCTTTCCATGTACCTTGTTACCTTGTGCCTCTAGTGGACTTAGTGGGCAGACCGTTGGGCTTGTAGACGGCACCCACTGAGGACTACTGTGGGAAGTAGTTCTCACACCCGTCGTGGTGTCTTTTCCCCAGGGGCTTCTACTCCTGGTTGCGTGCTTCAGTTGCTGTTCCTTCTGACCGAGGCGAGGGAGTCGCGAGCTAGTTCCTTACCCGTTGTCAGAGTGTAGAGGTACCCATTTTCAGGTGAGAGCTTCAGTAGTTGGGTTGCTACTTTTTCTTCTGTTGAGAGAACCTTGTAGTGAGGTATTGAGTTGTACCTTTTGTTCATTTGTTTGAGAGACTGTTGTAGTGAGGATAATTATTGTATCGAGAGTTTGTACACTGATGTATTTATTGGAGATATCTCCCTTTTGGTTTTGTATCAGAGGACTTTTTATATGATCGTATTTGGGAGATGGATATTGTTTTATTTTCAGTTGTACAGTGTTAGTTTTCAGTCTTTGCAGTAGTTTACTTTTAGCTCTGATATCTGTTTAGCTGTAGATGTTTCTTTTTGCAGGTTTGACGCTTCGTCTGTACGGCAGTTTCCGTACAGATGGCGGATCTGTTAGCGAGCCCGGGTCGCAGTTTCGACCCCGGGGCGTGACAGATTAGAGTGGTATCAGAGCCTAGGTTTTAGGTCGAGGTAGACTTAGAAACCCTAGGCTTGTGGTTGGACATTAGGATGACTACGTGAGAGTCGCGACTTTTAGCGAGAGTCCTGATTGAGTTTTATACCTCTCCCAAGAGACGGGATGAGTGATTGGCATGTTTATTCTCCTAAGCGATTATGTTGGCTGCAGACAACATAATGCCATGGAATGGGTGGCATGCCTTAGACTTTCGCTGGATTGGGTCGTTTGGTTGATGTGTCCTGATGTTTGTTATTTTGCAGCGGATTACGATACCCGGTGACGTCGTGTTGTGAAGAGGGCACACCCCGCATCTGAAGAGTACCCGAGCAGCGGGAAGCAGAGCTGTCAGAGCAGAGCGAGACCCAAGAGTTATGGAACCCGATGGCACCGATGTCGGAGGCTGTCCGATGCCAGGAGGAAGCCATGGAATGTTTGATGCGCCTGTTGGAGCAGAGAGCACAGCGGGTTGCGGTACTGCTAGAGAGTTTCCCAGTACTTTCTTCCTATGCGGTGGCATATTCAGTTGTACCAGTGGCACCGGTGAGCGAGCAGCCCCCTCCGTGCCGACGAGTCGTGCCGAGGCACCGAGGTAGGGTGGATGGCGGATAGTCAATGAACTTTGGGACATCATCGATTGATTGAGCCAGTTCCGGCAGTTTGATCCATCCCGATTGACGGGATTGAGCTTGGAGCCGTGGGAGGCTGAAATCTGGACAGCAGCAATGGAGAAGCATCAGGTGCTTTTGGCTACGCACTTTTGGAAGAAGACGCCGAGAGTTGGTGGCGTCGAGTTCGTCCTGTTGGACCACCTGGAGCGCAGTTGTTGATTTGGAGCGAGTTTCGTGCTTTGCTGTTCAGGGCCTCCTTTCCTGACAGTGTAAGCAGAAACTGGAAAGGGATTTGAGACGCCTGCAGCAGGGGAGTCGACCTCCTCAGGAGTATGTACGTGAGTTTGGTGATTGTTGAGCGGTGTACCCTTTATCGCCTGGATAAGGCCCAGAAGGTTGAGTTAGTTGAGAGAGGACTGAATTGGAATATCTATCACTTAGAGCATTTTTGGCGAGTGCCGACGTTAGATGCAGCGAGGGAGCGGGCTCAGTGGGTTGACCGGGGATCAGTGATCATGTCAGAGAGAGACGGAGCGCCAGGGACCAGCTCCGGGGAGAGGCATCCAGAGGCGCCTGAGTTGGGACAGTTGAGTAGATCGTGACCCCGGGGCCGCCACGAGCCCATTTTTGAGGGTCGTGAGCCTCAGAGGAGACAGAGACCAAGAGGTTCTCCACAGCCGTTGTATCAGCATCAGCAGCATGATGATTGCGCCATCTGTGGTGGGCCGTTTTCTGCGCCGCAGTGTTACCGTAGGCAGAGGTGATGTTTCGGGTGGATAGTTGGTACTTTTTCAGGCAGCATGCCCTCGAGCAGTGACTACGACGATACCGCTTGCGACGGCACCCCCGCTACCTCTTCGGGATGAAAGAGTTCCTCCGATTACCACCAAGCAGATAGGGACACGACGTCGGGGTGGACTGAGTGACGACCATTTACCTCGAGCGGATGAGTCTGTACCGCCCGGTGGGAGGGCGCTACGGCAGTGGACCAGGTTGTCGCGGGCATGATTTCTTTACAGCAGTTTGAGTTGAGTGTTTTCGGCTTCCCTGCCTGGACTGGAGGTAGAATTGTTACCACGTGCACTAGAGGTACAGATTCTGTTGGTATTGTGCAAGTGGGGGAGCCTTGTGGATTGTGTCCAGTACAGTTGAGACTCGGAATTATATTGGCAGGTGTTATGGTTCAGTGGCAGCTCCACGATTCAGAATGAGCATACAGGATGGACCAGTTGGTGCGGTATAGTGCAACTGCTGTTTGGGGAAATGAGATCGGTTACCCTTCCGCGGGTTGGACTAGAGGAGTTCTTTTTCTCAGATCACCGGGGTATCTTTCCTGCAGCTGTGGCTTCAGCGGTTTGCGGCTTGGTGCTACTTTGGATTGTTGGTGACGATTAGGACTAGAGGTTGTGTCCTTAGGGGTTACGGTTAGATCGTAGCTTCCGCTTTGTGGCCACGGCAGGAACGACTTCAACCCTTCTCTCCCTTTTTCTTGTCTGGGTGCTGAGATTTTCGAACGGGACGAAAACTTCGAAAGACTGCTCCAGAAATGGAGACGGTGCCCGAACCTGTTCTTGTTTGATTGGGGCAAGGGCACTGGTCCATTCGGGATTTTCGGACCTTTCGTTAATTTCAGCCGTTTTCTAAACTGAGAGTTGTGGTTGACGTCCCTCCTGCTGATGGGGCCTCTACCTTTCTTGATGGTTGTGTTGGCGTTTTTCGCGTAGTTTGGAAATAGAGTTGGTCGTTTCTCCCTGTCCCTTGGAATTGTAAGGTTTTTCCAGCTTTTGGACTCCTCGCCGTGTGGACTCGCTTCGCGGAGTGTGCGTGTCGACTGGGGAGTTGGGGGCAGTGTTGATGGATACTTACCTGTGGCTTGGAAACTCCCCTTGTGAGCTGTGTTAGTTTCGAGGACGAAACTTTTTTTAGTGGGGGAGAGTGTGAGGTCCCGGAATCCCCCGCGTAGGGTTTACTGGTTGTTCGGCAGCTTTCGGTGGCCGTTGGGGGTGTTTGTGTGCGTGTTGGGGCCCAGAATTGGTTTGTGGTGCAATTTGGGACTTAGTTTGCATCACTGGAGGTCTGCGTGGAGCGTCGGTGGTGTTCGTGCGCAATTTGGACACAAGTGTTGGACCGCGGGCTTAAAAGGAGATCTCGTGGGAATTTGGAGGACCCGTCGGGTGTTTGGAAGTGATTTCGCGCGATTCCGATGTCAAAATTGGACTCCGGGCGAAGTTTGGATAAAAGTTTACCTCTCCGGTTGCCTTCGGAATTTTTTAGAGTTGAAATGGGGCAAATCGGACTTCAGATGTGGACCCGGCGTGAAAATCGGATCGAGTGGGCATTCGGCAAATTTTCGGGCGAGAATTTGGAGAAACGGACATCGTTTTTGGATTCAGCGCGCGAAATCGCTAAGAATGGACTATTTATTTGTTGGTTTTGGAGCCCGGGAAATTGCGCGTTTTTCGAGGCGAGCGGCACGTTTTCGAGGTTGGCGCGGTTTTCGAGGGTGTACGGCGGCAGCGGCGCGCGTCCCAAGGCGCGGCAGGGCGCGCCTCGGCGCGAAGCACGCGGGGCCCGCCACGTGGCGGGCCCCCTTGGCGCCGCGCGGGCGCGGGGACACGCGCGCCCGGTGTGGCGCGCGCGTGTCCCGCGCCTCACGCGGCCGCGGTGTAACGCGCCCGTGTAACGGGCGCGTCACCGCGTGCCGCGTGGCACCTCGGGCGCGCGCGTGGACCGGGCGCGCGCGCCCGTTTCTTGTGGACCGGCCGTTGGAGTTCTCCGGTTGGCTGGCGCGGTGGACCGGGGCTGTGGACCGGCCTGGTGGACCGCCAGCTCCCCTTTTTCTTCTTCTTCTTCCCCGCAGGCCTTTTCTTCTCCGCTTTTCTTTCCTTCTTCTTCACCGAGAGCGAGAGGGAGTGTGAGGGAGAGGTTTTTGGTGGTGCGGTAGCGCGTCGCGAACCTCGTTTTGCGTGCAAGGTGTTCCGTTGGAGCGGATGCGTGGCGCGACACTCGTCCGTTTGTTTTCTTCTTCGTCGCGTTTCGGTGCACGAGCTCCCCCGGCTTACTCCGACCTCCGATTCAGGCGATTCTTGTACCGTTGGACTCGTAACAGGCAGAGCTACGATATTGGTATTTTCTACTTCCCCCAGTTTTGCTCGTTTCGAGGAGTTTCTCCATACTTACTGGGACCCCTTTTTCTGATGGAGTTTTGGACAGTGTCACCTTGCCGGATTTTTATCTCCGCAACCGGGCATCGGATTGAGACGCTCTTGCAGACTTTTTTCATCTACTCGACGCAAGGATCGTCCCCATATTTTTCTTGGATTTTTGGAGGCTTCCCCGAAGGTGTACACTTCCCTTTTATCTGTACAGGAGTTTACAGTTATTTGGTTTTGGATTTCTGCGCGCCGATATTGTGGAATTTGTAACTTGGCCTACGGGACTCCGTTTTGTGCGTGCAGGTACTCGTTTCGAAGCTATCGACGTGAGGAACGCTGTGGTATTATTCTTGGATTTTTCGGAACTCCTCCAGCAGGTGAAATAATTACATCTTTGGGGTTGAATTTCAGACTGAGTGCGTTTAGGCGTGTGTTGGAATAAGTGTAACCTTGGTTTGTATGATGTACCAGGAGGAGCTGTTCGGGGATTAGTGACTGTGTTTTACCGCACCGTTTTGCGTGCGGGTATCGGCAGCTTGTTCCGTTTTGCGTGCGGGTATCGGCAGCTTGTTCCGTTTTGCGTGCGGACTTCGGCAGCGGGCACCGTTTCGCGTGGAGGCCAATTGCAAGTGTCTACGAGCAATTGGTGGCGAATCGAGGTGGGTGGCCCTATCTCCAAGCTTTTATGGACTGTTCAGTATTTCTACTGTTGTAGGACTTTGCATGCTAGTTTATTTTCTTGTATGGCATGCTAGATTGTAGGAATTCTTTTCCTGTTATTATCTGAGGTTCATGTGACCTCCTTGCTCCCTATTATCTGATAAAATGAAGTAATCTTGGAACTTGACCTAGCACCCCCGTCATATGTTGCATGTGTTTGACCAGACCTTAGAAAACCTAAATCTGGGCTAGGTTCTTTTTGCTTAGACATCCCACACTTTGCATTTCCTTCAGACATAGAGTTCCTCGCCCGGGTAGCGGGCCGAGAGGTCAGGGTATTGTGGGATGAGTTGCACTCGGGCCTGGGGGCCGAGTGGAGTCTGGTGGCCGTGTTAGGCCAGTGTTAGTTTTTGGGGAACCGTTTGAGTAAACGGGGTCCCGGGTTTCTGGTTATTCTCAGTTTTGCTCGTCACCACCGTGTTGTGATCGTGGTGCACGTGGGTTGTCAGGACCTTGAACCCAGAATGATTTTGGACACTCATGATTTTAGTAAAACCAGTATTTTTCTTCCGAAATTCTAGGGGCGTCGAAGCCTGTTCTTGTTTGATTGGGCGACGGCATCTACCCTCGGGAGTTCGGAAAAGTAAACTCGTTTTTAACTGATGTTTTCAAGAATTAAAATCTATAAAAATTGGTCTTCTCATTTCAAGTCGGTTTTCAAGAAAAAGAGTATTTTATCCTCATCCCAAGGGGGTTGAGTGGAAACGATGTTTTATAATAAATGTCATCTCTTTCCTAAACTTCCTTACCCGACCGGGGTGAGTGATCTGGGTTCTAAGGGCTGATTTCATTCTCGGGTCGAAAACAACGGGAGGCTACGCCTATAGCCTGTTCTTGTTTGATTGGGGACGTAGGTATTAGGTTCCCGGGGTTTTCGAACTCCTTGCGGTTTTGGCTGTGGAGCATCTCCAGCCCGTGAGTTCAGTGTATTGATGTTAGTTTCCCACTTTAACCGAGAGGGGCCGAATCCCTGAACGGTATAGGATCGAGAACTTCGATAGGCTGAGCCTAGAGTCTGTTCTTGTTTGATTAGGGTTCTAGGCACCGGTCTAACGGATTCTCGGACCTATGCCGCGTCAGTCGGTTCTTCTCGTCTATGAGCGGGGTGTCGATGTGGGAGCCGTTGGGAGTGACGGTGGTCCCAGCTGTGTAGTTCCTTCTCTAGCGAGTTAGTGTTTTGAGTTGCGTCGTTGAGGGTTCTCCGACATAGCCGTGAGAGTGGTTGGGCTTTTCATGTTTGAGTCGAGGTTCCTTTCCGACTGAGTTGTGGTTCGAGCTTGAGTTACCGATCGATTTGATCGCGGATTGTAGCCTGCTGAGCCCGGCTTTTTGCCGGTTATGAGATACTTGTGTTACTTGAGTTCGTTGGGGTCGCTCCCCTCGAGCTACGCCCCGGGTGCGATGATGATACCGAGCCTGACGAGGCTGCGATGGTGCGACTAGTTGATACACTAGAGTTCGCTTGAGATAGTCGACAGGACGCCCCACGTAAATCCCGTCCTCATGTGGATGTGTGGTGGTGGGTAGGTGCGATCCTAGTCGACAGGCGCAGGCTTGACTGGACCCTATGTGGCAGTCATAGAGATTGGGTGACATTGAGAGAGTGTTGGTATAGTATGTGTCATAGTGGAGCTTTCCTTGAGCATAGTACTTGTGGCATATTGTCAGTAGTGAGTAGATGCATCATACTGTCAGTAGTGAGTAGAGGCATCACATCATCTTCTGTTCCACTGCTTGAGCATCTAGATAGAGGCATAGTAGCTGTAGAGATATCTTTTTCCCAGATCCTTTCTTTCCATGTACCTTGTTACCTTGTGCCTCTAGTGGACTTAGTGGGCAGACCGTTGGGCTTGTAGACGGCACCCACTGAGGACTACTGTGGGAAGTAGTTCTCACACCCGTCGTGGTGTCTTTTCCCCAGGGGCTTCTACTCCTGGTTGCGTGCTTCAGTTGCTGTTCCTTCTGACCGAGGCGAGGGAGTCGCGAGCTAGTTCCTTACCCGTTGTCAGAGTGTAGAGGTACCCATTTTCAGGTGAGAGCTTCAGTAGTTGGGTTGCTACTTTTTCTTCTGTTGAGAGAACCTTGTAGTGAGGTATTGAGTTGTACCTTTTGTTCATTTGTTTGAGAGACTGTTGTAGTGAGGATAATTATTGTATCGAGAGTTTGTACACTGATGTATTTATTGGAGATATCTCCCTTTTGGGTTTTGTATCAGAGGACTTTTTATATGATCGTATTTGGGAGATGGATATTGTTTTATTTTCAGTTGTACAGTGTTAGTTTTCAGTCTTTGCAGTAGTTTACTTTTAGCTCTGATATCTGTTTAGCTGTAGATGTTTCTTTTTGCAGGTTTGACGCTTCGTCTGTACGGCAGTTTCCGTACAGATGGCGGATCTGTTAGCGAGCCCGGGTCGCAGTTTCGACCCCGGGGCGTGACACTTAATTTCTCTAAAAGTTTATATATCACATTTATTTGTTGGAAATAGTAATCCAAACTTAATTTAAAAGTTAGTTAGAGATAAAGTTTATCCAAATTATATTTAAAAGTTTATTTGTAATTATCTAAAGTAAAAGTTAGATTTGTGATCCATCATGATTTGATAGGTATATATATCAAGACGTGATAATTAGATGATCGAAGAGGGGCTTCAGTAGACATGGCCGTATAAGGTTGTGTAATTGAATATTTCTTATTGATAAAAAATTAGTTCTTCTTCAATGTCTTTTCTCCATATTGTTGTATTTTAGAATTGATGATTCTGGATTACATAATCAGTATCAGCGTGAATATCGATTCCAATGATTGGTATAAGAGCTTTTCATGCTTCCAACAATTAGTATCAGAACTAGAAAATACCGAAAAATACTGAACGAATTCTAAACCAGACGACAACAGATTTGGAAAGAATACAGAACCAATGTATCAGATAGCTACATCAAAATCAAGCGACTCGTAGCAGATTGAAGAAGGTGACGTCCAAGTGAAACCGAAGCAAAAGAATTGTTTCGAAGAAGTTGGCCTCCGCACAACACACGAGAGAAGATGGTTGTGATGCTTGACGAAAAGAGAGCGAAGAGAACCCGTGAAAAGATCAAAAAGACTTGTCCAAAGAGCCAGCGGGCTAAGCAAGCATACCGAAATACAAAAAAACTCGGTGATATCTTAATGAAATAAGAACGTCATCTGAACAAGAAGGAACAAGCTTGAAATTTTTGTTTTTTTAGTTTCGTTATGGATTTAGATTGGTTTATTCAACCTAGTTTACCAAAGTTCGATAGAACGAACTTTAAACGATGAAAAATTATCATTCGATATTTTTTAGAATCACAAGATTTGTGGAATGTGGTAGAGAATATAAATTATGAAAAAAAAATTTGATAAAGAAAGAATTAAAAAAAAGAGAGAAATTCTGTCATATATTTTTCAAGTAGTGAATTTATCATTGGTTGAAAAGATTTCAACTACAAAAACAGCACGAAAAATATGGAGAATCCTAGCGAAAATTGGAAAAAAAGTTTTGCAGGAAAAAAATAAAATTCAAGAAAAGGAAGAAATTAAACTCAATGATGAAGATATAGAAGCCCCAATTTACAACGAAATTTAGAAAAAAAAAATTGATCAAAATCATGAAGAAGATCAAATTTGTGAAAAACATGTTGATGATCAAAACGGTGAGATCCAGATCGCCGAGAAAATTCACAATGATGATATAAGTAAAGAATTTTCTTGTTATGAAATAAATAATTACCGATCAAGTCAAAAAGATAGTTGACTCTTTTTCAAATATTATTGAAGAAATATTCATATGTCATAATGTGGATGAAGAAAAGAAAAAAATAGACAAAAATATAGAATTAAAAATAAGTAGTTTTGGCATGGTGCTAGGCGCACACATCACATTGAAACCAGCGAACCCAAAATATCAGATCCAGATTTTTGGATAAAATCATTGGTATTTAAGAATGATAGGAATAATCAGAATTACATGTGACAAATATTTCGCGCATAACAGTATTATTGGGCAGGTATCATGCTGCACAACTCGAACACAACAACAACATCGACGGATATTACAAAATCAAAATACACGTTTCATGAAATTTACAATTCGAAGATGAAATTTGGATTAAGGAAAGATGTTGGAAATAGTAATCCAAACTTAATTTAAAAATTAGTTAGAGATAAAGTTTATCCAAATTATATTTAAAAGTTTATTTGTAATTATCTAAAGTAAAAAATAGATTTGTGATCCGTTGTGGCTTGATAGCTATATATATCTAGACGTGGCAATTTGATGATCCAAGAGGGGCTTCAGTAGACGTACATGACCGCATAAGGTGGTGTAATTGAATATTTCTTATTGATAGAAAATTAGTTTTTCTCTAATATCTCTTCTCTATATTATTGTATTTTAAAATTGATGATTCTGAATTACATAATCGGTATCAGCATGAATACCGATTCCAACCGTTAGTATCAAAATTTTTCACGCTTAGAACATTATCAGGTTACATCTTAGTTTTTAAATTTTGATTATCCAAAAGTGCATGTGGACCACCGGGTTCAGGCAATAATTTCTCATCCTTTACAAAGCTTGGAGTAAATTAACCACATGCAGCTCATTTATAATCCACACACACCTTGTCATGGGCTCCATAACTCTTATTCCCCTAGCCCCTTCACTTAAATATATTGTAACACACTTGAGGAGAGAACAAAGAACACTCACAAACATATATACCAAGCCATGGGAGAGCTTGTTGAGAGCTTCATTAATGAAATGGATCCAAGCTTTGAGATTGTGTCACAGTACTATATAGAGCTCAATGGCAATGAAATAGAGAATTTGAACTTACCATCGATGGATTTGTACAATAACTTACCATTAACCGAAAACACGTCCCCGTCGACGGTCAAGAGTCCGACTCTAAAGGGAGAGCAAAGTGGGGGATATATCAGCAAGAAGGGTAAAGCGGCACCGGAGAGTAGTTCGCAGAGCTCGGCAACACCTTGTTTTGGAAATGGTTTACAAGAAAATGCAGCAAGGAAGAAGAGTGTATCTTCAATGACTTTGCTGTATCATTTTTGCTCGTTTAATTAGTTTACCTTTTTGAAATATTTTTACTGCATGCGCGCACTCTATGTTTGTAGGTGATCGAGAAGGGTTTTTTTTTTTTTTTTTTTTTTGTTTCTGTGTTCATTTGGTTTGATGCCTTGGTTAATTTGTTCTCTTTTCAGAGTTTAGGTGGTGGGAGGAGAGGGAGGAGAGGTTCAAAGGAGGTGGAGAAGCCAAAGCAAGTGGTTCATGTGAGGGCAAGAAGAGGCCAAGCTACTGATAACCATAGTCTTGCTGAGAGGGTAAGATTGTCATTTCATAAAAATCAAAATAAAGGCATGATAACCTCCCAGATTATTTGTAAATTTACAAATATGTATATTAATTTTTTTTATCAAAAAATTTATGAATAAAACGGGTTCGTACTAGTTAAATTGTGAATATCTTAAACAATCCGTGGATGTCCACGAGTAGCCGCATATAATTTTTAAATTAAAAAATATATATTCCTTTTATCTATCTATTCCTAAAAATAGTTTCGCAGCCCAATCTATATGTAAAATAATTTTACATATAATTTATACATTTTAAAATTTTATATTATTTATTATAAATTATGATATTTCAAACAACAAATTATATTATTATTTTTTAAAAAATTATATATATATAGTCCGTCAAAATACTATCGATGACACCAACCAATTGGTGCTATCAAATTATTATCCCTTGGATGAAAATATATACGGTTGGATGATTCTCTTAAAATTTTTACTATTCAATCAATCACCCATTAAATCCTTAGAGACCACTATTATTCTAACCGTACATTTCTTAACCTAAAGGCTAAAAATTTAGTAATACTAATGACTTGATGCTATCGATAATATTCCAATATATATATATATATATATATATATATATATAAAAGCAGCCTAAATATATATAAATATTTAGAATTGGATAAGTCACGAATAAATTATCATACTGGGATATCATATAAGTATAGATAAAATTTTTGAGTAGCTTATATTTTTACTCATTCCCACCTGCAGCGTGAGGGTGGGTATTTAGGTTACTCGCAAAAAATATATACATTTTCTACTTTTCAAATGTAATATATATATATATATATATATATATATATATATATATATATATATATATATATATATATATATATATATATATATATAATTTATTAAATTTAATTTATAATCTCAATATATAAAGTTTGAAATTAAATATTGAAATAATACTATTATACTAAAAATATATCAAAAATAATTGAAAATAATAAAATTTAACCGAAATATAAATTTACAGCTAAAAAATTATTTTGTTTGGTGGAATGACATAAATAACTTTTGTTATTCTGATTTTATCCCGATTCCCAAACCCATTTTATCTCGATTCCCGAACCAAACCGGCAAGAGAATTGTTTCCACCATTTCGAAAATGAATGCCTTCAACTTAGTTTATTAATGTAGCGACTAAAAAGTATCTAGTTTATATTTTGAAAGTTCAAAAAATTTTGACGTGCTTTTAAAATTTTCACGACAATGATATAAAATTATGGTGATGATAGGCACCCAAGCATACTGTGAGGAACTAAATTTTTTGTGCAGATTTTTTCTTTGCAAACTATCAAACTTCAAAGAAAAATCACTTCGTAAGATTTTACTGCATCCATCTAGAAGCTTCTTTTCGAATCTCACGACATCAGACGCGGAAGTCGAAGAGTCATGGGCTTCTTCAAGTTTCTAGGGTAATAAATGTAGAACTCTTGGGAGCTCGTAGCCTCCACTTTTAGCTTATGTTTGTACGCCACTTGGCATCTTTTCATTAGGCATTTGGGCGGCGAGTGGTCTATAAAAGGTTGTGACCTCCACCCCCATAGGATAAGTAAGAAACAGTGGTACTTTTCTAATTCCAGAAATACAATTCCTCTTCTTCAAACTCTCTCTTGCACTTCAACTTTGGGCGAGTAGGTCCAAGTTCACAAGAGACGGTGTAGGCTTGCTCACTTCGCGAAGGAAGGCGAGCGCCGCACGGGTTTTTTTTTAAGCAATTTTGCTTAAGTCCGTGACAGTTGGTACTAGAGTGACGTTCGGGAGCTGGGAACCATGTCGTCATCAGATGCAGCCATCACCGACAACATGGCCGAACCACCCCGACAATCCAGACGCGGCAAGAGCAAGGAACCGCGGACCCATATAAGGGAGTCTGTTTCGCTCGATGACCGTATTAGCTTGTTGGAAGACAACTATCTAGTCCTAACCCAACATATGGGGATAATGGAGGAAGAACTACGTACCATAGAGGAAAGCATTGCTGCTGCCATGGGAACTTTTCGCCAACAACTCGAGCAGTTTCGCGCTGACGTTGCTCGTCGCGAGGACGAACGGAAGACGCTGGTGGATGACCTTGTCACAAGGGTCGATGAGGTCGAGGACCTTAAGATACGGATGGCGATCCTCGAGAGGGCGGTGGCTCACGGTGGCGAGGCACCGAGTGAGCATACCGCAAGGATCCGCATCCCCGAACCCCAGTGCTTCAAGGGGACGCGCGATGAGAAGGAAATTGACAACTTCCTTTGGCACATGGAGCGCTACCTCAGGGCGTTGCGGCTGGAGGACGAAGAAGACAAAGTCAAAACCGCTTCCATGTACTTGACTGACGATGCCATGCTGTGGTGGCGTTGGAGGTCGGCGGAGGCCGAGAAAGGCCAATGCGAGTTGAATACTTGGGAGGACTTCGTGCGCAAGCTCAAGGCACAGTTCTACCCCGAGCATGTCGAGTATCTTGCGCGGAGGCAACTTCGACGGCTCAAGCATACGGGAACCCTCAAGGAGTATGTCAAGGAGTACTCCAAACTGATGCTCTCCATTTCCAATATGGCCGAGGAGGATCGGCTGTTCTTCTTCCTCGACGGTCTCCAATTGTGGGCAAACAAGGAGCTCGTGGGACGAGACGTTAAGGATGTAAGCTCTGCCATAGCCATAGCGGAGAAGCTGCCGGAGTACGAGAGGACGGAGTCTAATTGCGGTAAACCACCTAAGGTGAGTAAGGCCAAAGGTGGGGGAGACCGTCGCTAGAACAAAGACAACCACAAGGGCAAAGAGCACAAAGGCCCTCCGCAGAAGAAGAAGGTGTCTTGTTATGTCTGTGGAGATGACCATTGGGCGCGCGATTGTCCAAAGAAGAAAACCGTCAATGCTGTCCAAGCCGACGAGGGCGAAGAAGCAGCACAGACGAAGATGGGAGCGCTGCGGCTCGTTAGCGCGATGCAGGGGCAAGCGGGCGGTGGCAAATCTCTCAAGAAGGAATTTATGTTTGTCGATGTGACCCTTAATGGGTGGGCCACTCGAGCACTCGTGGACACGGGAGCAACCCACAACTTCATCGCAGCTACGGAGGCCAAGTGGTTGGGTCTCAAGCTCGAGAAGGACACGAGCAAGATCAAGGCGGTTAACTCTGAGGCACAACCTGCCACAGGGTAGCCAAGGGCGTGCCGATCACTATTGGACCCTGGGAGGGAACAGCGAACTTCACTGCTGCAACCATCGACGACTTCAAAGTCATTCTCGGCATCGACTTTCTGGCCTTGTCAAAGGCGGTACCAATGCCACATCTTGGGGCCTTGAGCATCATGGAGGAGGCTGCCCCTTGTATGGTTTTGGCTAGCCGCAGCAAACCAACAAAAACCCCTATCCTCTTGGCTCTGCAACTGCGGAAGGGAGTGAAGCGTGGGGAGATGACTTATCTTGCGAGCATCCGCGAGGTGAGCTGTAGTAATCCAGAAATTATAAAGCCTCTGTTTGCTTTTAAAAAGTGTTAAATTATTAATTCTGGCAAAAGTGAAGAGATAGTGGGTCAATAGTGGACCCAGAAATATTGACTTTTGATCGGGGTCTGATCTGGAAAATCCGATATCACCATTGCGATCGTCTCGTCGAAACATAGAAGTTTCATATTCATATGTTTTCAATCCGACGGTCGGATCTTCCAGAAATCAGAAATCAAAAAGTGGGCCCCGCGACTTAAGTGTGAATAGTAACTCGCGATTTTCGACCCCTCGCGACGGGACAGTTGGCCGAACCACTGTTTTAAAACATAGCCTAGGAGTATGAGTAATGGATCCTAGCTATTTTCGACGTTCTGAGCGCAATGGCACTGACGGATTTCGCGTTTGGCGACCCGGGTGCATCGAAGTGCGTGCCACGCGCTATGTTGAGTCGAACTTTATGGAACGACTTTTAATCCGAGCGTCGAACGAGCCAAACAAATACGCTACCTGACAGGTCTCGACGAGCCGGACGTCGTGGCGAAGTCCGTTTCGCGAAACGACGACCGGATTGTCTCGAAATGCGTGAAAAGTGCTAGAAATGGACTAATTTGCATAAAATGTTGATATTTTATGTATTTTAATTTAAGGGGCTTATAGGATAGGGTGTTGGGTGCAATTTGCACCCACTAAGGAAGCCTCGGGTGCTAAGGGTTGGTGTGAAATGGGTTCATGGTTATTGTACAAAAGAATCTTATTAAACTCTTGCCTCTTAGACTTCTTGTAACTGCTCCACTCAGGAGTCTTTTGATTCCCTGCTGTCTTCAAAACCGAGCCCAAGTGGAGAGAAGCCAAAAGATGCAAACGCATTAGAGAGAGAGAGAGAGTAATACGAGAGAGAGAGAGAGTTGGAGAAGTTGGACCAAGTTTGATCTGGGAGGATCTGGGAGTACCTGAGGAGTTTCTTGGAGCCTCTGGACCTCGGTGAAGGTTGCCCGAGGCCGCGCGTGAAGAAGAACCCGAAACCGGCTTCTTCCTCTCTCCCACAACTCCGGCCAAGGTATGGACTTTAAACCTTTGATGGTTAGCCCCCGGGACCCATTGCAGTAGTTTCCCCATGTTACAAGGATGCCGCATGCACAAGCCCGGGACTCCATGCACGCGGGTTGGCCGGCGGGGGGCAAAGTTGGCCGGAACCCTAGCCTAGCTCCGCCTCTTAATAACTTTGCAATCGTTTGACCATACCAGCTCAAAATCGGGGTGCTGGTACTGTAGAACATATGTAATATATCTACAAAGTTTGGTGGAATATAGTGGAGTAAATTGAGAGAAATTCGATGCCCAAATATTGTGGAAAATTGTACTTCGGCCGAGCCTCGTGCTCCGGCGCCGGCGGGCCTCTCCGGCGTCGGCCACCTACCCAGAAAGATTTCTGGGACCAAGAGGGTCCCAACCATGTAGTTGCATGGCTCCCATGCAAGCCATGGAAGGTAGGGCAGAGATGGGTTCGAAATGGAACCGCGAAGCCGCCGCCGGCACTCCGGCCACCTCCGGCCGGGGTGGGATGGACAGTAAGCTTTGTATGATCCTATAGAAGCATTCCATCCAAGTTAGGGAGCTTCAAAATGCCCCTTTCAAGATTCACCATTAGAGGTGAAGAAGCTCGAATTGGAGCTTTCTCCACCGCGCCGCCGCCGCACCTCGGGGGCCAGCTGCATGCATGGGCAGTCTCAGTGAGGTAAATAGCACCTGCTGGTGCTTTTATTTTGATCCCAGAACCTACTGTTGAATGATCACAAATTTCAAGAAAAGGGGTCATCTTCCTCCTCGAGCCCGAGCCTAACCTGGGGTTTTGGCATGCTTCAACTTGATGAGAAAAGATCTCTGAACTTAGTAGAACATTTTGCTTCAAAAAATTCTGGATTTGGTCCAGTAACTGCTGAGAACCAAGCTTTAGTTTTGGTTATGTTATATGTATGTGAAAGATGCATGCCAAGTGTTTGATTAAATGCCCCAATGAACTTCCAAACTGAATTTGAGAGAACTTTAAATATGAAAGTTTCTTAGACACATTCCCTGAGCTCTGTGCTCACTTCAGATCAAAGGGATTCTGTGTGGAATGAAAGTTGGAGCAAGATGAACTTGTATGTTTGCAAGATGAGGGATCTTCTTGATCCAGCAGATCTGGGCTGCAACTAGGGTGAGCCCTGTGATCCTTGCAATATTTAAAGACCTTTTCATATACAAAGTTTGCTGGTTTGAAGTTTAAATTAAAAGATGTAGTTGAATCAACCTTTTAGTGAAATGTTTAAATAAAACATGGTTCCGGGCTGTTTGCGAAGCCGCGATAGTGTGCCCTAGGCTAATTTGGGGTCACTGAACGCGATGCTCGCGTTAGAAACAGTGTTTGAAGTCCCGGAGAAACAAAAATTCATTTGGGCTATGTTAGAGAGGGTTGTTATGGGCCAAAGTTTTCCTCGGGTCTCGTGCTGCTCCCAAATGGTGAGCACGAGCTTCGTCATGTCATAACGGACACGCTGAAACTTACGGCGCTGTCATCGGACTTCTGGTTTGAAGGAACGAGCGAAAACAGCGCTCAAAACAACATTAAAAGTATAAAAATAATGTTCGGGATAGGTGTGGTTAAGTAGTTTCCTAATCATCATTTTGATTTAGGTTGGCACAGTTTTCGAGCGTCCAGTTGGAGTCGAGTGTTCGCCTGCGCGTTGACAGGTGGGTTATCTTCGGTCCGGGCTTTATCAGTTCGGCCCTCGGTGTATGGTATTGGTTGGACTCCTGTTTTGGGTAGCCTAGTTTATCTTGAGCCTGTCTGCCTTTGGTTGCAAAATATATTACTGTTAATTGCTTTGACTGATTGGCCATTTCGTAGTTGCACTCCTATGCTTGATTATGATCTTCTTTAGTGATCTTTACCATATATGCTGATTAGTTGTTTCCAGTGGTTATATTATTGCTCTACTTATTGCCATGCCGGTTTGGTCATCTGATAGTTGAGCCTGCTTCCTTGTTGTTCCCCTGTTATGCTGCTAAATACATGATCTTCTAAGATAAATATTTTTATCAAGCCTTGTAGGGTAGCCTGAGTCTGTTCTTGTTTGATAGGACTAGGGCGACGCTCTACGAGGGTTGGGACCCAAAAACCTATTGTTTTCAAAGGTTTTCTTAAAAATATGTGTTTAGTTGCATAAGGGGTTAGTCTGTCTGATTGGTGTTGAGCTATGCCTGTTATCAGTTCTATTCTGCCTTACATGATTATTCATAGTGCCTCTGATATTTATATCTTATCTTGGAACATTTCTATGTTTGATTGGTGAGCCTGCTTGTCTTGTTGATCAAATGATACACTGCTGAGCACATAGTTTTACTTAACTGATGTTTTACCGAGCTTCGTAGGGTCGCCGGAGTCTGTTCTTGTTTGATAGGACAAAGGCATTGCTCTGCGAGGTTTGGAAACCCAAGCTTCGTAGTGTCGCCTGAGTCTGTTCTTGTTTGATAGGACGAGAGCAATGCTTTTCGGGGTTTGGACTTTTTAAAATAGTTTTTTCTTAAAAATATGTGTTTAGTTTTGTATCATTTGGTTGGTCTGCATGATTGAGTTGAGTTTTTCGGTTGAGCTTATGCTGAGTTGAGATTTGCCTTGGTCTTGCATATGAGTTGAGATTCAGTTGATTTTGCCCTTGCATCCCAGTGGGGATTTCCCGGCTTGTAGCCGATTACCCGGTCAGTGGACCGCCAGTTTGAGCATTTGCATATGATTTGCCCGCATCGTTGTTCTTCACGTACACTAGCGGGCCGATCACCCGTAGCGGTGTACTTTACCGGTAAAGTGGTTAGCAGTTGCAACCCGTGACCCTCAGTGGAGGGAATGTCAACCAGGTGGTGCCAGGTGGGCAGCCTTGCCTGAGGTCTTGTGGGACCAATATGGTAGCTTGTGATTGGGTCTTTGTGTTTTCATTTAATTGATGCATGTGTTGTTAAGTTGCTTTAATATGCTTCTTTGATCTGGCTTCTAGTTATCTACCTCTATATGATGCCTTTGATTATGGTTTCATCGTTATATTACTGATTGTCCAGATTCCATGATGCCTTGATTATACTGTTCTTGATTGTCCTGTTTTAAATTATCCTCTATGCTTATACCCAGATTATGAGTTTTGCTTTCTTTACAGCACCAGTTATATATCTGCTTTATCCTAACCCCTGATTTATTACTATCCTCTAGTATTGTATACCAGTAGGTACGATCTGCTATTTCTCGGCTCGTCGTGCCCACTGGGATACACTCCGGTGTGTCTTACACCCTCGGGTGACTGTTTTTCAGGTCAAGCAGGTGTTGAGATGTCGGGACGAGTTGGTGAGATCACGAGATAGAGCTTGACCCTGGACAGCCGTTAGCTCAAGTGATTACTTGTTAAAGAGAAAATGTAATGTATTTGAAATGGTTGTAAATGTGTAATTGTAATTTAGTTGTAATATTGTAATAAGTGTACGTAGTTAGAACTCTGATTGGTTTGCCAAGCTAGCCGTGCATATATAGAAAAGGCTCAATCCCATGTGGGATTGGGACTCTTCTATATATGTGGCGGTCTGTTGCGCCCTGGCTGGTTTCAACTCTGATTTCAAAAAAAAAAATTTTAGACGCTGGTTTTTAAACTCGGGGCGTGACAGATTAGATGGTATCAGAGCAATAGGAAACGCAAGTGTCAAGGTTTGGCTAGGAACGAACCCTAGGATGACTCGTGTCACGAGAGAGCGCAGGGTTTTGGTACAGGAAGTTGGGAACTTAGAGGTTATATCATCGGCATAGAGACTGTGAAGGAAGATATGTGATGTACCTTCAGTTATGAGTGGTGTCTCCAACAAGTTGTTGGCGACAGATTTGTGGTATTTCGCCTTTCTTTTGGTAAGCACGTTGGCTGCAGACAACGTACTTTCGAAAGAATTGAGAAATACTCTGCCCTGTGATGGGGAATATTCAGATTGGGTCTAACCTAGTAGCCTTGGAGATTATTGATGTCTTGTGACTAGTTGTCACTATCGTGAATCCATTAGAGACCTACTAGAAGTTTAGTTGTTAAGTTTCGGGGACGAAACTTCTTAGAAGTTGTGGGTGATGTAGTAATCCAGAAATTATAAAGCCTCTGTTTGCTTTTAAAAAGTGTTAAATTATTAATTCTGGCAAAAGTGAAGAGATAGTGTGTCACGCCCCGGGGTCGAAACTGCGACCCGGGCTTGCTAACAGATCCGCCATCTGTACGGAAGCTGCCGTACAGACGAAGCGCCTAACCTGCAGAAAGAACATCTACAGTACACAGATATCAGAGAGCTGAAAGAAAACTACTAAAAGCTGAAGATCAAACACTGTACAACTGAAAAATAATACAATATCCATCTCCCAAATACGATCGTATACAAAGTCCTCTGATACAAAACTCAAAAGGGAGGTATCTCCAATGAATATATCAGTGTACAACCTCTCGATACAAGAATATCCTCACTACAACAGTCTCTCAAACTGTAAAGGTAAAATACAACTCTATACCTCCCTACAAAGGTCTCTCAACAGAGTAAGAAGAAGTGACCATCAACCGAAGCTCTCCTCTGAAGGGGTACCGCTACACTCCAATGACGGGTAGGGAACTAGCTCGCGACTCCCTCGCCTCGGTCAGAAAGATCAGCAACAGGAACACAGGAACAGAAGAAGAAGTCCCTGGGAAAAAGACACCACGACGGGTGTGAGAACTACTTCCCACAGTAGTTCTCAGTGGGTGCCGTCAACAAGTCCAACGGTCTGCCCACCAAGTCTACCAGAGGTAAAAGATAACAGGCAAAGAAACAGAATAAGAAAAGCTGGATCTACTCTACAGCTATCATGCCTCTATCTAGACACTCAAAAGTGGAACAGAAGAAAGTAAATGAGACCACTCGCACCCAAGGTGCTCAATCGTCCCAATCGAACCGACTACCTCAAAGGTCCAGCCAAGCCCGCGCCTGTCGACTAGGAACGCTCCTGCCCACTACCACACGTCCACAAGAGGACGGGATTTACGTGGGGCGTCCTGTCCGACTAACTCATCCCTCGCGCAAAACTGCCTCAACAGGCCAACCATCGCATCCACAGCGGCATCTCAAGGGGCGCGGCCCCAACTGAGGAAAACGGCGCGGCATAGAGTAATCACGCAGTGGCATATGCAGGCTAGTCCAAATCCACGCTCACTCACAGAACGGTAGGACTCAAGATCCCCAAAAATCTCGCGTAACAGTCGGAGCACTCTCGACGACTCAGCTGATCGGCTAACTCGAAACACGAGACACTAGCCTCTCCTACAGCTCGCAGCACAAAGCTTACTGGCTGGAGATACTCCACAGCCAGGAACGACCCACAACTCAGGGTAACAAAACAGGTCGGACAACACTCAACGACCTGGGACCACCGTCAACCCCAACGGTTCCCAACAAGACGGACCGGAAGACACTCGACGGCCCGGGACTGCCGTCTACTCAACGGCTCCCTCCTACGACAAGTAAAAGGAAACAAGACCTCTCGGGACTACCGTTTACCCAAACGGCTCCCCGCACAGATAAGCAACCCGCTACGACTACCAGACTCCACTCTGCTCCCAAGCAAGAGTGCAAAAGCATCCCACACTAAAAGCAAGTCCCGACCTCTCGGCCCACTACCCGGGCGAGAAAACACTATGTCCAGGGATGAAAGAACAGTGTGGATGTCTAAGCATAAATAACCCTAGCCCAAGTGAGGGTTTTCTACTGGTCTGGTTACACATGCAACATATGACGGGGGTGCTAGGTCAAGTTCCAAGATAACTATATTAACTTATAAGAAAAGGAATAACAATTCCTACAATCTAGCATGCGACACAATGAAATAAGCTATCATGCATAGTCCTACAACAGTAGAAATACTGTACATCCATAAAACTTGGAGATAAGGCCACCCACCTCGATTTGCCACCAATTGCTCGTAGACACTTGCAATTGGCCTCCACGCGATCCTCACGCAAACGGGGCACGCCGTCGGAGTCCGCACGCAAAACGGAGCACGCCGCCGGAGTCCGCACGCAAAACGGAGCACGCCGCCGGAGTCCGCACCAGAAACGGAGTCTGCACATAAAACGGTGCACGGTGTCAGGATCCGCACGCAAAACGGGGTCCGCACGCAAAACGGTGCACAGTGCCGGAGTCCGCACGCAAAACGGTGCACGGTGCCAGGATCCGCCCGCAAAACGTGATCCGCACGCAAAACGGTGCACAGTGCCGGAGTCCGCACGCAAAACGGTGCACAGTGCCAGGATCCGCCCGCAAACGGGTCCGCACGCAAAACGGTGCACAGTGCCGGAGTTCGCACGCAAAACGGTGCACGGTGCCAGGATGCCGCAAAACGGGATCCGCACGCAAAACGGTGCACAGTGCCGGAGTCCGCACGCAAAACGGTGCACGGTGCCGGATCCGCCCGCAAAACGGGATCCGCACGCAAAACGGTGCACAGTGCCGGAGTCCGCACGCAAAACGGTGCACAGTGCCAGAATCCGCCGCAAAACGGGGTCCGCACGCAAAACGGTGCACAGTGCCGGAGTCCGCACGTAAAACGGTGCACGGTGCCAGTATCCGCCCGCAAACGGGATCCGCACGCAAAACGGTGCACAGTGCCGGAGTCCGCACGCAAAACGGTGCACGGTGCCAGGATCCGCCCGCAAAACGGGGTCCGCACGCAAAACGGTGCACAGTGCCGGAGTCCGCACGCAAAACGGTGCACGGTGCCAGGATCCGCCCGCAAAACGGGATCCGCACGCAAAACGGTGCACAGTGCCGGAGTCCGCACGCAAAACGGTGCACGGTGGGGGCAATTACAGTCTAAAATAACGCTCCAAAAACTGTACAAAAATACAGTAAAACCAACACACGGGAATTACACGTTTGCGCCGCCGTCGCCGAAACGCTCCGCCGGGCGTCCTCGCACGCAAAACGGAGTTCACGACGCGCCGCCGCACCTCACGCCACCTCCCTCCTCACTCCCTCTCGCTCTCGGTGAAGAAGAAAAGGAAAGAAGGGAGAAAATGGCGCTCGGGAGAGAAAGAAGAAGAAGAAGAAAAGGGGGAGAAGGAGGATGGTCCACGGCGCCGGTCCACGGAGCCGGTGCACACCGCGTGGACCAATGGGAAGCTCCTCAACCGGCCGGGTCCACAGCCGGGCGCGTGCGCCGGGCTCACGCACGCGCCCGGGCGCCACGTGGCGCGCGGTAACGCGCCCGCCACACGGGCGCGTTACACCGCGCCCGGGCAGGCGCGGGACACGCGCGCGCCACAGGGGCGCGCGCACCCGCGCCTGCACGGCCGCCAACGGGGGCCCGCCACGTGGCGGCCCCGCGTGACCTGCGCCGAGGCGCGCCTGCCCTGTCGCGTCCGTACGCCCGCCTCGATCCGCGCGCCGCCAAAGCCTCGGGATCCGCACGCCGCCTCGAAAAACGTGCCGCGATGCCTCGAAAAACGCGCACGTCATCTGGGCTCCAAATCAAACAAGTAAATAGTCCATTCTTAGCGATTTCGCGCGCTGAATCCAAAAACGATGTCCGTTTCTCCAAATTCTCTCCCGAAAATTTGTCGATAGCCCACTCGATCCGGTTTTCCGCGCCGGGTCCATTTTTAAAGTCCGATTTGCCAAATTCCAACTCTAAAAATTCCCGAAGGCGACCGGAGAGGTTAACCTTTATCCGGACTTCACCCGGAGTCCAATTCTGACATCTGAATCGCGCGAAATCACTTCTAAACACCCGACGGGTCTTCCAATTTCCCACGGGGTCTCAAATTAAGTCCGAAGTCCACCACGTAAGTCCCAATTGCGCGCAAACACCAACGACACATCCCGCAGGCCTCCAGCGATGCAACTAAATCCCAAATTGCATCACCAATCCAAACTTGGGCCCGACACGCGCACAAACACTCCCAACGGCCACTAAAAGCTGCCCAACAACCAGCAACTCCTACGCGGGGATTCCGGGACCTCACATCCTCCCCCACTAAAATGAAAGTTTCGTCCTCGAAACTAGATCAACCCATCAGGAGTCAAGAATACCACGGTGGTAGGTATCAAACAATACGCCTCCAGCTCCCCAAACTCCACTCGCTCCACGTGATTACTCCGCAACAACAACAAGTACGGTATGACCCGTTGTGCAATTCTCTCATCTCTCGAGCCAGATTTGCAACGGGCGTCCCTCGTACTCTACTAATCACGGATCTCAAAGGGGCAAGTAAATCACGGGCGAGGAAAAATACATCACTACTGAGCTGAGACGTGGAAAACCAAAGGGCTCCCCAAAAAGGCTGGGGGAAACGGGAAAAACCCACTAAATCAACACGCACCAAACTACATCATGGTGCCAACCTCAACAAGGCGACCCGAAGCATACCCGCACATCCATCCAATAAGGAAGGGAAACCAAAAAAAAAATTGGGGTCTTCACTCGGTTACTTCCGATCCGAAATCACCCGAGTGGACTACACAACTGCAGGCTACCCTCAAAAGGGATCCTCAAAAGGCACAATCTCGTGCCACAGTTGGTCGCTCAACAAGCTACCATAACCCCAACAAACCCGCGGGTCGAAGTTGAGCCCTCAACTACAAGAGAACACCCTGACGGGATTCGAACCGTCGGTGAAAGGGACTGAAAACTGGCTCGCAAGGCGATCATAAAGCTGATGCCCAAACTCGCGATCAAAAGTCCGAAACATCCCCAAAAGACTATCACCGTTGTGTACCAACAACGTGGCATCACTGCCGTGCACCCACGGCGTGGCATCACTGCCGTACACCAACGGCGTGGCATCACCGCCGTGCACCAACGGCGTGGCCTCACTGCCGTGCACCAACGGCGTGGCATCACTGCCGTACACCAACGGCGTGGCATCACCGCCGTGCGCCAACGGCGTGGCATCATCACCGTGTATCAACGGTGTGGTATCACCACCGTGTATCAACGGTGTGGCATCACACCGTGTCTCAACGGTGTGGCATCACTGCCGTACACCAACGGCGTGGCATCATCACCGTGTATCAACGGTGTGGCATCACCACCGTGTATCAACGGTGTGGCCTCACTGGCGTGCACCAACGGCGTGGCATCACTACCGTACACCAACGGCGTGGCATCACCGCCGTGGACCAACGGCGTGGCATCATCACCGTGTATCAACGGTATGGCATCACCACCGTGTATCAACGGTGTGGCATCCCTCAAGCATCAAGGCCTTAGATCCTCACAGTCCTATACCCTCGAAAGCTCCGGAGCTGTGGAAAGGCCAAAAGATCATTAGGCAAAAACCAGGGCCCCAACTGCACAGGGCAGGACCAACAACACTCATCTATGTGCAACACGTGATCAGGTATCTAACCTCACGAGCACAAGCTAAGGGTCCTATCTCCAGCCCATACAACAAAGCAAATGCCCTAGCACTCTCACAGCCATGTCGGAGAACCCTCAACGACTCAACTCACAACAAACACCCCACTCATAGGCGAGAAGAACCGACTGACGCGGCAAAGATCCAAAATCCGAAAGACCGGTGCCTATAACCCCAATCAAACAAGAACAGACTCTAGGCTCAGTCTATCGAAGTTTTCTCTCCTTTACCGTTCAGGGATTCGGTCCCTCTTGTTTAAAGCGGGAAACTATGTCAACACGCCACTCACGGCTGGAGACGCTCCCGGTAGTCCATCAGGACGAACTCGACGCCATCAAATCTCGGCGTCCAGTCAGATCATCTCAATCTCACTAAAATAACCACCTGGTAACTCGGCCTGAGGTGAAAATCGCCTCAACAGGCCAAACCTTCGCCACTCACTAGGCGGCATCGCCACTCATTGGGCGGCATCGCCCTCTCACTGGGCGGCATCGCCTCTCACTGGGCGGCATCGCCCCTCATTGGGCGGCATCGCCTCTCATTGGGCGGCATCGCCTATCACTAAGCGGCATCGCCTCTCACTGGGCGGCATCGCCTCTCACTGGGCGGCATCGCCCCTCACTGGGCGGCATCGCCCCTCACTGGGTGGCATCGCCACTCATTGGGCGGCATCGCCCCTCACTGGGTAGCATCGCCACTCACTGGGCGGCATCGCCCCTCATTGGGCGGCATCGCCTATCACTAAGCGGCATCGCCTCTCACTGGGCGGCATCGCCTCTCACTGGGCGGCATCGCCCCTCACTGGGTGGCATCGCCACTCATTGGGCGGCATCGCCAATCACTAAGCGGCATCGCCTCTCACTGGGCGGCATCGCCTCTCACTGGGCGGCATCGCCCCTCACTGGGTGGCATCGCCACTCATTGGGCGGCATCGCCCCTCACTGGGCGGCATCGCCACTCATTGGGCGGCATCGCCTCTCACTGGGCGGCATCGTCTCTGGTAGCTCGGCCAGTGGAAAGTATCCTCCTGGTAATTCGGCCAGAAAAATTATCCATCTGGTAACTCGGCCAGTGATAATTATCCATCTGGTAACTCGGCCAGTGATAATTATCCATCTGGTAACTCGGCCAGTGATAATTATCCATCTGGTAACTCGGCCAGTGATAATTATCCATCTGGTAACTCAGCCAGGGAAAATGCCCTCCCGGTAACTCAGCCAGGGAAAATATCCTCCTGGTAACTCAGCCAGGGAAAATGCCCTCCCGGTAACTCAGCCAGGGAAAATATCCTCCTGGTAACTCAGCCAGGGAAAATGTCCTCCCGGTATCTCAGCCAGGGAAAAATATCCTCCTGGTAACTCAGCCAGGGAAAATATCCTCCTGGTAACTCAGCCAGGGAAAATGTCCTCACAGCTGGGATCGCCGTCACTTCAAACGGCTCCCACAACAACGCCCCACTCAATAGGCGAGAAGAACCGACTGACATGGCAAAGATCCGAAAATTCCGATAGACCGGTGCCTAGAATCCCAATCAAACAAGAAAAACTCTAGGCTCAGCCTATCGAAGTTCTCGATCCTTTACCGTTCAGGGATTCGGCCCTTCTCGGTTAAAGTGGGGAACTAACACATCACACAAACTCCTGGGTCTCGCACTGCTCTGATAGCTCCGTCTCCCGCTGCGGGTACTCATCAGGTGCGGGGTGTGTCCTATCACAACATGACGTCACAGGGGTATCGCAAACCGCTGCACAATAGCAAACGTCAGGACACAACAACCATACGACCCAATCCAGCGAAAGTCTAAGGCATGTCATCCATTCCATAGCATCATGTTGTTCGGCAGCGAACATAATCGCTTAGGAAAATAAACATGCCAATCTCTCATCCCGTCTCTTGGGAGAGGTAAAAACTCAATCAGGACTCTCGCTAAAAGTCACGACTCTCACGTAGTCGTCCTAATATCCAACCACAAGCCTAGGGTTTCTAAGTCCACCACGACCTACAACCTAGGCTCTGATACCACTCTAATCTGTCACGCCCCGGGGTCGAAACTGCGACCCGGGCTTGCTAACAGATCCGCCATCTGTACGGAAGCTGCCGTACAGACGAAGCGCCTAACCTGCAGAAAGAACATCTACAGTACACAGATATCAGAGAGCTGAAAGAAAACTACTAAAAGCTAAAGATCAAACACTGTACAACTGAAAATAATACAATATCCATCTCCCAAATACGATCGTATACAAAGTCCTCTGATACAAAACTCAAAAGGGAGGTATCTCCAATGAATATATCAGTGTACAACTCTCGATACAAGAATATCCTCACTACAACAGTCTCTCAAACTGTAAAGGTAAAATACAACTCTATACCTCCCTACAAAGGTCTCTCAACAGAGTAAGAAGAAGTGACCATCAACCGAAGCTCTCCTCTGAAGGGGGTACCGCTACACTCCAATGACGGGTAGGGAACTAGCTCGCGACTCCCTCACCTCGGTCAGAAAGATCAGCAACAGGAACACAGGAACAGAAGAAGAAGTCCCTGGGAAAAAGACACCACGACGGGTGTGAGAACTACTTCCCACAGTAGTTCTCAGTGGGTGCCGTCAACAAGTCCAACGGTCTGCCCACCAAGTCTACCAGAGGTAAAGGATAACAGGCAAAGAAACAGAATAAGAAAAGCTGGATCTACTCTACAGCTATCATGCCTCTATCTAGACACTCAAAAGTGGAACAGAAGAAAGTATATGAGACCACTCGCACCCAAGGTGCTCAATCGTCCCAATCGAACCGACTACCTCAAAGGTCCAGCCAAGCCCGCGCCTGTCGACTAGGAACGCTCCTGCCCACTACCACACGTCCACAAGAGGACGGGATTTGTTAAGGATTTTTGTATTGGCGTATTTCGTGAAGTTGAAGATTGAAGATGAAGACTTGACAAATCATATACTTCAATCTCAAAAGAATGGATTCAAATGTTCAGGTACGTTAAATTAAATAATCTTAGATATTTTGAATACATTCCTATAGCTTAGAAACACTTTGGAATATTTTCTATGGCCAAAGAATCAAAAACTGGACATGGGACATGTTCAGGATCCGGATCGGACCTTGCAATCCGGATCCCGAAGGGTGATTGTTCATTGGCAATTTCAATCCGGATCCTAGGCCATTCCGATCCGGATCCCGAACATGGGAGTTGGCTGAATTGCATGAACGATCCGGATCGGACCTTGTGATCCGGATCCCGAACCCTTGGATTTCTGGAATCGTCAATCTCGTTACGACGATCCGGATCGCAGTAAATCCGATCCGGATCGCCGTCCTGTAAATTTCCAGAAAAGGCGGTTTTTGATTCTTATCTCTTTCCAAAAGGTTTCTAGCCTATAAATAGACCCTAATATCATCTTTTAGGGTTATCCCAAGGGGGATCAAAGGTAAGAATCCACATAGAGAAGAAAAGGTAAACACCTCTTTATTTTAGGTTTTCTTTCTCTATTGATCGGTTTGATTCTAGGGTTTTCAAAATCTATATTTTCGAAAGAATCAAATCGATGAATACTTAGAGGGTGCTTCCTTGTCTATCTATGATGATCTAAGTATTCAAAATATCATCACCAACAAAACAACGATTTTCCCAAGAAATCGGCGCGTGGATTCGCGTGGCCTTGTGGACTCAAGGTGTTACCGTTTCGTGGATTCGAGACGAGGTGCGCTCGTGGATTCGAGACGTGCTACTTGGGTGAGACCGTGGATTCGGTCTGGCGTCGTGGATTCGACGTGACACGCCGTGGATTCGGCGTTGGACGCCTTCGTGGATTCGAGGTGCGTTGAGGAGCGAGCGGCGAAGATCTACTCGGAGCGTATGGAAAAGGTTGAGTCGTGTGTGTGCGTTATATCACCTTGTACGTGTTTTGATCTTAGTAGATTTCACCGTGTGATCGGTCCCGTGGTTTTTTACTCCTGGATTGGAGTTTTCCACGTAAAATCTTGCGTGTTATTTATTTTCCGCATTGGGTTATTTTTACGCAACGATTTTGGTGTGTTTATTGTTTACACCTATTCACCCCCCCTCTAGGTGGTTTTTCCCCTATTTAGATCCATTATATTAGTATAACCCAACAATTGGTATCAGAGAGGGAATAGGGTTGTAAACATTGGTCGATGGTGGCAACATCAATAGACCACCGTTCTTCGATGGAACAAATTATGCCTACTAGAAAGTACGCATAAGAGCGTTTTTGATTTCCATCGACGAACGGGTTCGAAACAATAAAACACCCGGACGAGATCAAGGTAGAAGAATTAGTTGGTACACTTCAAACTTATGAAATTACTTTTTCTACTAACTCTTCTGCTGGAAAGCCCTCTTCTTCTTCCAAGTTTTCAGGTATGGCATTGAAATCAAAAGAACATGAAGACGCGGATTCATCCTCCTCGGACTCTGACGATGAGCTATGCTATCTATGGAGGACTTTGAGAAACAACTCGCTTTCTTGAAGAGAAAATTTCGCCGAAACTTCGGAAGGGGAAACTCAAGCAAATCTTCATCATTCTCGAAGTTCAAGAAAGGCAAAAGTGCTCCTACGTCAAAATCAAGAAAGCAAAAAGGTTTCTCAATGGAGAAGAAGAACGCTGAAGGACAGATCCAGTGTTTCAAATGCAAAGGCTTTGGCCGCACTACAACAAGATGTCCCAGCAAGAATCCACCAAAGAAGAAGGCTACGCAAGCCATCACGTGGGATGACTCTTCTTCTATGGATAAGTCATCTTCTAGTGATGAGGATACAAATGCCATCACATTCTTCGCATCCACGACTTCACCCTTCGTGTGTATTTCATTGATTGCATCTGGTTCGTTGTCTATTTTTTCCCAGGATGATCAAACGGCAACGGATGATGAACCAAGCGATTCCGAAGGTGAAGACTTTGCTCACGCCTACCAACTACTTCTACAGAACTCAAAGAAATTGGCGAAGCAAAATAAAAACTTGAGGAGAAGGTTGTTGGAACTCGAGGAACAACCTAATAGAGCAACCTCTCTCTCAAGGGCTCTTGAAGTGGAAAGGGACAACTTGGTTGAGAATAATACTTTCCTTCAAGAGATGAACGAGCATTTTGAGAAGGAACTTGAAAAATCGGTGGATAAAGCTAATCTCTTCTCAAAGCTCTATTCCGAGGCACAACAAGGAAATTTTGAGATGACGGAGACCCTTTCCAACTTAAAAAGGATTTGCATAGATTTTCTTCAGGACAAAGTAAGTTGGATCGCCTTCTTGGTCTTGGTCATACTAATCATTTAGGCCTCGGATATGGCCGAACTTGTGAGGAACCAAGTTCGAGCAAGACAAGTTTTGTGCCCCAGTCGGTTGCTCCTTCTCCGACGGAAATCATCGTAGCCAATGTTGACAAGCCTACCTCATCTTTTCGGGTTCAACTTTTACCAAGGTATGTCATTGGTGTGTTTTTTTTTGGGCACATAAGACCAAATTGCAAGTATGGAGCAGAACGAGCAAATCAAGCAATACTTGCAACTACTACCATCAAGAACACGACTCGGGAAACGAAGAAAAATCTTCTAAGTGTTAAGACAGATGGTAGGACACCCCCTAAGCCGAAGTCATTGAGGAAATCGAAGAAAAGTGTATTGAGTGATTTTTGCATCCCTACGACCTCGGTAACTATGTTGTGTGACAACACAAGTGCTATTAACTTTTCTAAAAACCCTGTGTTGCACTCTGGAACAAAACACATTGAATTGAGATATCATTTTCCTAGATAGCTAGTTGAATCAAGTTTTCACAAATTTCTTATGTTTCAACTGAAGATCAATTAGCTGATATTTTGACAAAACCTTTGGATCAAAAATGTTTTATTCGTTTGCGAAAAGCAATTGGCATGCTTTCAATTACATAACTTTTTGAACCACTGCTTAGAAAGGTTTTTGTTTGTGTTTTGTGTTCTTTTTGTAATATAGAGCATTAATTGAGCATTTGCTATACTGACTTTATTTGCATCCTTTCATGTTTAGAGAAGTTTATTATGATTTGAATATCATTATAACTCATTTGATGCAATGATCATTTATTTCAATTATTTCATCTCGAATTGATCAAAGTCATTACCTCTCTCAATGATCTTCTGGTATTTATTTTATCTTATTTGATGATTGAAATAAGTATGAACACAGGATCAATTTTTGGTTGAATACTGAATATCTTTCATAATTGATAGCCAATTGAGGGGGAGTTTATTATGTTTTTCATGCTCAAAAGATGTGGAAAGAGTTACATCCTTAAGAGGAGTGTGAAAACTACCACCACATGGAGGAAAGAGCTACCACCTCGGTTGTCCGAGTACTGTGTGCAGCTACCACATGTTAACCAAGCATGGTGATCTTGTTTATAAAATAAAATGCTTTTCGGAATACTTGACTATGTCAAATTCCATGGTTGGTATAAGGTGGGATTTCTAAAAGATGCTCAAAGAGTCACTTCCCAAATATATTGACTAGATATATTATTTGACTTATTTGGGATTTCAAACATCTATCGATCTTGGTGCTTCATTTTCTTTGCTCAATTGAGAATTAGATAAACTCTATACTCATTAGATCGTGAAGGATGTTTGGAAATTGATCAACTTTAGAGGTTATAATTCTTATAAATTTTCGTTTCACAATTTGGGATATTTTGATAGATTTATCATAATCTATTTCTTTCTATGTGAAATGATATTTTTGTATAAAGTTGATATGCAGAATATTTATATATTTTCTGAATTTTCTGAAATTTTTACAAATTTTTCTAGAGAAAAAGTTGTAGGCAGTCTTTAAGAATTTTTTTTTTAAAAAAAATTATGGAATTGGTCTATTTTTAAAATTCTTTTTGCAAAAGTGTCTTGATTCCTAGCCTACACATGTTAAGGATTGTTTGGGCAAGATTTTTCAAAATTTTGAAATTTAAACAATTTTTCATGTTCTTTGAGTTTTTGCTCACAGGTGCTATTTTTCAAATACTCTATAACAAAGGCTCTTGAGTGGACAATCATGTTCATCACCGCGTTGGTTAGCACGAGGATGACCAATAAATTAAGGAGAACAGAAAAGACTGATTGAATCTCAAAGGGGGAGAACATAGATGCTCAAGACGGGGAGAACATGGAGAACAGAGAACAGAGATGAAAAAGATGAGGAGCCACTTGCTGAGAGTGTATCGATGAGAGACATGTGAATGTTGAAGCTCTTCGGGAACAACAAAGACTATCATCTGAGCAGGAGCGAATTTCGATTAAACAAGATCAGATTTCTCTTGACCTGCAACGGATTAGTACAACACAAGTGGTCTTGACGAAGAAGTACAATGCACTGATGAAGTTGGACAAGAAGATTTTTGCAAAACTCGGATGCAGCAACTTCGATGACAACGATACCGTTTCAGATTGATTTTTGATGAAATTGACTTTAGTTGTTTTTCTGACAAAAAGGTTTTTCGTTTGTCTATTTTTTTTCTCTCTTATAATTTTGGCTGGTTTTTGTGACAAAAAGGGGGAGAGAAAGGAGAAAAGAACGAGCCAATAGATCGTTTGGAAAAAGGGGGAGAAGGAAAAGAACGAACATGACCGGATAACTTGAAACTTGAAGTTTAACACTAACTATTCTACTGACTATTTTGCGTTGTAACTTCTAACAAGTTTTGTGACAGGTCATGCAAAAGGTATGAACATTTGAACTTCTTTGACATTATGGTTGGAACTAACCCTGATGATTGATAAAGATATGTGATATGTTGATTGTCTACTTTTATGCATATCTGATACCTAATGTCATGTTAAATGTATAACTCTCTGGTTGCTTAACGATTAAATTCTTGAGGTATTAATGATTTCTTGTTGTCAAGAATTGTTTCTTTTGCAGAGAGTACAAGATTTGAACACTCCTAGTTGCGTCTAAGTCTAGAGTTTGTTTTAGGAGGTTATCTCTTGTATTTACATTTATTTGGATCGTTCATGCGTATTTGTGTTGTATGGTGATAGCAACAAAAATCGTTTTTTGTTATTCTTTTGTGGATTGTGTGTTTTGTCACGAAACCGCCAAAGGGGGAGATTGTTAAGGATTTTTGTATTGGCGTATTTCGTGAAGTTGAAGATTGAAGATGAAGACTTGACAAATCATATACTTCAATCTCAAAAGAATGGATTCAAATGTTCAGGTACGTTAAATTAAATAATCTTTGATATTTTGAATACATTCTTATAGCTTAGAAACACTTTGGAATATTTTCTATGGCCAAAGAATCAAAAACTGGACATGGGACATGTTCAGGATCCGGATCGGACCTTGCAATCCGGATCCCGAAGGGTGATTGTTCATTGGCAATTTCAATCCGGATCCTAGGCCATTCCGATCCGGATCCCGAACATGGGAGTTGGCTGAATTGCATGAACGATCCGGATCGGACCTTGTGATCCGGATCCCGAACCCTTGGATTTCTGGAATCGTCAATCTCGTTACGACGATCCGGATCGCAGTAAATCCGATCCGGATCGCCGTCCTGTAAATTTCCAGAAAAGGGGGTTTTTGATTCTTATCTCTTTCCAAAAGGTTTCTAGCCTATAAATAGACCCTAATATCATCTTTTAGGGTTATCCCAAGGGGGATCAAAGGTAAGAATCCACATAGAGAAGAAAAGGTAAACACCTCTTTATTTTAGGTTTTCTTTCTCTATTGATCGGTTTGATTCTAGGGTTTTCAAAATCTATATTTTCGAAAGAATCAAATCGATGAATACTTAGAGGGTGCTTCCTTGTCTATCTATGATGATCTAAGTATTCAAAATATCATCACCAACAAAACAACGATTTTCCCAAGAAATCGGCGCGTGGATTCGCGTGGCCTTGTGGATTCAAGGTGTTACCGTTTCGTGGATTCGAGACGAGGTGCGCTCGTGGATTCGAGACGTGCTACTTGGGTGAGACCGTGGATTCGGTCTGGCGTCGTGGATTCGACGTGACACGCCGTGGATTCGGCGTTGGACGCCTTCGTGGATTCGAGGTGCGTTGAGGAGCGAGCGGCGAAGATCTACTCGGAGCGTATGGAAAAGGTTGAGTCGTGTGTGTGCGTTATATCACCTTGTACGTGTTTTGATCTTAGTAGATTTCACCGTGTGATCGGTCCCGTGGTTTTTTACTCCTGGATTGGAGTTTTCCACGTAAAATCTTGCGTGTTATTTATTTTCCGCATTGGGTTATTTTTTACGCAACGATTTTGGTGTGTTTATTGTTTACACCTATTCACCCCCCCTCTAGGTGGTTTTTCCCCTATTTAGATCCATTATATTAGTAACCCAACAAGGATTTACGTGGGG
>CM054941.1:18801102-18841425 GCA_029168755.2 Tillandsia fasciculata
AAACTAAAATAAAATCCACAGTATTTTAAAACCAGCGGTTACTACACACACGCGCATAACACGAGCACGAGCCGGGTCGGGTGCCGATAGTCTTGATCCGGTTCACTTTTTGTTTTGTTTTATTTTATTTTTTTTGTTGACCTAACCTTACCTTGGGAAGAGTTATCGGGTTACCCAAGAGTTTGTCTTGGGAAGAGCTTAATGGGCTGCCCAAGGGCCTCCTCGGTAAGGTCCAACGGCTAACCCGATATCTAGCTGTTAGCCCCTGCTTCAAGTTGGGCTACAAAAGGCATCTCGTTTGCTCTTTATATATGGAGTAAAAATTGATTAAGTCATGCAAAAGGCATCCCGTTTGCTCTTTATATATGGGAGTAAAAATTGGTTAAGTCATATTTTTGACATAGATATACATATACAGTATAGCATATAACTTCTATATCAAGCTTTACTTTTATTCTTTGCTGGATTTCTAAAAGTCGACGGGTTCGTTTTGCGCCATCTCGGAGTCATGCCGACGAGGTGGATACTGGTTGTTATATCGCTAGGAAGTGATTGTCAGAGCCTAGCACGTAGAGGGGTCAGAACCTAGCACGTAGAGGGGCAATCTTACTTTTAGGACAGTGCATCTCACGTTTCGACCCACATGCTACATTTTAACATGTTAATCTTGTGTTTGTGTTTAATTGAATACGCGCGCATTTGTAAAATTGTTCTTAACAAATTTAATATTGCAATTTAAACTCATTTACAAATTTAAAATATTTTCTAAGTGATATTTTACTAAAAGAAATTATAAAGATATTTTTCAACAAGTTATTTCTATTATTCCGCCAAAAGTTGTAAAAAAATGGTCAAAATAATTATTTCGGTCAAATCGGGTTATTGTAGATAATTCTAGAATAACTCGGGAACAACTATTCACCATTTTAGAAGAATAGGATTATTCTCATCTAATAGTTAGTTTATTAAAGATAATTAAAGTAATATAAAAATATGGCTATATATACTATATATATAATTTTATAATATTTTAAAATATCTTATAATTAATAATAATAATATAATAATAATAAGATAATATAATAATATTAATATTATTATTATTATTATTATTATTATTATTATTATTATTATTATTATTATTATCAGCTACTATTATTATATTATATAATATTACATTATTTTTATTATTTTTATAAATTTATTTATATTATATATTATTCTAAAATATACCATATAATATAAAATAAAATATTATATAAGATAACAAATATATTAAATATATAATGTTATAAAATATATTGTATTTAATTATTTATAATAATCATTTGAATTATTTTTATATATTATTCTTGAAGTAAATATGTTAATAATAATATTCAAATATTTTATATACTAATCTTCTTACATCGTCTTTAGATACATATTTTAATTATTTTATATTTAAAAATATATTATTTTTATATGCATTATTGTACATATATTAAATATTTTATATATAAATGATATAGATAAGAATAATTTTTATATTTAAAAAAATAATAATCAACTTTTTATACTATCCTTCATTATTCTTTATAAAATTACAAAACAAAATTTTGATTATTTTAAATAATAAAAAAATATCAAACCAATCACAATTTTTTTTTTTTTATTTTAGAATAGCAAATTATTCTAAAAATAAAAATATTTATTCTTTCAAATATAATTAATTATTCCGTTACCAAACGCAGCCTTAGTAATTATTCGATATGGGACCATTCACATGTAAATTCTTAATATATTTAAATAACTAATTAAATTAATGGGGAACAAATATAAAAAACAAATTGAGTTGCCACTGATGTATTTGATAATTCTCTTATTGAAGAATTATCAACTTTTACAAGAAGTATATTGAGATTATGAACACTGTTTTCTGGAAGTAAGTAAATTTGTTTTTCCACAAGCATGATGATTTAACAATACCCACAAATAGGAATTCGAATTGAGATTTGTTTTCAATGTTGGTTCATTGCCATTCATGAATAAGGTTGGACCCATTCATGAGGCTCGTGCCAATTTGGTGAGTCAAATTAATCATGTTCAATATAAAAAAGAGTCTAACATTGTTCATTTTTAATATAAGTGACAAAGAACTTGATGATTGGTATCCGAGATCCCGAGTTCGAACTCTAGTTACTTTATATTTTCAGCAAAGTTTATTTCGTAAAATCAAAAAAAAAAAAAAAAAAAGAAAAAAAAAGCTCGCAGCAGGTAAAAAAAATTAGAGCTAAGTTTAAATCAAGCTGAGTTCGAAGCCTAGCATTCACCATTAATTCCACATTAACATATTGTTCAAACCCTTCAAAAAAAAAAAAAAGGGAAAAAAATGTTGGGAACTAAGGTTCTCATCTAAAGGAGAACTTGTGGTGGTGCCATAGATAGGTTGGTCACAATTAATCCAAATTGAAGTCATAAAATGAGCTCGCAGCAGATAATTTCATCGAAAGAAACTGCACGGAGGTAAAATAAATAGAGATTAGAGAAGTACATAAAAGATAAGACCAGAATCAATTGAAGCAATTAAATTAATTAACTAAGCATTTGATTTAGATCGATTAAGAATGTGGATCTATGCAGGAAATATTTTACCTCAACTTGGTTTTGTAGTGATTGTACATAGTTTATTGTCTCATCTAGCATTCCAGCCATGCCCATTTCCTTGCAAATCACATCCAAATTTTAAGTTTCTGGGAAATAAGATAAATTTTGTGGACTAAATTGATCATAAGTTTTTTTTTTTTTTTTTTTCTACTTTTTGGGATTGTTAATTAAGTTACCTTGTAACAGCCGGGAACTAGTTCTTGCAAACATCTCATTCTTTCATTGATCCTCTCCCTTCTTAACTGAAAAATATTACCCAAAATATTTTACTTAGAACCCCCTGGAGTTTTTTTATTAGCTTAAGCTTTGGTTTAGAATAAGACCTAGTTCTATGACTAAAGTAATTTTTTTATATTTTAGAACGCTAAAAATTATAACTTTTTTAAGTTCTATTTTATACTATAAAATTATAGTGGCACCGCTTGCGGAGTAGCGTATTGTCACGGACTTAAGAAAAATTGCTTAAAAAAACTCGCGCGGCGCTCGCCTTCCTTCGCGAAGTGAGCAAGCCTACACCGTCTCTTGTGAACTTGGACCTACTCGCCCAAAGTTGAAGTGCAAGAGAGAGAGTTTGAAGAAGAGGAATTGTATTTCTGGAATTAGAAAAGTACAACTGTTTCTTACTTGTCCTATAGGGGTGGAGGTCACAACCTTTTATAGACCACTCGCCGCCCAAATGCCTAATGAAAAGATGCCAAGTGGCGTACAAATATAAGCTAAAAGTGGAGGCTACGAGCTCCCAAAGTCCTACATTTATTACCCTAGAAACTTGAAGAAGCCCATGACTCTTCGACTTCCGCGTCTGATGTCTTGATATTCGAAAAGAAGCTTCTAGATGGATGTAGTAAAACCTCACGAAGTGATTTTCCTTTGGAGTTTGGTAGTTTGCAAAGGAGAAATCCGCACAAAAAGTTTAATCCCTGACAACCTCCCCCACCTAATGCGCAGACGCCCTCGCTGCGCGCTGGTGTTGGAATTCTTCAATCATGGTTGAATATTTCCAGAGAGTGTCAGCCTTCTCCCAGCTTGCTTCGCCATGTGGGAGGTTCTTCCACTTGACCAGGTACTCGACACCTGGCGGGACTCCGCGACGACGGATGGTGCGAGTGTCCAGCAAGGTCTCGACATCCTTGTCAATGGCTGTAGTCATGGTAGCGGGAGCGCGCTGCGACACGCTCCTGTTGGGATCCTCGGGGTCGCCATGGAATGGCCTAAGGCAGCTTGCATGAAAGACCGGATGGATCCGCAGGTTGGCCGGTAGTTGTAGTTTGTAGGCCGCTTTGCCTGCTCGCTTCACCACAGTGAACGGACCCTCGTACTTCCGTATCAAGCCGCGGTGAATCTTGCGAAATGCTTTAAATTGTTGTGGCTGCAGCTTGACCAAGACTTGGTCTCCCTCAGTGAACTCCAAGGGTCGCCGCTTTACATCGGCCCACTTCTTCATCCGATGCGCCGCTTTTTCCAAACAAACACTCGCGATGTCTCCCTTTTCTTGGAGATGCGAGATAAATTGGAGAACCATAGGGCTACGGCCCTGCTCGCCCGCAGCAGTAGAGTGGGGAGCGAGCGGCTGTCTTCCCGTTGCAAGCTCGAACGGGCCGTGGTTCGTAGATTCGCTCCTCCGCAAATTGTAAGAGAATTGGGCCACATCCAGATGATGTACCCAGTCCTTCTGGTTAGCACTCACATAATGCCTCAAGTATTCCTCCACCAAGGCATTCACCCGCTTCGTCTGGCCGTCCGTCTGCGGATGAAAACTTGTAGAGAAGAGCAATTCCGACCCCAAGATCCGGAACACCTCTGTCCAGAACTTGCCAGTGAACCTTGGGTCGCGATCGCTCACAATGCTCTCAGGGATCCCCCAAAACTTCACCACATTGCTAACGAAGAGCCGCGCCGCTTCTTCCGCCGTGCAATCCGCTGGTGCCGCTATGAAGGTTCCGTATTTGGAGAATCGGTCCACCACCACAAGAATTGATCCCAATGCCCCCACCTTGGGCAAAGCAGAGATGAAGTCCATCGAAATGCTCTCCCATGGACGCGTTGGTGTTGGTAGTGGCTCGAGGAGGCCTCCTGGCTTCTGGCGCTCCACCTTATCCTGCTGGCACACAAGACAAGTCCGCACATACGCCTCCACATCGTCCCGCATGTGAGGTCAATAGTATGTGGCTTCTAGCAATGCCAAAGTTCATTTTTGCCCCGGATGTCCGGCCCACTTGGAGTCGTGGCACTCCTTGATGAGCTCTCAACGAAGATTGCCCCACTTAGGCACATAGACGCGACGCCCCTTGGTTAGGAGCAGTCCATCGCTAACCCAGAACCGCTGCGCCTTGCCCTCCTTGACGAGTCGCACGAGTCCTTGAGCCACAGGGTCCTCGCAAGTCCCTTCGCGGATTCGCTCCCTGATTGCTCCATGGAGCTGGCACACCGCCGCTAACTGGCTTTGCGACTAAGTGCATCAGCCACATGGTTCTCCCTTCCGGGTTTGTATTGAAGCTCCATGTCGAACTCCGCTAGAAAGTCCTGCCATCTTGCTTGCTTTGGTGACAGCTTCTTTTGTGTTTGGAAGTAGCTTGTGACGACATTGTCCGTCCGCACAACGAACTTGCTTCCGAGGAGATAGTGCCTCCAAGTCCTTAGACAATGCACTATAGCTGTCATCTCCTTCTCTTTAACAGTGTATCGCCGCTCAGTGTCGTTAAGCTTGTGGCTTTCATAAGCGATGGGATGTCCCTCCTGCATGAGAACACCACCAATGGCGAAGTCTGAAGCGTCAGTGTGTACCTCAAATGGTTGCCGACAGTCAGGAAGTCGCAACACTGGTTCTTCAGTCACCGCCCGCTTCAGGTCCTCGAATGCCTTCGCGCACTGAGGGGTCCAATCCCATGACTGGTACTTTCTCAGCAAGTCCGTCAAAGGTGCCGCTCGTGCCGAGTAGCCTGCGATGAAGTGACGATAATAGTTGACGAGTCCGAGAAAGGATCGCAGCTCGGACACCGTCGTGGGCGTCTATGTGCAGTTGACCGTGGCCGATCCAATGGCCAAGGAAATGCACCTCCTCCTTCGCAAAGGAGCACTTTTCCCTTTTGACGAAAAGTTGGTTGTCCTGCAGCACTTGAAAAATGATTCGCAGATGCTTCTCATGATCCTCCAGAGTGTTACTGTACACGACGATATCATCGAGGTACACTACCACGAAGCGGTCGAGGTAGGGATGGAATAATTTGTTCATCAAAGTGTAGAAGGTTGCCGGTGCATTCGTCAGGCCGAATGGTATGACAAGGAACTCGTAGGCCCCGTACCTCGTCACACACGTGGTCTTCTCCTCGTCTCCTTCCGCAATTCTCACTTGATAATACCCTGAGCGAAGATCGAGCTTCGTTAAATACTTCGCTCCTCCTAGCTGGTCGAAGAGGTCCGCGACTAGCGGAATAGGGTACTTGTTTTTCACCGTTACCTTGTTGAGTGCTCTGTAGTCAATACAGAGTCGCAAACTTCCGTCACTCTTCCGTTGGAACAGCACCGGTGCTCCATAGGGTGCCTTCGACGGTCAGATGAAGCCTCCTTCAAGAAGGTCCTTCAACTGGCGTTGCAACTCCTCGAGTTCTGGCGGAGCCATCCTGTATGGCGCCCTTGCTGTTGGCTTGGAACCAGGTTCAAGCTTGATTGCATGGTCCACTTCCCTTCTTGGTGGAAGTTGCTTGGGTAGCTCCTGGGGCATGACATCCTTGAACTCCCCCAAGACAGCACCAATCTCTGTCGGGAGGTCTTCCTCCTCGAATCCCTCCTCGCTCACCTCGCGGATGCTCGCAAGATAAGTCATCTCCCCACGCTTCACTCCCTTCCGCAGTTGCAGAGCCGAGAGGATAGGGGTTTTTGTTGGTTTGCTGCTGCTAGCCAAAACCATACAAGGGGCGGCTTCCTCTATGATGCTCAAGGCCCCAAGATGTGGCATTGGTACCGCCTTTGACGAGGCCAGAAAGTCGATGCCGAGAATGACTTTGAAGTCGTCGATGGTTGCAGTAGTGAAGTTCGTTGTTCCCTCCCAGGGTCCAACAGTGAGTGATCGGCATGCCCTTGGCTACCCTGTGGCATGTTGTGCCTCAGAGTTAACCGCCTTGATCTTGCTCGTGTCCTTCGCGAGCTTGAGACCCAACCGTGTGACACCCCCGGAATTTGGATTAGTCCTCTATATAAATGATATAATAGGACTAAATCTCTAACCCGGCTATAGCATTTTGGATGGTAGCAAGATCCAAGAGGAACATGAGAGTTAAGCGTGCTAGAGCTAGAGTAGTTCTAGGATGGGTGACCCCCTGGGAAGTGGGGCGTCACAGTTGGTATCAGAGCCATTCACCAGCCGGAAATGTGAGATGAGTCTCGGCTGAGCCAGGGTTATATAGCGGGTAGAGAGAGACTCCCCGGCTAATGACCGTTGTGAGTGGAGTGCAGCTCCTCACAAGGTCGGCTAAGGCTAGCGAGACGAGTCTCACATCGCCTGGTGCTTGTGAGTGTGCTTGAGCCTGACGTGGACGTCAGGGCTTAAAGGGGGGAAGAATGTGACACCCCCGGAATTTGGATTAGTCCTCTATATAAATGATATAATAGGACTAAATCTCTAACCCGGCTATAGCATTTTGGATGGTAGCAAGATCCAAGAGGAACATGAGAGTTAAGCGTGCTAGAGCTAGAGTAGTTCTAGGATGGGTGACCCCCTGGGAAGTGGGGCGTCACAAACCGCTTGGCCTCCGTAGCTGCGATGAAGTTGTGGGTTGCTCCTGTGTCCACGAGTGCTCGAGTGGCCCACCCATTAAGGGTCACATCGACGAACATAAGTTCCTTCTTGAGAGATTTGCCACCGCCCGCTTGCCCCTGCATCGCGCTAACGAGCCGTAGCGCTCCCATCTTCGTCTCTGCTGCTTCCTCGCCCTCGTCGGCTTGGACAGCATTGACGGTTTTCTTCTTTGGACAATCGCGCGCTTAATGGTCATCTCCACAGACATAGCAAGATACCTTCTTCTTCTTCTGCGGAGGGCCTTTGTGCTCTTTGCCCTTGTGGTTGTCTTTGTTCTCGCGACGGTCTCCCCCACCTTTGGCCTTACTCACCTTAGGCAGTTTACCGCGATTAGACTCCGTCCTCTCGTACTCCGGTAGCTTCTCCGCTATGGCTATGGCAGAGCTTACATTCTTAACGTCTCGTCCCACGAGCTCCTTGTTTGCCCACAGTTGGAGACCGTCGAGGAAGAAGAACAGCCAATCCTCCTCGGCCATATTGGAGACGGAGAGCATCAGTTTGGAGTACTCCTAGACATACTCCTTGAGGGTTCTTGTATGCTTGAGTCGTCGAAGTTGCCTCCGCGCAAGATACTCGACATGCTCGGGGTAGAACTGTGCCTTGAGCTCGCGCACGAAGTCCTCCCAAGTATTCAACTCGCATTGGCCCTTCTCGACCTCCGCCGACCTCCAACGCCACCACAGCATGGCATCATCAGTCAAGTACACGGAAGCGGTTTGGACTTTGTCTTCTTCGTTCTCCAGCCGCAACGCCATGAGGTAGCGCTCCATGTGCCAAAGGAAGTTGTCAATTTCCTTCTCATTGCGCGTCCCCTTGAAGCACTGGGGTTCGGGGATGCGGATCCTTGCGGTATGCTCCCTCGGTGCCTCACCACCGTGAGCCACCGCCCTTTCGAGGATCGCCATCCGTATCTTAAGGTCCTCGACCTCATCGACCCTTGTGACAAGGTCATCCACCAGCGTCTTCCGTTCGTCCTCACGACGAGCAACGTCAGCGCGAAACTGCTCGAGTTGTTGGCGAAAAGTTTCCATGGCAGCAGCAACGCTTTCCTCCATGGTACGTAGTCCTTCCTCCATTATCCCCATATGTTGGGTTAGGACTAGATAGTTGTCTTCCAACAAGCCAACACGGTCATCGAGCGAAACGGACTCCCTTACATGGGTTCGCGGTTCCTTGCTCTTGCCGCGTCTGGATTGTCGGGGTGGTTCGGCCATGTTGTCGGTGATGGCTGCATCTGATGACGACATGGTTCCCAGCTCCCGAACGTCGCTCTGATACCAACTGTCACGGACTTAAGCAAAATTGCTTAAAAAAAACCCGTGCGGCGCTCGCCTTCCTTCGCGAAGTGAGCAAGCCTACACCGTCTCTTGTGAACTTGGACCTACTCGCCCAAAGTTGAAGTGCAAGAGAGAGTTTGAAGAAGAGGAATTGTATTTCTGGAATTAGAAAAGCACAACTGTTTCTTACTTGTCCTATGGGGGTGGAGGTCACAACCTTTTATAGACCACTCGCCGCCCAAATGCCTAATGAAAGGATGCCAAGTGGCGTACAAACATAAGCTAAAAGTGGAGGCTACGAGCTCCCAAGAGTTCTACATTTATTACCCTAGAAACTTGAAGAAGCCCATGACTCTTCGACTCCGCGTCTGATGTCGTGAGATTCGAAAAGAAGCTTCTAGATGGATGCAGTAAAATCTTACGAAGTGATTTTTCTTTGAAGTTTGATAGTTTGCAAAGAAAAAATCTGCACAAAAAATTTAGTTCCTCACAGTATGCTTGGGTGCCTATCATCACCATAATTTTATATCATTGTCGTGAAAATTTTAAAGCACGTCAAAATTTTTTGAACTTTCAAAATATAAACTAGATACTTTTTAGTCGCTACATTAATAAACTAAGTTGAAGGCATTCATTTTCGAAATGGTGGAAACATTCTCTTGCCGGTTTGGTTCGGGAATCGAGATAACTGGGTTTGGGAATCGGGATAAAATCAGAATAACAAAAGTTATTTATGTCATTCCACCAAACAAAATAATTTTTTAGCTGTAAATTTTATTTCGGTTAAATTTTATTATTTTCAATTATTTTTGATATATTTTAGTATAATAGTATTATTTCAATATTTAATTTCAAACTTATATATTGAGATTATAAATTAAATTTAATAATTATATATATATATATATATATATATATATATATATATATATATATATATATATATATATTACATTTGAAAAGTAGAAAATGTATATATTTTTGCGAGTAACCTAAATACCCACCCTCACGCTGCAGGTGGGAATGAGTAAAAATATAAGCTACTCAAAATTTATCTATACTTATATGATATCCCAGTATGATAATTTATTCGTGACTTATCCAATTCTAAATATTTATATATATTAGGCTGCTTATATATATATATATATATATATATATATATATATATATATATATATATATATATATATATATAGGCAAAATTACAGAAATCCCCCCTAATATTCCGCTTTTTTCACTTTACCCCCCCTGTCTTTTAAAAGTCGACAACCTGCCCCTTCGTAATTACCGAAATATGCATTTACCCCCCTGCCAGATATGAAAGTCCATCCATGAGCCTCTAATGAGCCAATGCTTGTAACAAATTGGTAAGAAACCAATTCATATCTGGCAGGGTGGGAAAGGGTAAATGCATCAATTAGAGGCTCATGGATGGATTTTCATATCTGGCAAGGGGGTAAAATGCATATTTCGTAATTACGGGGGCAGGTTGTCGACTTTTAAAAGACAGGGGTAAAGTGGAAAAGCGGGATATTAGAGGGGGTTTTCTGTAATTTAGCCTATATATATATATATATATATTGCCCCCTCGTAATTATCGAAATATGCATTTACCCCCTTGCCAGATATGAAAATCCATCCATGAGCCTCTAATTGATGCATTTACCCTTTCCCCCCTGCCAGATATGAATTGGTTTCTTACCAATTTGTTACAAGCAATTGGCTCATTAGAGGCTCATGGATGGACTTTCATATCTGGCAGGGGGGTAAATGCATATTTCGGTAATTACGAAGGGGCAGGTTGTCGACTTTTAAAAGACAGGGGGGTAAAGTGGAAAAGCGGGATATTAGAGGGGGGTTTTCTGTAATTTAGCCATATATATATATATATTGGAATATTATCGATAGCATCAAGTCATTAGTATTACTAAATTTTTAGCCTTTGGGTTAAGAAATGTGCGGTTAGGATAATAGTGGTCTCTAAGGATTTAATGGGTGATTGATTGAATAGTAAAAATTTTAAGAAAATCATCCAACCGTATATATTTTCATCCAAGGGATAATAATTTGATAGCACCAATTGGTTGGTGTTATCGATAGTATTTTGGACGGACTATATATATATAATTTTTTAAAAATATATAATATAATTTGTTGTTTGAAATATCATAATTTATAATAAATAATATAAAATTTTAAAATGTATAAATTATGTGTAAAATTATTTTACATATAGATTGGGCTGCGAAACTATTTTTAGGAATAGATAGATAAAAGGAATATATATTTTTTAATTTAAAAATTATATGCGGCTACTCGTGGACATCCACGGATTGTTTAAGATATTCACAATTTAACTAGTACGAACCCGTTTTATTCATAAATTTTTTGATAAAAAATTAATATACATATTTGTAAATTTACAAATAATCTGGGAGGTTATCATGCCTTTATTTTGAATTTTTATGAAATGACAATCTTACCCTCTCAGCAAGACTATGGTTATCAGTAGCTTGGCCTCTTCTTGCCCTCACATGAACCACTTGCTTTGGCTTCTCCACCTCCTTTGAACCTCTCCTCCCTCTCCTCCCACCACCTAAACTCTGAAAAGAGAACAAATTAACCAGGCATCAAACCAAATGAACACACAAACAAAAAAAAAAAAAAAAAAAAAAAAAAAAAAAAAAAAAAAAAAAAAAAAAAACCTTCTCGATCACCTACAAAACATAGAGTGGCGCGCATGCAGTAAAATATTTCAAAAAGGGTAAATAATTAAACGAGCAAAAATGATACAGCAAAGTCATTGAAGATACACTTTTCTTCCTTGCTGCATTTTCTTGTAAACCATTTCCAAAACAAGGTGTTGCCGAGCTCTGCGAACTAATCTCCGGTGCCGCTTTACCCTTCTTGCTGATATATCCCCCACTTTGCTCTCCCTTTACAGTCGGACTCTCGACCGTCGACGGGGACGTGTTTTCAGTTAATGGTAAGTTATTGTACAAATCCATCAATGGTAAGTTCAAATTCTCTATTTCATTGCCATTGAGCTCTATATAGTACTGTGACACAATCTCAAAGCTTGGATCCATTTCATTAATGAAGCTCTCAACAAGCTCTCCCATGGCTATGGTATATATGTTTGTGAGTGTTCTTTGTTCTCTCCTCAAGTGTGTTACAATATATTTAAATGAAGGGGCTAGGGGAATAAGAGTTATGGAGCCCATGACAAGGTGTGTGTGGATTATAAATGAGCTGCATGTGGTTAATTTACGCCAAGCTTTGTAAAGGATGAGAAATTATTGCCTGAACCCGGTGGTCCACATGGGGAATTTTTTAAAAATAACCCTATAACAATTGGAAATTTGGGAAATAACCCTCCCAAATTTAATTTTGCAAAAATAACCCTACTTTTGCCACCTCAGCGCCACGGAGGAGAGAGGAACTGAAGACGCTGAAGCGTTCAGCGCCTCCACAAAAAACCTGTGAAGGCGCTGACTGGATCAGCGCCTTCAATATGAAAGCTGAATGGATAAGCGTCTTTAGTATGAAAATACTAAAGACGCTTATCCACTCAGCGCCTTTAACTAACGTTTTTTGTGAAGGCGCTGAATGGATAAGCGTCTTTAGTATGACTAAAGACGCTTATCACTCAGCGCCTTTAACTAACGTTTTTTGTGAAGGCGCCGCACACGCTACAAGTTGAGGATTGGCCACGCTACAAGTGGGTTCTCTGTAAAGGGCCGCTGTAAAGGCGCTGAGTGGATAACGTCTTTTTAGTGTTTTATACTAAAGACGCTTATCCACTCAGCGCCTTTAACTATGTTAAAGACGCTGATTGGTTCAGCGCCTTTAACATAATTGTTGAAGGCGCTGATCCATTCAGCGCCTCACAGGGTTTTTTTGGAAGGCGCTGAACGCTTCAGCGTCTTCAGTTTCTCTCTCCTCCGTGGCGCCGAGGTGGCAAAAGTAGGGTTAGATTTACAAATTTTTTTTTGCCGAGGTTATTTTGCAAAAATCAAAGTTTCAGAGGGTTAGTTTTAAAAAATCCCCTCCACATGCACTTTTGGATAATCAAAATTTAAAAACTAAGATCTAACCTGATAATGTTGGAAGCGTGAAAAGCTCTGATACTAATTATTGGAATCGGTATTCACGTTGATACCGATTATGTAATTCAAAATCATCAATCCTAAAATACAATAATATGGAGAAGAGACATTGGAGAAAAATTAATTTTTTATCAATAAGAAATATTCAATTACACCACCTTATGCGGTCATGTACGTCTACTGAAGCCCCTCTTCGATCATCTAATTACCACGTCTAGATATATATAGTTATCAAACCATAACGGATCACAAATCTATTTTTTACTTTAGATAATTACAAATAAACTTTTAAATATAATTTGGATAAACTTTATCTCTAACTAACTTTTAAATTAAGTTTGGATTACTATTTCCAACATCTTTCCTTAATCCAAATTTCATCTTCGAATTGCAAATTTCATGAAACGCGCATTTTGATTTTATAATATCCGTCGCTGTTGTTGGTGTGTTCGAGTTGTGCAGCATGATACCTGCCCAATGATGCTGTCATGCACGAAATCTTTATCACATGTAATTCTGATTATTCATATCATTCTTAAATACCAACGATTTTATCTAAAAATCTGGATCCGATATTTTGGGTTCGCTGGTTTCAATGTGATGTGTGCGCCTAGCACCATGCCAAAACTACTTATTTTTAATTCTATACTTTTGTCTGTGTTTTTCTTTTCTTCATCCACATTATGACATATGAATATTTCTTCAATAATATTAGAAAAAGAGTCAACTATCTTTTTGACTTGATCGGTAATTATTTCATAACAAGAAAATTCTTTACTTATATCATCGTTGTGAATTTTCTCGTCGATCTGGATCTCACCGTTTTGATCATCAACATGTTTTTCACAAATTTGATCTTCTTCATGATTTTGATCATTTTTTTTTTTTCAAATTTCTTTGTAAATTGGGGCTACTATATCTTCATCATTGAGTTTAATTTCTTCCTTTTCTTGAATTTAATTTTCTTACTGCAAAACTTTTTTTCCAATTTTAGCTAAGATTCTTCATGTTTTTCGTGTTGTTTTTGTAGTTGAAATCTTTTCAACCAATGATAAATCCACTACTTGAAAAATATATGACAGAATTTTTCTGTCTCTTTTTTTAAATTCTTTCTTTATCAATTTTTTTTTTTTTTCATAATTTATATTCTCTACCACATTCCACAAATCTTGGGATTCTAAAAAATATCGAATAATAATTTTTCATCGTTTAAAGTTCGTTCTATCGAACTTTGGTAAACTAGGTTGAATAAACCAATCTAAATTCATAACGAAACTAAAAAAACTAAAAACTGAGTTTCAAGCTTGTACCTTCTTGTTCATATCACGTTCTTATTTCATTAAGATATCACCAAGTTTTTTTGTATTTCGATATGCTTGCTTAGCCCGCTGGCTCTTTGGACAAATCTTTTTGATCTTTTCACGGGTTCTCTTCACTCTCCTTTTGTCAAGCGTCACAACCATCTTCTCTCGTGTGTTGTGTGGAGGTCAACTTCTTCGAAGCAATTCTTTTGCTTCAGTTTCACTTGGACATCACCTTCTTCAATCTGCTACGAGTCACTTGATTTTGATGTAGCTATCTGATATATTGGTTCTGCATTCTTTCCAAATATGTTGTCGTCTGGTTTAGAATTCGTTCAGTATTTTTCGGTATTTTCTGGTTCTGATACCAATTGTTGGAAGCATAAAAAGCTCTTATACCAATTATTAGAATCGGTATTCACGCTGATACTGATTATGTAATCCAGAATCATCAATTCTAAAATACAACAATATGGAGAAAAGACATTGGAGAAGAACTAATTTTTTATCAATAAGAAATAATCAATTACACAACATTATACGGTCATGTCTACTGAAGCCCCTTTTCGATAATCTAATTATCACGTCTAGATATATATACCTATCAAATCATAATGGATCACAAAACTAACTTTTACTTTAGATAATTACAAATAAACTTTTAAATATAATTTGGATAAACTTTATCTCTAACTAACTTTTAAATTAAGTTTGGATTACTATTTTCAACAAATAAATGTGATATATATACTTTTAGAGAAATTAAGTACCAAAAATAGTATATTTGGAAAACTTATTACTGAGGAATTTTGAAAATCAATGATAGATATGGTCATTATTTGTTTTGCAAAATATCAATGTCCAAAATTTATAATTTTTAACATATATTTATTTTAAATATCATACAACATATTCAATGAATTATACTTTAATTTTGAAATCTTTATGGAAGTAGGATAGTCACTCTAGCTCGCTATACGTAATCCAGTTCATGTTTGACGCGAAATTGACTCGCAGCTTAACACAAACTAATCTAATTAGCTCACTCTTATTTTGCTCGATATGACTAGAAAATAAATAAATAATATATAAATAATATATTGTTAAATATATATAGCAAATTTAAACACTATTTTTAAGTTTTTAATTTTTATTTGCATGACTTTTAAATTTTTAATATTAATTAGTAATACTAAGAGCAAAAGCAAGCATTAGAATAATAAATTAATAATAATACTAATTATAGTTAATATTATTATTTTATTTAAATTTAATTCAATTTGGTTGGCAATAATTTGGAGCCAGCTCAAATTAATTTCAAGTTGAAAATGAGCTAATTTATTTCTATTGAAAAATATATTTATAAAGTTTTTTTAAGTAAAATATCACTTTGAATGATTTAAATTCAAAATATTCAAATATATATTTGTATGCAAATTACTAGTATACTATAAATAAATAAACAGTACGGATTAGATGAAACTTGTAGGTCGAGACGTAAGATATATTTTTCTAAAAGCAAAATTGTCTTTCCACGTGCGAGACTTCGACAATCACTCCTAGCGATACAACAATTAATCACGAACCACCCCATAGGCACAACCTCGGGATGGCACGAATAGACCAGTACGACTTTCAAAGATCTAGCAAAAATAGAGAAGTACTGTAAATCTCAATGTATATCAGTATATCAGTATGTATATGTATATCTCTTTAACTTAACCAAATTTCGGCTCTATATATTAGATTAGATTAGAGTTAGAAAAACTCTTGCAGCCCACCTTTAGGCAAAAATAAAAAAACTCAATGTATATCAGTATGTATATGTATATCGATATCTCTTTAACTTAACCAAATTCTGGCTCTATATATTAGATTAGAGTTAAGAAAACTCTTGCAGCCCACCTTTAGACAGGATCCAACGATTAGATTTCGAATTAGTCGTTGGACCTTATCGAGGAGGTCTTTGAATAGCTTATCAGGCTCCCTATTATGTTCTTTTCAAGAAAAGACTTTTGGATAATTCGAAAAAACTCTTTCCAAAATAAGATTAAATTAAAAATAAAATAAAAAATAAATAATGAACCGGATCAAGATGGCACCGCCGCTCGCTCGACTCGTGCTTATGCACGTATTTAGGAGATGTCCTTAGTCACTTTTTCATAACCAACACATTTAAGAAAGAATGAATATAAAAGTTGCTACCACATGTTATTAATATTTAATGTGGACTAAACATCATATGTTGTAAGCAAAAATTTAGATCTTCGGATAAAATTTTAAATCAAATTAAAAATAAATAAAATCTAACAATTCCATCTTATTTTACTTTTGATCCAAACACGAGTCAGTTTGAATTATTTGTTAGCTGATCTCAAAAAGCCCTAGTTCACTTGTGTTACATTCGTTGACAATTCTGGCTATATCCAAGCATTTTAATGGTATAGTGTATGAGGTCTAATCTATAGAAAACTTTAATTCACAAAGTGTACGGCGCTCTCCCCAGGAGTTCGTACTCCCTTCGCTCCTTCTCCGCGTGTCACGCTGTGCCCTGTTCCTCTTTTTTCCCTTCTCTTCTCTCCTCCTTTCTCCCTCTCTTGCTCCCTGTTCTTTACAGGTGGCCTTCTCCATTTTCAGCAGACGCCTCCCCTTCACTCCCGGGTTGCCTAACCGTACGGCCGGCCGCGCGCTCTCCCTCCGGTTCTCCCGACACTCTCTTCAGTGGGAGGATCCCTCTGAATGCCGGTGACCCGCCGTACGGCCGCGGCCTCTCATATTCGCCCCGGTTTTACCCGCACTCCTCCTCACATGGTAGGAAGCTTCGATGCTTTCCTCTTCCATAGATGCCCTAGCCCCTCTTGCTCGGAGGTGATGATGCCCTACGCCGCCTCTCCCCCCCCCCCCCCGCGCGCCGCGCGACGCTCCCCTCCTCGTCCGCGTGGCGGTTTGGGGCTTGTGTTCTTGGCCCGATTCGCTGCGCGTGGCGGTTTGGAAAGAGCCCTGTTCTTGGCCCGATTGAGGAGGTGGCCGCGGATCGGAGCCTACCCGAGCCGCCACCCACCCCCCCCCCCCCCCCCCACCAGCGGATCGGAGCCTCCCCGAGCCGCGCGCCCCCCCCCCCCCCCCCACCCCCTCACCCCCCCCCCCCCCCCCCCCCCACCCCCGCCCACGCCCCTTTGGTTTTGGAACCACTCTGTTGGGATCCTCACCGAGCACCCCCCCCCCCACCCCCCCCCCCCCCCCACCCCCCCCCCCCCCCCCTCCCCTCTCTCTGTTGTGGTCCCCGTGCCTCCTGTTCTCCTGCTCAGTAGGTGAAGGCAGGTCTGGAGATGGCTATGGTTGGTGTTGGCTTCAGATGCCAACTTCTGTACACCTGGGTGTATCTACATGCTAGCTTCATTCAGTGCCCTGGTCTGTTCATCCTCATCTCTTCTTCTTTAGAATTTTGGCTATAAATAGCCAATAGTGCAGACACTCATGCACACATCCCCCATCTCCTGCTTTGCTTAATTTTTACTCTTCATTTTACTTGCCTCACACTGATTAGTTTGCTACTAAATATTTGTTTAGAAAGAATATGGAAAATATTTTGATCAAATTTGCTTAATATTTTAGTGAAAGGAAAATGTGAAAAAAAAATTGAACAAATGTGTTAAATATTTACTAATAATAAAACACAAAAAGAACAAAGAAGGGGACTGTCCTTATAGAACAATCGGACCCACTAAACACTTATTAGCTTACTTTGGCCTCTACCGTACATCCCGGCTTCACGTGGTTGCACAGGTGAGAGGAATCCTTAAAGATTCCGTGGGTTGTTAAGTTGGGTAAATTCTGTTTTCTTCAATTTTCTACCTATTGTGTCTGTACATTTCATTCCTTCGATTTTGTCCTTTAGTAGCTTGATAATTGTTTGGATAAACTAATTGTTTTGCTCATTTGAGATGAAACCAATTTGTGCATGCCTGTGCAGTATGTTATCGGAGGATCATCTGCCGATGAAGCCGAGTCGTCGATTACCGTTAAAATCTACATCGAATCGACTGGGAAATGGTAGGATACTTTCCTTTCGTCTTCCCTTCGGGCCGGTAATATTCTTTCTTCGTAGTTCGCCTTTTAATCAACTGTTAAATTAATTGGTCGATTCCTACTGTGCTGCGTATTCATTGACTTTAAACAGTTCAGTTGTGTATTCATGTCATTCTACAATCTGAGATGCATTACATTGAAATTGCTTCCCATTTAACTCTCATTTTTTGTATTGTTTATGTTTCCGATTATGTTCATTCTTAAGAAACTGGTTTCATAGTGCAAGTAACGGTTTTCTTTATAGTTAAAAAAAATAGAACTCCTGTATAAAAAAACAGAAGGAAATATATTTCTCGATCATTCTTGATATTTTCAAACATAAAATTCTGAATATACGATATATATTTATTTCCTTATTATGAAATAAAAAAATATATTTATTGAAAAAAATATACCCGCAGCGTAGCGCGGGCACTTCACTATTAATTATACACCGGGTGAGGGTGATAATTTCCAATATTGGATCCCTTGCGAAGAGGACACGTGGCACAATGTGGTTCTGTGGCTGGGCTCACCTTGTGGGTCCCTTTCAAAGAATCTATATCCACAAAAGTCTATGAATTTATTATGAAAAGATCTATAGATATGTATATAATATAGTAGTTGGATAGGAATAGTAGTTATGGCAACATCTAATGCTAGGCATGCTGTAGTAGATAGTTTGATGCTGACACTACTGAATATCCTAGCTAGCTAGTAGGAGTAATTAAATCAATACATAAAATTCTTTACATCTTATTCCTAATTAATTTAATTTTCTTTAATTATCTTGTAGCTGAAAATTTGATTTACATTAGATTGGAAATTATTGTAGTACATACTGAGCATCCTTACTCATATAAAAAAAGGACATGAAAGGCATATATATGCTGTGACTAAAACATATGCGAATTTGATCTATTAAATATGCATGTGGTGGGTGTTTGAACCCGTGTTATTTATTTTTCTCTCACTCTAATATGAGCTTTAGAAACTATATGTAGAATATACTTAGTATTGTTAATTTCGGATATTTTTCGCTCAGTCTAAATAATATACATTAACAAAGATTAATTAGAGAGCGGAAAATAATGCGGAAAATTGAGATAGAAAGATGAGAGAGAGAGGTAGAGAGAGAGAGAGTTAGCGAGAGAGAGAGGCAGAGAGAGTAAGAGAAGAAGAGAGAGAGTTTTACCGAGAGAGAGAGGTAGAGAGAGAGGTAGTGATAGGGGCAGCGGAAGAGGGCAAGTGCCTGCTAGTGTGCCCTCGATCGTGTCTGGGAGCGTGAGAGGTCGGTCTTGCGCAGACTGCTGCGGTAGCTGCGGGTCACGCGGCCGGTGGCGGGCTGTTGTCCGGGCCAGACCTCTCAGTGCTCCTCCACGTGACGCCTCGACGACTAAGCATTCACGGGGAAGAGTGCATGGGTGGTGCACCCCTGGGACAGCGACTAAGCATTCACGGACCAAGCTGACTGGACAGCTCACCCCTCCCCGGTTTGATGGCCTCGGGCAACAGAGCAGACCGAGACGTCGATGGGTCTTGCCTTGCCGACTCGGTACGGTGGATTCCTGTCACACCCCGGGGGTTTGTTTTAGCGGAAACGGTTCATGAAAAGGTAGCGCGTTCAAATATTTTTTTTTTTTGAAATATAAACCTTCTTCCCCGGCGCGCGCCCAGACCCGCTGCATATACAGATTCACTCTGCAAACGGACAGAGTCTCCTCTGTATATGCACGGCGTAGCGGCTAGTACAAGCTCCAAACACAAATCATCAATTCAACCACAGCAGTTTCTAACATACAACTATGCACTATAACTGAGTAAAACGCACGGCCAAGTAATTTTAAAAAGATAAATCCACAATCGTTGAAACGGCGCCTACCCGGCACTCAGATTTAGAAAACACGTTTTGAAAACAGCATAAATCCACAGGGTTTTGAAAACAGTGCCCACATGACACTTGAGGTTTGAAATTCGTTTTCGCAATCCATAAATCCACAGGGTTTTGAAATCAGTGCCCACACGACACTTAAGGTTTGAAAATGATTTTCGCAATCTTTTCTTTGGTTTTCTTTTTCTTTTCCAAACGGCCAACAGAGATGAAAGGAAAGATAAATAAATGAGTGAATAAACAAATAGGAACCATGCCGACATCCACACCGACCCCACGAGGGTATCGAGGACCACACAAAGGACTACAAACCGTGAATAAAATGCCAAGATAAAAGAGGAAATACAGTCCGGGGTCCCCAGCGACCCAGAAGCTCCTGCCCCGTCCTCACCGCCGCCTACCTCTCTCCCCGTCTGGACCCTGTCACGAGGTGGGATGTCAGTGACAAATAATAGTAGAGCAGGAAAAGTAATAAAACAAACCGTAAAGCTATCCGGAGCAACCACCCTCCCAAGAGGGGAAAAGATAACCTGTACCCCTGTAATCCTGCAATGCCCGACCACGTCGGACAACTAAACCGACGGGCCGTACCGTACCTGCAATATCCGACCACGTCGGGCAACTAAACCGACGGGTCGCACCGCTCGTACCTCGGCGCCTCAAACCCCACAACTACAGGGGCCCCACTACGTCACCTCGTGGGTATACACGGGTCATAGACCGCTTTTCCGGAAAAGCGCACCCTTTGCGGTGGCCAAACCGCGGGTGCGCGTGCTGCAGCCTCGAGCAAGTAACCAACAGTAATCACGAATAAGCTATCATATTAGCATCATAATACATAATCAAGGGTAAGGGTATAACCACTATCATGCTAGCAACGTCATGTAGGATCAAGAGTAAAGCTGTAACCGCTATCGAGTTAGCAACAAAAATGTAAAATTAAGAATAAGAGCAACCGCCGGATATCGGCACTAAATACCAAAATAAAACCCACCTCAATCGCGGAGGAAAAGACGTGCGGGAGCTCCAACAAAAAAATATCCTCGCCTTGAGCCCGCAAGCTACAATAAAAGTTATCATTAGATGCAATTCGTCGTCGTGGTCAAAAACACTCAAAAACGGGGCGAAACGGGCTAAAAACGGAGCTTCTGGACCCTTTTTCTGAAAACGGGTGCACGGGTCCAGGCGTGGACCGGGTCCACGACGGCGGGCGGCAGCGGCGCGGGCCGGGAGCACGTGGCGGCGGTGGACCACGGCGTCTTGGGCCAGGCCGCGCACGGCTAGGAGCCCAACGTGAACAGTGATTTCGGCTCCGGTTGCGACCTCGCGATCACGGCGGCTCCGGCGACGACCCCGTGAACACGGTGACGGCGGTGGCGGCCTCCCGTTTAACCACGGCGGCGGCGGCCTCCCGTTTGGTCCCCAAACTCGCCTCGCACGCGGCACGAGACGAGGGAAAACCCCCACCCCGAAAACTCCAAGGATTCCCCTCCCCTTGCTCGAAACAAGAAACGAAACAGAAAATGAAAACACGGCTCACCTAGGTTTCGTCGGCACTGGCGAAGGAGAAGGATTGTCCTCTTCGCGTTCGTCGGATCTTTGCAGGGAGGCGATCGTTCTCTTCTTTTCTCCCCGTCATGATCCCGGTTCTTCACGCCGCCTTGTTAGGGATGGGGAAAAACGGGGTTCTCACGCACAAGAAAGGGGGAAGGATGGGAAACCCTAGTTTCCCACTGGGGTTTAATTAGCCGTTTGGGTGCAATAAACGGGGACTTGATCCCTAAATCCCTAAATCACAAAGTAAGTGATCGGGTGAATCAAGAAGCGGGGAAAGGGAAAAAACCCAACTCCCAGGTAAAAGAAAATACCAGTTCGGGCACTAACCAGGGTCCGGTTTGCCTCGATAACCGTGTAGGTCGCCTGAACTGCAATAAATCTTCCCGAATTTATTTCGGGAGATTCCGGAGTCGGAATCCAAAACCGATCGCGCCGCCGTTCTCCGTTTCGCGAGCTTTATTGTCTAAAAAATACCCGCGAGCCCCGACTGTCACGCCCCGAGTTCGCCAATTTGTACTGTTCGGGCACGCCAACAGACCCGCCAATCGGGTACGACCTTTCGCTACCCGAAAGGAACGGTAACATCCATAATAACACAACAAGTGTATGCGGAAGCTCAATATCAGAGTACTAAAAATCACTACAAATTTAAACTTTCATTCAATAACAAACAGTTTAATGCGGAAATGAAAGCATACAGAGTGAACCATAAATTAAACTTATTACACTTTACATTTCTGAACTTGCAAATAAAATTATTACAATTCTTTTACATAATTTCCTCACCATACAAGGTTCGCTCAAGAAATATATAAATAGGATACCTCTGCTAGACCCTCTAGGTCACTATGCTGCTGGGCCCTTGCCCCTGTCGTATGCCTCGCTGTCGTCTGCATCTGATCCGTCTCGACCGCTGCATCCATTCCCGAACCTGTGGGGGGAGTCACCCAAGGGGTGTGAGAACTTCGATCTGAGTTCCCAGTGGGTTCAACCACCGAGAGAAAAGTGTCCTACACCACTTGGTCCAATGGAAGCAATAATAATAGTGCTAGGAAACTAAAATCCTCAATATCAAAATGCAGCTATGCAATATAACATATCACTACACTATCTGTGTATAACCATCTACCCAGCACTACTCTGTCTAGCCACACTAGGCTGCTAAGCACCAACTCGGCCGCTATGCCGCTGTATACAGGGTCCAACTAACCCGGCCACCTTGGCCACTCTATTTTTCTTTATTCTTTAGATTCTGGTGCTTTAGTTCAAGTTAACCCTCGGAAATTCTTATCCAACGGGCCCGAGCCCGGTAGTCTTGCTACCATAAGATAAGATTTCTAAGGTTGCCGATAACACCCGCAAGTGTTACCCCGCCCAACGGGGAACTTGTCATACGGGTCACTGCCCGGGAGAGGGACACTGCCCTAGGCTCCGACAAGATCTACGTTTCACCCCCGAAGGTACGCCCATTTTATCTCTTTATATTTTCTTTCTTTTCTTTTTTACTTTAGTTCTTAGCCTCTTTGCCTTTGAACACTTGCTTTTCTTTCATATTCGAGCTTATAGCTCCCTTTTTGCCACTGGCAAATCTCTTTCTCTTTCCTTTGAGCATCTAGCTCCTTGCTTTCACTTTAAGCCTTTCGAAAGTACCTCGTCCGACGGGTCACTGCCCAGGGAGTCCTGCTCCACTTGACGAGTCTCAAATTCGAAGGCGCCATTTACATTCTCTTTATGCTTTTTAGCCACTTTTAGCTTGCATTAACTTTACCTTTTTACAACAGTTTACCTCTTATCCTAGGTCTCGCCATAAGGATAACTAAAGAGTCTCCTGGACTCTTAAACATTTCTCTTTTATTTCTTTAACTCAAATTGAAGTTAAAGTTATTATCCATTTGCCCAGACACCCTATGACCTTCTAGGGTTATATTTGATCAACTCTTTAAACTGGGGATCTCATCCCACTTTTCTGATTCCTCACTGAATCCTAGAGTTAACTAAACTCTATTTTCCTGCTCCACCATTAACTTAGAGTTACACTGACTCTAATTCCATGTTCCACTGTTATCTTAGAATTACATTGACTCTACTTTCCTGTTTTCCCTTTCATATCTCCACACTTGATCCACCTTTTCCATCCTCTTGATTCCTTACTGAATCCTAGAGTCAACTTGACTCTATTTTGAACACTAGTTCTCCTTAGGTTTCCTTTACCTAAGTTCCACGTCATATTCATCCTAGAGTTCTCTGACTCTATGTTGATCACTCTATCCAGTGTCCTTAGGTTATCACCTAAGACCATGCCACTCGTCCTCCTAGGATAACTCCTAAGTTGATGTCACTCGTCAAACCCCTAAACTAGGTTTTCTCCTAGTCTTACTACCAACAATGTTGTTCCCTTATGTCACATGATTCCTAGGGTTATACCCTAACATGATCACAATCATAATAGCTAATCCTTTTTCATGCATGCAATTATTTTCATCTCATTCATCAAATAATAATTACTTCTACGCATGCATATTCATCATATATCTTTGGCAACCAACAGTTGCACTTTTCCCCTGTGTTCATTTACACATGCACATCTATTCCTCTAACTCTGGCAACCAACAGTTGCACTTTTCCATCTGAATCCATCTACACAGGCAATCATAATCATAATTACCTAACGCCTCTAACATGCTACTATCATGCTTCGAATCGAAAAGCAAAGGAGCAAGGGGAGAGGTCACCCAATTTCGGCAGAATTCCCCACCTTGTAGTGTACCCAATTGCTTGTAGACACTTGCAATTGGTCTCCGCGCGATTCCACTTGTTTCCTCGAGCTTGCACGCAAAACGGTGCACATCCCTCGAGTCCGCACGCAAAATGGTGCACGTCCTCTACTCCTGCACGCAAAACGATGCATGTCATTAAAAATCCACACGTAAAATGATGCGCGCCACATCAGCCGGCACGCAAAACGATGCGTGTCATTAAAACCCACACGTAAAATGATGCGCGCCACATCAGCCGGCATGCAAAACGATGCGCGACAACACGATCTGCACGCGAAACGGTGCACGTACCTCAAATCTGCACGCAAAACGGTGCACGCCTCATTATGGGGTTGCACGCAAAACGGTGCACATTAATTTCCAACCCTACATGCAAAACAGTGCATAACATTAGCGACGGCACGCAAAACGGTGCGCGACAACACAAACTGCACGCAAAACGGTGCACGTACCTCGAAATTGCACGCAAAACGGTGCACATCTGACTGTGGGGTTGCACGCAAAACGGTGCATATTTTTCCTAGCCCTGCACGAAAAATGATGCAACCATTAGAATCTACACGCAAAACGATGCGTATTGGTCCAACCCGCACGCAAAATGGAGCACGTACCCCGTATTGGCACGCAAAACGGTGCACATCTGACTGTAGGGTTGCACGCAAAACGGTGCACATTTTTCCGACCCTGCACGTAAAACGAGACGTATTGTTAGAGTCTGCACGAAAAACGGTGTCCGTTGGTCCAACCTGCGCGCAAAACGGAGCACATACCTCGTATTGGCACGCAAAACGGTGCACGTTTCTTTTCCAACTTTGCACGCAAAACGGTGCGCGCCTTTCGAGTTTGCACCCAAAACAGTGCGCGTTTGTCGAGTCCGCACGCAAAACGGTGCATATCTCCCGCGAGCGCCACGCAAAACGAGGCGCGCCCAAAACGCCCGCAAAACTCGAGCAGTATAACGGCACCGAAAAGTTGGGTCCCTATCACGCACGTGGGCATGGGGTCAAATCCAAAATCCAAAAGGAAACCTTAAAACTGTGCCAAAAATACCGCAAAAACGACAAATGGGCCTACCTTGACAATGCCTCGATGTCCATCGCGTCCAATAAGCCTTTTTGGAGCACCTTGCGCGATCCACGGAGTCCACGGCGTGCTCGTGCGCCCTCGAAAACCCCGGGCGAAATCGCCCGGTTCGCCTCCTGGTACGCTCGGGTGAAGCCAAAAAGGGAAAAAGGAGGAAAAATGGGCCATTTCGGGCCTAAATAGGCCGAACCCGAACTTTCGGGCGCAACTTTCGGGCGCCCAAAAGTTTTCGGGCGGCTACAGTAACAGCCCCCGTAGCGGTCCATGCGTCCACGCCGCGCCAGCTCAGCGCCACGTCACCACGCTCGGCCAACCGGGGAGCGACACGTGTCCGTGGACCCATGCACCGCGACCACGGAATAGCGGCGGCCAATGGGAGCCCGCCACGTGGACCGCACTACCTCAGCGGTGGTTGCGTCTTGTCCCGTCAGCGCGTCACATCGCGCTGACCGGCCAATGGGGGGCCGACACGTGGCCTGCCCCGCTGACACGCGCCAGGCGCGTCGCGCCTTCCCCGCGCACGCCCACGCTCCCCCGGTCAGAGCGACCAATGTGGAGGCGACACGTGGCATTTCCCCACCTACCGCGCGGCCTCGGGCCGCGCGCCACAGCGCGCCCCGCACAAAAATTTGCCTCGGGATTCGCGTCCGCGCCTCGGGATCCGTGCCAGTTGCCTCGGGATCCGTGCCATTGCCTCGGGATCCGTGCCGACTGCCTCGGTGTAGTGCACCGATTTCTGCGAAATAGCAAAGCTCGGTAAAAATACTTGTAACACGTTTCAAATATGATTACAAGTGGGTTTGAAGCGTTTCGAATCAACGCAAAAGCCGTTGAGTCGAAAAGTGAGTTGTGGTTGAGAAACGAAGCCTCAAGTTGCAAAATTGGGACTCGTGTTCGCCGAGTTCGCAAAATGGCAAAATTCGGCGAGAAGACTTGTAACGTGTTTTAAATATGATTACAGTCGAGTTCGGTGCGTTTCGGGCGGACGCGAAGGGCATCGGGTCGAAAAGTGACTTGAACCCGAGGACTTAGCAAATTCTGGAATTTCCTGAAATTTGTGATCGCGAAGCTTTTTCGGAGCCCTGTTTCGGAGACTTTGAGTGCCCCAAAAATTTAAAAGAAATCGTGGGGTGTCTCACAAAAGTTTTCTGATTAAAAGGGGTGAAAAACCTAGGTGAGCGATTAAGGAAAAATCGGAGAACGAAGCGAAGAAAAATGCTTCGTGAATTCTGAAACTGCAGTTTTTGACAGTGCAGTTTATCGCGAAGCTTTTTCGGAGCCCTGTTTCGGAGGCTTAGAGTGCCCCAAAAATTTAAAAGAAATCGTGGGGTGTCTCACAAAAGTTTTCTTATTAAAAGGGGTGAAAAACCTAGGTAAGTTATTAAGGAAAAATCGGAGAACGAAGCGAAGAAAAATGCTTCGTGAATTCTGAAACTGCAGTTTTGACAGTGCAAGTTAATCGCGAAGCTTTTTCGGAGATCTCTTTCGAGGGCTTAGAGTAGTCCAAAAATTTAAACAAAATCATGGGAAGTTTAAGAAAAATTTGTAGATTAAAGGGGCGAAGAAAAATTACAATTTTGATTTCTCAGTTGACGGGAAAACGTGGTGAAAGAGGGCTATCCGAAAAAGCTCACTGCAGGAAAAACTGCAGGAAAAAGGGGCAGTTTTGGGATATTTTTGAAATTGTGGGGCATTTTAGTAAATTCCTCTTTTTCCCCAACCACCCTCTGCAGAAATTAATTACTCTCTCTCTCCCCTCTCTTAGATAACACCACCTCCTATTTCCCTCTCCCTGTTGAAGCAAGAATCGAAGGAGAGAAGAAGAAAGAAGAAAAGAAGAAAGGAGGAAGGAAAGAAGAAAGAAGAAGAAGAGAAGAAGGTAGGCTACACTTTCTCTCTCTCTTTCTCTCTCTCTCTCTCTCTCTCTCTGGGCAGCAGGGCTGCTGCGCAAGGCAGCTGCATGGCTGCCTTGCGCAGCTGCTTTGGCTGCAGCAGCTGCTGCTGCCACCAGCAGCAGCAGCAGCAGCTGCTGAATCTGCTGCCTGGGCAGCAGCTGTGAAAGCTGCTGCCCAGCAGCAGAATTGTAGAACAAAAAAAAAAAAAAAAAAAAAAAAAAAAATGTATATATATATATATATATATATATTGAGAGGAGGTGGAGGGGGCAGCAGCTAGAGCTGCTGCTCAGCTGCTGCTGCTGCTAAGCAGCAGCAGCTGGGCAGCAAGGCTGCTGCGCAAGGCAGCTGCAGGCTGCCTTGCGCAGCTGCTGGTGCTGCAGCAGCTGCTGCTGCTACCAGCAGCAGCAGCTGCTGCAGGCTCTGCTGCTTGGGCAGCAGCTTGCAGCTGCTGCCCAGCAGCAGATTTGGGAAGGAATCAAAAAAAAAAAAAAAAAAAAAGAAGAAGAAAAGAGGAAGAGAAGGAAGATAAAAACTTCTTCTCTTCTCTTTTCTCCAATGCAAAAATTTCAATTTCTCGATTTTGCAAAATGCAAAATTGAGGAATTGGGGGTGGGGGAATTGCTTAAATTGAGCTCCTCTAAAATTTAGAGAGCATTAGGCTTTCTTCCAATGTAACAAATAAAATTCTCGACTTGCATAGATGCAAAATCGATGAATTGGGGGAAATTGCTCAAATTGAGCTTTTCTCAAAATTTTGAGGGCATTTTGACCCCGGATCGAGCTGAGCAAGTTTCTTGTTGGCAACATGCCATGGGATGAGCATTTCTCCCCCATTTTTGTAAACCAATCAAAAAGTAGCCTTTTTGGGGGGAAGTGATCTAATAAGGGTTGTTTCCCCTTTTTCTTGCCAAAAAGGGCTAATTTCACCGCTTTGTTAAATTTAGTGAATCACGTGAAAGCAACTGCTTTATCTTTCCTTCCTTACAACGTAGGGAAACCTCAGAGGCAAAAAGAGCTAGAATTGGCTCCTCCAGGAACCAAGAAAGCACACCGAGGTGGGGGATTCTATCGAGCGAGGGTGACCTCTCCCCTTATCTTTTGCTTTTCTTAGAAGCATGTTAATAGAGTGGCTAGGATAGTATTTTCATGCTTGTGTAGAAGTGGTTTGTGGTATATGGAAATTTTGACTTAGGAGAAAACTTAGATTAGGCTCTAATGTGTGGCATTCACTATAGGACTTCACGAGTGGCATGTTTGCTTGAGTCAATTAAGTGTGTAGATGGAATTAGGGCCTAATTTAGAGTTATGTCTCTAAGGAAAGCATAGTTTAGTTGAGGTTAAAATCCAAAGTATTTGAAATCCCTAGAGTTGTCATAGGGAGTTGGGTTAATATACCTACACTTTAACTTCAACTTGAGCATAATGAAAGTTAAGAATTGAGTCTAAGGGACTTATGTACCTTGAGGCATGGACCTAGGGTAAATGTATGAGTATATTAAAAGACAAGCTAAAAGCTTAATTGCAAAGAAAGACAAGGGCCAAGAGGCAATGTGAGCTATAAGCTCGAATGAGATGGAAGCTAAGTGCTAAAGAGCAAAAGAAAGGCAAAGGTTTAAAGAGCAAAGAGGCTAAATGCAAAGTAATAAAAGAGATAATAAAACGAGCGTACCTACGGGGTGAAACGTGGCCCATGTTGGAGTAGCAGGCAGTGTCCCTCTCCCGGGTAGAGACCCGTTCGGGACGTTTCCCCGTAGGGCGGGGTAACACTTGCGGGTGTTATCGGCAACCTTAGAGGACTTGTCTTATGGCAGCATGTCTGCCGGGCTAGGGCCCGTTGGGCAAGTTTCTCCGAGGGTTTAGCAACTTGAATTGAAACACAAAGAAAGGTAATGAAAGTTATTTGACAAGGGACAGGTTGGTTAGAATGGCATCCTACAGCGACATAGAGCTATGTCATGGCAAAGGTAAAAGTATTAAGCATGCTAGCTAAGATTTACAGCTTTTATTTACTGTATTTCATTCTCTATTATATTGCTTCCATTAGACTAAGCGGTGCAGGGCATTTTCTCTCGGTGGTTGAACCCACTGGGAACTTGGTTGTAGTTCTCACACCCTTTGGGTGACATCCCCACAGGTCCAGGCACATCGGGCGAGGCACGCGACAGGGGCAAGGGCCCAGCAGAGTAGCGACCTAGCAGTCTAGAGTCGCCAGTACCATTTTGGAGTTTTATTTTCTTGAGCGAACTTTTGTATGTGAGGAACAATGTAATCTTTAAATGTTTAAGTTTCAAGTTGGAAAAAGGAAAAAAAAAATATGGTTGTATTTTGTATTGTAGTTTCATGCTAAAAGAGAGTTGTAATTTTAAACAAAAGTGTATGTCTTCGCTCAAGTGATGTACTTTCATTTCTTCTAACTATCTGTTGAATGATTGAAAGTTTAAATTTATAGTTCTTTCCTCTGATTGCTTACTCTTCCGCTATATTGAAATGATATTGTTGGATTAAACCGTTCCTTTCGGGTCTTGAAAGGTCATGCCCGATTGGCGGGTCTGTTGGCGCGCCCGAACTGTTCAAATTGACGGTCTCGGGGCGTGACAGATAAGAGTGGTATCAGAGCCTAGGAATAGACCTAGGTGGTTAGCGAACCTTAGGAAGACCCTAGGGTTTAGGCACGAGAGCGTGTGTGGATCTTTTGGCGAAAGTACATAATTGGGTTATATAATTCCCAAGAAGGACTTTGGGAATGGATCGAGGGAAAATGGACTTCCACTAGCTAATGTTATGTTGGGCGGTCGACAACGTAACGTTAGGGGTGGGAAGAAGTATTTCTTTTTTTACTTTCGCATAATTGGGTTGACGAAGCCTTTTAGTGATCGTTAAATTTTCCGCATTTAATTCTGCAAATGCCTAAGTTGTAAGTGTTGGACTAATGTTTTTGTGGTGTGCAGATAGCTATGCCACCGCGAAGGGAGACACGTCTTACACGGCTCGAGCCGGGGGAGGGCTCCGGATCGAGTGATGTTCGTGAATTGCGGGAGCAGATGGCCGCGCTGATCGGCGTGGTACAGCAGCAGGCGGAGGCCTCTCAGCGACAGGAGGAGGCTTTCCGCCAACGAGAGGAGGAAACCTCTCGTAGGCTGGAGGAGGCTTCCCGCCAACGGGAGGAAGAGACTTCTCGCAGGCTAGAGGAGGCGTTGCAGCGCCAGGAGGAAGCGTCGAGGCGTCAGGCCGAGCAAATTGAGAGGCTCCAGGACATGTTGGCACGGCAGATTGAGGCGGCGCAGACGACGCATGAGCGCACAGCCTCGCCCCAAGTGGGGGCAACCACTGAAGGAGTGGCTATGGCGGCCGAGCCTATGGCGGCGCGCCCAGCACCATCTGTCGGGGCTACTAGAGGAGTGCCCCGGCGGGTCGACTCGGAGGTGGGTGATGCCGAGTACGCGGCCCAGAGAGCGGAGCAAAATAGGGCGATGGAGGTCCTCGCCGACTTCCAGAAATTTCATCCTCCTACCTTCAGCGGCGACAAATCTGATCCAATGGTGGTGGAGTCGTGGATTGACTCCATGGAGCGACTGTTCCTAACCCTTCGGGTGCCGATGCGGGACCGTGTTACTGTGGCGGTTCCCCACCTCGACAATGTGGCACACCGTTGGTGGAAAGCAGAATTGGAAAGAAGGGCTAGGACGGCGTTGCCGGAGCCATCGTGGGAAGAATTCAAGGAGCTTTTCTTCGCCACATACTTCCCCGACAGTGCGAAGCAACAAATGGAGGATGACTTCAAAAATCTTCGCCAGGGAGGCCGCTCAGTTCAAGAATACGAGTGCGAGTTCTCTCGCATCGTTAGTTGCTTACCCACCGTGGTGCGCAACGAGTGGGACAAGGCGCGATGTTTCGAGAGGGGCCTTCGACCGGCGATCTACTCAAAGGTCCAACCATTCAACATCGCAACTTATCGGGAAATTGTGGATAGAGCCCGCTTGGTTGAGAGGGGCGACATGGTGGTGCGCCGAGAGCGCGAAGCTTTTGAGAAAGACAAGGGAAAGGGAAGGAAAAGAAGCGGCATCAAGGTGGCCCCGGGGGTCAGAGCCAATATCAACGGCCCCCGAAGCAACAGCGACAGCAGCACTATCCTCGGGAGCCCCGACAGTTCACGGCCCCCGGGCGATGTGCCATTTGTGGTGGACCGCACCGACCTACTGAGTGTGCGGAGCGCGGGGGGAGGTGCTTCAACTGTGGCCAGCCGGGTCACATGGCTCGAGAGTGTTGGAGGGGCACGCACCCCGCCCCGGCCGTGCCAATGATCCAGGCTGCCCCGAAGCAACACAAGAAGGCGGTGCCAGCTCTACCAGCTGCGCGCCCCGCCGCTCCACAACGACCGCCGAGCGGGCGGGCTTTTGCCGCTCAGGCGAAGGAGGAGGAGCCCGTGGCCGACGACGTCGTGGCAGGTATAATTTTTATTAATGATGTTCGATGCAGGGCTCTATTCGACACAGGTGCATCGCATTCATTCATATGTAGATCCTTTGCCATGAGACATGGGTTGGATGTATTACAGTCTACTAGTACTAAAATGGTCCAAGTGCCTGATGGTTCTTTAGAGATATCTGAGAGTTGTCCCGCCTGTCCAGTTCGGATTGGCGAGTGGATTATGACCGTGGACTTCTTGGTTTTGAGACGGCTAGGAGGTTATGATGTAATTTTGGGAATGAATTGGCTCTCCAAGTACTACGCCACTATCGACTGCGAGCGGAGGGTTGTCACCTTTCGGGAGCCGGGACAAGAGGAGTATGTATTCAAGGCATGTAGAGGTTCTCTATTTGCCTCTGTGGTCTCGGCTTCGCGGGCCAAGAAGCTTATCGATAAAGGATGTGTGGCTTACTTAGCTACCGTGGTGGAAGGGCACAAGGAGGAACCTAATGTACAAGACATTCCCGTGGCGCGGGAATATCCTGATGTATTTCCTGCGGAGTTGCCGGGCATGCCGAGGGATCGGGAGATTGAGTTCATAATAGACTTGGTTCCCGGGACGGCTCCAGTTTCAAAGGCTCCTTATAGAATGGCCCCGGCGGAGTTAAAGGAGCTTAAGGCTCAATTGCAAGATTTGCTGGACAAGGGTTTCATTAGACCTAGCGTATCCCCTTGGGGAGCTCCGGTCCTATTTGTGAAGAAAAAGGACGGATCGCTGCGGTTATGTGTGGATTATCGGGAGCTCAACAAATTGACAATCAAGAACCGATATCCATTACCGAGGATCGATGATTTGTTCGACCAATTGCAAGGTTCCCGGGTATTCTCAAAAATTGACCTTCAATCGGGATACCATCAATTAAAGATTAAGCCGGAGGATGTGCACAAAACGGCTTTTAGAACGCGGTATGGACATTATGAATTCACTGTAATGCCTTTCGGGTTGACTAATGCCCCGGCGGCATTCATGGATTTAATGAACCGCGTTTTTCAGCCTTTCCTAGACCGATTTGTCGTTGTCTTCATTGACGACATTTTAGTCTACTCTCGAAGTGACGACGAGCACGAGGATCACCTACGACAGGTTCTACAAGTGCTTCGGGAGCGGAGCCTATTCGCGAAGTTGAAGAAATGCGAATTCTGGCTCCGGGAAGTGGCGTTCTTAGGACATGTGATTTCTGAGACGGGGGTGTCTGTAGACCCCAAGAAAATTGAAGCAGTGAAAGATTGGCCGCGACCAACAAATGTCACCGAGATTCGAAGCTTTATCGGACTCGCGGGCTATTATAGGCGGTTTGTGGAAGGGTTTTCTAAAATTACCATTCCACTCACCAGCCTTACAAGAAAAGGAGCTCAGTTCATTTGGAGCGATGCCTGTGAGAGAAGCTTCCAATTGCTCAAGGACAAGTTGACGACGGCTCCAATTCTTGCTCTACCCGTTGCGGGAAAAGGGTTCGTGGTTTATAGTGATGCTTCAGGGACTGGGTTGGGGTGTGTACTCATGCAAGACGAGAGGGTTATAGCCTATGCCTCCCGGCAGCTGAAGAGTTATGAAAAGAACTACCCCACTCACGATCTCGAGCTTGCCGCGGTGATTTTTGCACTGAAGATATGGCGGCATTACCTCTACGGGGAACATTGCGAGATTTACACGGATCACAAAAGTCTCAAATATTTGTTCACTCAGAAGGAATTAAACCAGAGGCAGCGTCGATGGCTGGAACTCCTAAAAGATTATGATGTTAGCATCTTGTACCACCCGGGGAAAGCAAATGTGGTGGCCGACGCGCTAAGCAGGAAGTCCGTGGAAAATCTCGCCATGATCATCACCGACCAATACCCGTTGCAATCTGAAATGAGACGGATGGGCTTGGAGGTTGTGGCTTCCGGTGCACCCGCGAAGCTTATGACGCTCGTTGTGCAACCTACCTTGTTGGAGAGAATTAAAGAAAAGCAAATGGCAGATGAAAAGCTCCAAAAGGTGAGGTCTGATTTAGAAAGCGGCGAGGCAAGGGATTTTACTGTGGATTCTGAGGGAATCCTAAGGTTTCGGGGTCGCGTGTGTGTACCTAATGACGAGGATATTCGTGAAATGATCCTTCAAGAAGCACACCGATCGCCGTATACTATCCACCCCGGCGGCACAAAAATGTATAAGGACCTGAAGGCACAGTTTTGGTGGCCAGGCATGAAGAAGGATGTTGGACACTTCGTGGCTAGATGCTTAGTGTGCCAACAAGTCAAGGCTGAACATAGACTCCCTGCGGGCAAGCTTCAAAATCTGCCGATTCCCGTGTGGAAATGGGAGAACATCGCTATGGATTTTATCGTGGGCTTGCCTCGGTCTCAAGCAGGCCACGACGCGATTTGGATGGTTGTGGATAGGTTAACCAAGGCGGCTCATTTCCTGCCTGTCCACACCACCTGGTCTAGGGATAAATTGGCGCAGTTGTATATTGATGAGATTATGCGCCTTCATGGAGTTCCTGTTTCTATAGTGTCGGATCGGGATCCCCGATTCGTGTCACAATTTTGGAAGAGCTTCCACGAGACTTTGGGAACACGCCTGGATTTCTCTACGGCTTATCATCCTCAGAGCGATGGTCAATCTGAGAGGACCAATCAAATCCTCGAAGATATGCTCAGGGCGTGTGTCCTGGATTATGGCCCAGGGTGGCAGCGATATTTGCCGATGGCGGAGTTCGCCTACAATAACAGCTATCAAGCCAGCATTGGAATGGCACCTTTTGAGGCACTATATGGCAGAAAGTGCAGGTCTCCACTGCATTGGAGTGAGGTCGGCGAGAGATCATCACTGGGTCCTGATGTATTGCAAGAAGCCGAGGAAAAGGTGCAAATTGCGCGTCAACGTCTGGTGACAGCGCAAAGTCGGCAAAAGAGCTATGCGGACAAAAGGCGGCGCGACCTAGAGTTTAAGGTCGGGGATCATGTATTTTTGAAGGCGTCGCCCACGAAGGGGGTAGTGCGATTTGGGATGCGAGGAAAGTTGAACCCTCGTTTTCTTGGACCTTATGAGGTTTTGGAGCGGGTTGGCCCAGTGGCCTATAAAATAGCTTTGCCCCCAGATTTGGCAGGAATTCATGATGTATTTCATGTGTCACAACTCCGCCAGTATGTCCACGACCCGACGCACATAATCAACTACCCACCGCTCGATCTACGGGAGGATATGAGCTACGATGAGTTCCCGTATAAGATTGTAGATCGGCGTGATAGGAAGCTAAGGAACCGCTCCATCCCTTATGTGAAAGTGCTTTGGACAAGGCATAGCGAGGAGGAGGCCACGTGGGAGCCTGAGGCTGTGATGCGGGAGCACTATCCTCGCTTGTTCGAGGAATAAATCCCAAGGTACGTGAGTTTTAGTTTCGCGGACGAAACTCCTAAAGGAGGGGAGGATGTAGTGCACCGATTTCTGCGAAATAGCAAAACTCGGTAAAAATACTTGTAACACGTTTCAAATATGATTACAAGTGGGTTAGAAGCGTTTTGAATCAACGCAAAAGCCGTTGAGTCGAAAAGTGAGTTGTGGTTGAGAAACGAAGCCTCAAGTTCCAAAATTGGGACTCGTGTTCGCCGAGTTCGCAAAATAGCGAAATTCGGCGAGAAGACTTGTAACATGTTTTAAATATGATTACAGTCGAGTTCGGTGCGTTTCGGGCTGACGCGAAGGGCATCGGGTCGAAAAGTGACTTGAACCCGAGGACTTAGCAAATTCTGGAATTTCCTGAAATTTGTGATCGCGAAGCTTTTTCGGAGCCCTGTTTCGGAGACTTAGAGTGCCCCAAAAATTTAAAAGAAATCGTGGGGTGTCTCACAAAAGTTTTCTGATTAAAAGGGGTGAAAAACCTAGGTGAGCGATTAAGGAAAAATCGGAGAACGAAGCGAAGAAAAATGCTTCGTGAATTCTGAAACTGCAGTTTTTGACAGTGCAGTTTATCGCGAAGCTTTTTCGGAGCCCTGTTTCGGAGGCTTAGAGTGCCCCAAAAATTTAAAAGAAATCGTGGGGTGTCTCACAAAAGTTTTCTGATTAAAAGGGGTGAAAAACCTAGGTGAGTTATTAAGGAAAAATCGGAGAACGAAGCGAAGAAAAATGCTTCGTGAATTCTGAAACTGCAGTTTTGACAGTGCAGTTATCGCGAAGCTTTTTCGGAGCTCTCTTTCGAGGGCTTAGAGTAGTCCAAAAATTTAAACAAAATCGTGGGAAGTTTAAGAAAAATTTGTAGATTAAAGGGGCGAAGAAAAATTACAATTTTGATTTCTCAGTTGACGGGAAAACGTGGTGAAAGAGGGCTATCCGAAATTCACTGCAGGAAAAACTGCAGGAAAAGGGGCAGTTTTGGGATATTTTTGAAATTGAGGGGCATTTTAGTAAATTCCTCTTTTTCCCCAACCACCCTCTGCAGAAATTAATTACTCTCTCTCTCTCCCCTCTCTTAGATAACACCACCTCCTATTTCCCTCTCCCTGTTGAAGCAGAAACGAAGGAGAGAAGAAGAAAGAAGAAAAGAAGAAAGGAGAAGGAAGAAGAAGAAGAGAAGAGAAGAAGGTAGGCTACACTTTCTCTCTCTCTTTCTCTCTCTCTCTCTCTCTCTCTCTGGGCAGCAGGGCTGCGCAAGGCAGCTGCATGGCTGCCTTGCGCAGCTGCTTTGGCTGCAGCAGCTGCTGCTGCCACCAGCAGCAGCAGCTGCTGAATCTGCTGCCTGGGCAGCAGCTGCTGAATCTGCTGCCTGGGCAGCAGCTGTGAAAGCTGCTGCCCAGCAGAATTGTAGAACAAAAAAAAAAAAAAAAATGTGTGTATATATATATATATATATATATATTGAGAGGAGGTGGAGGGGCAGCAGCTAGAGCTGCTGCTGCTGCTAAGCAGCAGCAGCTGGGCAGCAAGGTTGCTGCGCAAGGCAGCTGCAGGCTGCCTTGCGCAGCTGCTGGTGCTGCAGCAGCTGCTGGTGCTGCAGCAGCTGCTGCTGCTACCAGCAGCAGCAGCAGCTGCAGGCTCTGCTGCTTGGGCAGCAGCTTGCAGCTGCTGCCCAGCAGCAGATTTGGGAAGGAATCAAAAAAAAAAAAAAAGAAAAAAGAAAAAGAAAAGAGGAAGAGAAGGAAGATAAAAATTTCTTCTCTTCTCTTTTCTCCAATGCAAAAATTTCAATTTCTCGATTTTGCAAAATGCAAAATTGAGGAATTGGGGGTGGGGGAATTGCTTAAATTGAGCTCCTCTAAAATTTAGAGAGCATTAGGCTTTCTTCCAATATAACAAATGCAATTCTCGACTTGCAAGATGCAAAATCGATGAATTGGGGGAAATTGCTCAAATTGAGCTTTTCTCAAAATTTGAGGGCATTTTGACCCCGGATCGAGCTGAGCAAGTTTCTTGTTGGCAACATGCCATGGGATGAGCATTTCTCCCCCATTTTTGTAAACCAATCAAAAAGTAGCCTTTTTGGGGGGGAAGTGATCTAATAAGGGTTGTTTCCCCTTTTTCTTGCCAAAAAGGGCTAATTTCACCGCTTTGTTAAATTTAGTGAATCACGTGAAAGCAACTGCTTTATCTTTCCTTCCTTACAACGTAGGGAAACCTCAGAGGCAAAAAGAGCTAGAATTGGCTCCTCCAGGAACCAAGAAAGCACACCGAGGTGGGGGATTCTATCGAGCGAGGGTGACCTCTCCCCTTATCTTTTGCTTTTCTTAGAAGCATGTTAATAGAGTGGCTAGGATAGTATTTTCATGCTTGTACAGAAGTGGTTTGTGGTATATGGAAATTTTGACTTAGGAGAAAACTTAGATTAGGCTCTAATGTGTGGCATTCACTATAGGACTTCACGAGTGGCATGTTTGCTTGAGTCAATTAAGTGTGTAGATGGAATTAGGGTCTAATTTAGAGTTATGTCTCTAAAGAAAGCATAGTTTAGTTGAGGTTAAAATCCAAAGAATTTGAAATCCCTAGAGTTGTCATAGGGAGTTGGGTTAATATACCTACACTTTAACTTCAACTTGAGCATAATGAAAGTTAAGAATTGAGTCTAAGGGACTTATGTACCTTGAGGCATGGACCTAGGGTAAAGGTATGAGTACATTAAAAGACAAGCTAAAAGCTTAATTGCAAAGAAAGACAAGGGCCAAGAGGCAATGTGAGCTATAAGCTCGAATGAGATGGAAGCTAAATGCTAAAGAGCAAAAGGAAAGGCAAAGGTTTAAAGAGCAAAGAGGCTAAATGCAAAGTAATAAAAGAGATAATAAAACGAGCGTACCTACGGGGTGAAACGCGGCCCATGTTGGAGTAGCAGGCAGTGTCCCTCTCCCGGGTAGAGACCCGTTCGGGACGTTTCTCCCGTAGGGCGGGGTAACACTTGCGGGTGTTATCGGCAACCTTAGAGGACTTGTCTTATGGCAGCATGTCTGCCGGGCTAGGGCCCGTTGGGCAAGTTTCTCCGAGGGTTTAGCAACTTGAACTGAAACACAAAGAAAGGTAATGAAAGTTATTCGACAAGGGACAGGTTGGTTAGAATGGCATCCTACAGCGACATAGAGCTATGTCATGGCAAAGGTAAAAGTATTAAGCATGCTAGCTAAGATTTACAGCTTTTATTTACTGTATTTCACTCTCTATTATATTGCTTCCATTAGACTAAGCGGTGCAGGGCGTTTTCTCTCGGTGGTTGAACCCACTGGGAACTTGGTTGTAGTTCTCACACCCTTTGGGTGACATCCCCACAGGTCCAGGCACATCGGGCGAGGCACGCGACAGGGGCAAGGGCCCAGCAGAGTAGCGACCTAGCAGTCTAGAGTCGCCAGTACCATTTTGGAGTTTTATTTTCTTGAGCGAACTTTGTATGTGAGGAACAATGTAATCTTTAAATGTTTAATGTTTAACAAGTTGGAAAAAAGAAAAAAAAAATATGGATGTATTTTGTATTGTAGTTTCATGCTAAAAGAGAGTTGTAATATAAACAAAGTGTGTTGTCTTCGCTCAAGTGATGTACTTTCATTTCTTCTAACTATCTGTTGAATGATTGAAAGTTTAAATTTATAGTTCTTTCCTCTGATTGCTTACTCTTCCGCTATATTGAAATGATATTGTTGGATTAAACCGTTCCTTTCGGGTCTTGAAAGGTCATGCCCGATTGGCGGGTCTGTTGGCGCGCCCGAACTGTTCAAATTGACGGTCTCGGGGCGTGACACTCGGGATCCGTGCCGCTACATTACTTCCTCCGGGCGCGCCGGCACAGTGGATTTCGGGCGCACCCGGACCTGGACCGGGCTGCTACAGTGACCTGGTTTGCTACAGTACCCGGACCCCGTTTCACAGCAGCCTGAAAAATTGTATGCTACAGTAACTTTCGGGCGCCCGGAACCCACTTTCGGGCGCCCGAAACTTGGGCCCAAGCCCAGTTTCGCCCGTTTTTCGTCCGTTCTCGCCCGTTTTTTCGCCCTTTTCGTTCAAATTTGACGGGCACCACAGTTTAACATGATTTCCTCCTGGTACTAAACTTTTCAGTTTGGACTCCATTTTGATTTACCAAAGTCCCACTGTATTTAATTTCGCTGGCGGAGCCCGTTCTCTCAATCCGGTGTCCGATCAAGCGAAATTTTACTGTGGCCATAAAACATATTTACGGAGCTCCCGTAATTTTCTCGGAATTTTCTGACACTGTGAATTTCAACTTACAATCTGGCCCACTTTCTCATAAAAATTCTAGATCTCTAATTTTAACTCCGATTTGGGCCCATTCAGTTCCGAGTAACCCTTGTACTTTTTTTACTTCCATAAAATAGTATTTTATACTATTTTTATTTACATTGGGTTTCACACAATTCTGGTTCTTTACATCTACCCCCCTTAAAATAAGTTTCGTCCTCGAAACTTGGGTCGCATCTCGACTCCTACTTGATCAAGAGGGGGAAACTTGCCCTCACTACTAGGCTCACTGAACCTCGTGACCGGCGCCACACTGCCTGCTCGCCCAACAATTACCCGAGCGACCCATTCCTGGATCCCTATCTCTTTTTAGGGACAGACTCAGCCTGGTTCTGCCACTTCACCAAGTAGGTGAGAGACACAATTGAGCACTTGCTCTCTCTCATTACCACAAATGGCGAAGTCTCTTCTTGCGAAATCTTCACTTTAATTCCGCGACCTTTTTATCTTTCACAAGGAGGTTGCATCTGCAACTGATTACACTTATCGCATTTTCCGGCACTCTGCTGCCTAAGGTGGGGGGCAAAAGCCAATCCACGAGTTCTCAACCATCTCCACGCTGCTAACACTCTAAGTCCACGGTTATCAGCTAACCCGATATCTCAGACTCTAATAGGTCCACAGACCACATCCATATCCCATAGGGCCTATAGCCCAACTAGTCCAACTCTGTATAATGGCTCTCACTAGCACACAGACCCAATCGTCACACGGGTAGATCCTCACTTAGGATT
>CM054941.1:18841525-18880159 GCA_029168755.2 Tillandsia fasciculata
CGCCATTGGGTGCGCAAAGGTGAAATTTTCCCTTGTCTTGTTACCAATGTTTCCTTGCATGCATATGATAGTTCGTCTTGGTATCTGGATAGCGGGTGTTCCCGTCATATGACCGGTGATAAAAACTGTTTTCAAACATTTGAGAAAAACTCCGGAGGACTTGTTGTTTTCGGAGATGGTCGGTCTTCCAAAATTGTTGGAAAGGGAACGGTAGCTATTCCAGATGGCCCGGTTCTAGATAATGTATTATTTGTTCATGGCCTTAAGACTAACCTCATAAGCATAAGTCAACTGTGTGATAATGGTTATTCAGTTAATTTTTCATCTGATAAATGCACTGTAACTGACATGAACCATGCTTTCTTTTTAAAGGGGGTTAGATCAGAAAACAATTGTTATGTAGTTCCTTCTAAGATTTCTGAAAAATGTAACCTAGCATCTTTGAAAAATGAAACACTTTGGCATGAAAGGCTAGGTCACATAAACTTTAAGGAACTTGCTAGAATTTCAAATAAAGATGTGGTCAAGGGGGTTCCGAAACTTTCTTTTGAACAAAACCTTGTGTGTGGCGGTTGCCAAAAGGGAAAACAGTCTAGGACTGCACACAAGAATTTGAACCACATAGGTACAAAACGGCCTTTGGAACTTTTGCATATGGACTTAATGGGGCCAACTCGTCAACCATCTCTGGGAGGTAAATGGTATATTTTTTTGTTGGTTGATGATTTTTCTAGATATACTTGGGTAGCCTTTCTAAAAGAAAAAGCTGATACTTTTGATTCTTTTCTCGAAATCTGCAATCGTATTATGATTGAAAAGAATGAAAGGATTACTCGAGTTAGGAGTGATAGAGGTGGGGAATTCATAAATTCCAAATTCATTGATTTTTGCACTTCTAACGGCATTAAACATGAATTCTCCGCACCTTACACACCTCAACAAAATGGTGTAGTCGAGCGCAAAAACAGGGTCGTACAGGAGATGGCACGTGTTATGCTTCATAGCCGGAACTTACCTTTATATTTTTGGGCTGAAGCGGTGAACACTGCTGTCTATGTTATCAATCGAGTGTATTTGCGCCCGGGGACTTTGAATACACCATATGAACTATGGTTTTGTAGAAAACCTAACATCAAATATTTTCGCATCTTTGGGAGTCGGTGTTTTATTTTACGTGATCGCGAAAATCTTGGAAAATTTGACTCTCGAAGTGACGAAGGGATTTTCTTAGGTTATTCTACAAACAGTAGAGCATATCGAGTTTTTAACTTAGAATCTAAGACGATCGTAGAATCGATAAATGTTAAGGTAGATGAAGCTTTTCATTTTGAATCTGAAAAATCTACCCTCGATATCTCTCTTGATGATGATACACCTGCTAATGCATCTTCTTCTAACAATTCTTTCGATAATAATGTTGATGCATCTAACGGTTCTTCAAGCTTATCTGATGTGCAGGAATCATCTCGTGTACCTCCGCCTACTCCTCTACCTCAAACGTTACGCATCTCCAAGGATCACCCTGAATCGAACATAATTGGAGATCCACAAGAAGGAGTTAGAACACGGAGACAATTGGTTTGCGGATTTGCATGCTATGTATCTCAAATCGAACCAAGGAATGTTGATGAAGCTCTCCAAGATGATTATTGGATTAAAGCAATGCAGGAAGAGCTCCATCAATTCGAGCGAAACAAAGTCTGGGAACTGACGAAGCCTCCGAAGCAACACAATGTGATAGGTACCAAATGGATCTTCAAGAACAAGAAAAACGAAGAAGGTACTATCATCAGGAACAAAGCAAGGTTAGTTGCTCAAGGCTATTCTCAAGTAGAAGGTATAGACTTTGATGAAACCTTCGCCCCTGTAGCTAGACTCGAGTCCATTCGTATATTGTTTGCGATCGCTTGTCATTTTAAAATCAGATTATTTCAAATGGACGTTAAGAGCGCCTTTTTAAATGGATTTTTAAATGAGGAAGTTTATGTAGCTCAACCGAAAGGTTTTGTGGATCATAAACTACCTAACCATGTTTTTCGTCTGAAAAAGGCTCTTTACGGTCTGAAACAAGCACCGCGAGCATGGTACGAAAGGTTGACAAAGCACCTTTTGGAAAAGGGCTACACTCGAGGGGGAGCTGACAGGACTCTCTTTGTGAAGCATTATCAAAACAATTTCATAGTTGCTCAAATCTATGTTGATGACATTGTTTTTGGAGCAACGAGAGATAATGATGCTTCTAAATTCGCGGAGACCATGGAAAGCGAATTTGAGATGTCCATGATGGGCGAATTGAATTATTTTCTTGGATTACAAGTTAAACAAAACGATGAAGGAATTCACTTGTGTCAATCCAAGTATGCACTGGAGTTGGTCAAAAAGTTTGATCTTGAAAATTCTAAAGATTTTCCAACTCCAATGGGAACTAGCCATAAGGGACTTGGAAGTGAATCACAAAGTGAGAATGTAGACGAGAAACTGTACCGCAGTATGATTGGAAGTCTACTATATCTCACGGCTAGTCGCCCGGATATATCCTTCAGTGTTGGGATTTGTGCGAGATATCAATCAGCACCGAAGGAGGTTCACCTGAAAGCGGTGAAACGGATCATCCGGTATATCAAAGGTACAATCAATTTCGGAATTTGGTATCCTATGGGAACGACTTTGGATATTGTTGGATACTCAGATGCCGATTGGGCTGGATCGGTGGATGACCGGAAAAGCACGAGTGGTGCATGCTTCTATCTTGGCCACTGCCTTGTTGCATGGCACAGTAAAAACAGAACTGCATAGCACTCTCGACTGCCGAAGCGGAGTACATTTCTGCAGGAAGTTGTTCAACCCAATTGATTTGGATGAAGAGCGTGTTGAGCGATTTCCGAATTTCAACATCTTCGGTAACCATTTTATGTGACAACACTAGTGCTATTAACATTTCTAAAAACCCTGTGTTGCACTCTAGAACAAAACATATTGAACTTAGATATCATTTTCTTAGAGAGCTAGTTGAATCAAACATTCTTCAACTGTCATATATTTCAACTGAGGATCAATTAGCCGACATCTTAACAAAACCTTTGGATCAAAAACGTTTTATTCACTTGCGTAAAGCAATTGGCATGCTTTCCTTGAAATAAACTCTTTTGAAACCTTTGCTTAGATTAGGTTTTGTTTTTGTTCTTGTTTTTGTTTTGTTCTTTATCTATGTTCTGTACATAGCACACTAATTGAGCATAAATCATAATTGACTTTAATTGCATCCTTTTATGCATTTAGAAATTTATTATGCTTTTGATGTCATAATATTTCAATGTTGCAATGATCATTTACGTTAATTAAACCATCTTTAAGTGATCAAAGTCAATTTCTCTCTCAATGATCTCTTGGTATAGTCATTATCATATTTGATTGCTTAGTCGAGTATGAATTCGAGATCAATGGTTTGGTTGAATACTTTATATATTAAATAATTGATAGCCAATTGAGGGGGAGTCAATGAAATGTGAAATGCTCAAAAGATGTGGAAAGAGTTACATCCCAATGAGGAGTGTGAAAACTACCACCACATGGAGAAAATGAAAGAAAAAGATACTCCATGAATGAAAAGCAAACTTTTGTTTGAAAAATTGTTGATAAAACTCATATTGAAATACTTGACTCAGTCGTATTTCATGGTTGGTATAAGGTGGGATTTTTGATTTAAGATGCTCAAAGAGCCACTCCTTCAACAGATTGTCTAGATATATTATCTAACTTATCTGGGATTTCAAACATCTATTGATCTTGGTACTTCATTTTCTTTACTGAAATTGATGATTTGATAAAGACATTACACATAGGATCAAGATAGATGTAATTGAAGTTGTTCAACTTTAAGTGTTTTAACTTTCGTAAATTTTCGTTTCATTTTTGGATATTTTTGATAGATTTTCATAATCTATTTCTTGTTGTATGAAACGATGTCATTTGTTTAAAGTTGACATGATAAAGTGCTTACATACTTTTTCTGGATTTTATTGTATTTTTCTAATTTTTCTGAAGAAAAAGGTGTAGCCGATCCGGATCGTGGCAAGTGATCCGGATCCCGAACGCAGGATTTTTCCTGCGGGTGGCCGATCCGGATCACATTCTCGGCCGATCCGGATCACGGCTAGGGTTCTATATAGAAACTTTCAGATTCGAGATTTCTTTACCCTAATTTCTGGTTTTCAAGCTTCTAGAGTTTCTCTCTCTAGATTTCTTGCTTCTTGGTGCTTCAAAACTCAAAGTTCTTCGGATTCAAGTAAGTTTTCATGATCAAAACTCGGTTTTTCACAGTTTTTATGGTTTTTTCATCAAACGTGAGTTGAAAAGTTGGAATTTTCTTCGTTTGTGAATGGTTTTTGATCAAATTTCTTTTGAAATAAGAACTCTGGGTCAATTAGTTTTACTTTTATGCTGGGATTTCACTTGATTAACGATTTTTAGGCTTCGATTTCTAAAAATTCGGTTTTAGGGCATAAAAGAGGAATTTTGTAAATCATGGATTTGATCTATTTTTAAAATTCTTTTTGGAAAACTAATTTGATTCTTGGCTTCTCTATATGATTATGATTGTCTAGGTACAATGTTTTCAAATTTTTCAAAATTGACAATTTTTCATATGTTCTTGAGTTGGTTTTCACAGGACATTTTCTAAAAACTCAAAGCACTGACAAAATGGTGATCACCTGGATCATTTTCTGCTCACTGCCATGGTTCATGTGAAGGACTCTGCAAGCCGAAGAGAAGCAAGAGGACAAAAGAGCAAAAGCTGACTCCGATACTGAATCGGAAACTGAATCGATTGACTGGGACACAATTGAAGTTGAAGGGGCTGTCCCAACTTCTGCAAAGGGGAAGGCTCCTGCTGAAGCTCCCAAATCTAAACCTCCTCCTACTGCAGCTGGAAGGAAAGGCGCCAATGGAGCCTACCGGAAAAAGATGAAAACCTCGGCAAGGAAAAGAAGTGGTGCCCAAGGTATTTCAATCAATGAACCTATGACAACCTGCCACCATTTCAGGGATTCGTCAGCTCCACACGAATCAAAGAATTTGAAAAGAGGGAATGCATAGGAGAACGACATGTCAATGTACAACAGATGAGGAATAGATCTGCAGAGTTTGGAGCTCTGTTTGATCAAGTTGGTCTTGGTCCGATCTGCAACTTTCCTGAGAAAACTGGGTACTGTCCACACTCAGTTCGGATCTTCTATCAGAATGCAGCAGGTCTTATTGATGAAGTTGATGGACGCCGAGAATTTCATACCTTTGTAAAAGGTATCAAGATCAAAGTCACTCCCCAACTGATTGGAGAGGTGCTCGGTATGACAGCCATCTCAGACGGAGTTCATTATTTGAAGACTCAGGTCTTCACAGCCAACTCTTGGAGAATAGTAGTCAATGGAACCTGCTCTCCGGATACTACGTCTGCCGGAAATTCAGTTTACTCCAGGGAACTCAAGAAGGAGTACAAGTACTTAAACTTCATTATTTGCTACAACATTCTTCCCAACATGAACACGAAAATCGTCCGATGGGATAGGTTGCTATTTCTTTATCTTCTTGGAAACCCAACTGCAGCAATGGGAGCAAACCTGAACATCCCCTACCTCATTTGGAATAGGATGACGCGGTATGTCGAACACTCACATCCCTCTGAGCGACTACCATATCCAATGATTATAATGCGCATCCTTAGGAGATTTAAGGTGGATACGAGCGCGAGTTCGTATTTGTATAGTTTGGGGACAATAAATGAGACAACCATTGTCAAGTCTTTGACAACAAAGCAGGATGATCCCCCTTCTCCTCCAATTGGCCAACGAGTTCGAACTCATGCAACTTCTTCCACTGCCCCCGTTCCTCCGAAACAGAAGGCACCTGCATCTACTTCTGACGATGATGCCTCGGTGACATCCATCTTCAAAGAACAACAGCGGCTTTCAAATGAACAGGAACGTATGTCCGCTGAATTTTCTGAAATGAAAGGCGATCTTCATGTTATGAAAAATGAGATGGAAATTATCACAGCTTCTCAAGTCACTTTGACCAAGTCAGTCTCTTCAGTAAAGAAACTTGTGAAGAAGTTGTTTGCGAAAATGGGTTGCACGACTCGGATGACTCCGACTCTCAGGAGTAAATCTATGTTATAATCATTTTCCTCTGACTTTGCTTTTTGTTCTGTTTTGCAGGTTTATGATGTGTGTTTATGTTGTTAACTCTCCTTTTGTTGTAATTATTTGGCTTTGTTTTGTGACAAAAAGGGGGAGAGAGTTAGCGAAAACAATGAACAATGATGAACTTTGAACAATGATTGTGAATATCGATGATATCAAGGTAAGTATGAATCTCAACTCAACTTTGGTTTTTCTTTTGTGATTTGTGACATGCTTCTATACTAACTATTCGACTAACTATTTGGGCATGTAATATGACTAACAAGTTGAAGTTGGACTAACATACTTTGACATTTGGTTTTCGACTGCTTAGAAGATATGTTGGTTTTAACTATGTTCTCTTTCACATATCTGATTCTTTTAAATGTCATGGTGAGATCAAACTCTATCTCTGCACTTGGTTTTTCTATGTTCCAATTCTTGAGGTATCTAACGATTTTGTTTGTCAAGAATGTTTTCTGTGTGCAGAGGTTTCAGATGTCTAAGTCTAGAGTCTGTCTTAGGAGTTTATCTCATGTTTTTAATTTCTGGAACTCTTTTGTAAATTTTTGTTGTATGGTGATAGCAACAAAAATATCTTTTTGAATTTTCTTTGTGGATCTGTGTTTTGTCACGAAACCGCCAAAGGGGGAGATTGTTACGGAATTTGAGTTGGCGTATTTCGTGAATGTATTAAGTCTTGAAGATTGAAGATGAAGAAACTTTGGATCATATACCTCAATCTCAAGAAAGAAGAATTCAAAAGGATCAGGTACGTTTAACTAAATAATTTTGATGATCCGAATACTTCTTATAGTGTAGAAACACCTGGAAGAGGTTTTAATTGCTTATTCATCAAAAACTGGACATGGGACATGTTCAGGATCCGGATCGTGGACTTTCAATCCGGATCCCGAAAGGTGTTCGTTCATACATTGCTGCAATCCGGATCACAGCTTGTACAATCCGGATCCCGAATGGGATGTTTTGTGAAAATGTATGAACGATCCGGATCGTGGATTATGATCCGGATCCCGAACAGGTGATTTTCTGGAAACTGCATTCTGTGCGTCTGCGATCCGGATCGTGGCTTATCCAATCCGGATCGCCGTCGGTAAAACTTTCCAGAAAAGTTTGTTTTTGATCCGAATATTCTTCCTAGGGTTTCTAACCTATAAATAGACCCTATGGTCATTTTTCTAGGGCATCCAAATAGAGCCGTCATTTTCACATATCATTTTATACGGCCTTAGATCCACATATAGAGAAGAAAGGAAATCAATAGATCTATTCTATGTTTCTTCATCTATATTGATTAGTTTGATTCTAGGTTTTCATACTCACATCTTGAGTAGAATCAAACTAATGAATACTTAGATGGTATTTCCGATCTACTCTTGATCTAAGTATTCGGCGGATCATCACCACCCAAACAAACAACGATTTACCCCAAAATCGGCGCGTGGACTCGCGTGGCCTTGTGGATTCAAGGTGTTATCGCTCTCGTGGATTCGGAGCGAGGTGCGTTCGTGGATTCGAAGCGTACCATTGGGTGAAGACCGTGGATTCGGTTGGACGTCGTGGACTCGACGTTGGACGCTGTGGATTCAGCGTTGGGCGCGGATCGTGGATTCGAGAAGCGTCGTGGAGCGAGCGGGAAGATCTACTAGGAGCGTATGGTAAAAGGTTGAGTCGTCTGTGAGTACGTTATATCACCTTGTACGTGTGTTAATTCTAGTGGATTTCGCCGTGTTATCGGTCCCGTGGTTTTTTACTCCGGTTTGGAGTTTTCCACGTAAAAATCTTGTGTGTTCTTTTATTTTTCCGCATTGGGTTTTATCGCACAATGATTTTTTGAGTGTTTATTGTTTACACCTATTCACCCCCCCTCTAGGTGTTTTTTCCCCTATTAGATCCTTATTAACCTAAACCCAACACAAGGGGGAGAGTTAGGCGACTGGGAGGCCGCGGCAGGAGTTTCTGGGTCCTGGGAGACCCCGAACAGTACTTTCCCTTTTCATTCGCATTCCAATTACTATTTGTAGACTGTGGTGTGGTTCTCGATACCCTCGTGGGGTCGGTGTGGATGTCGGCATGGTTTACAATGATGTATTTATTTTTCTTCCATCTTTCTTGGCCGCTTTAAAAAAAAAAAAAGAGAGAAGAGCAAACGAAAGAAAAGATTGCGAAAACTGTTTTCAAAACTTGGGTGTCGTGTGGGCACCGTTTTCAAAACCTTGTGGATTTATGGATTGCGAAATGGATGTAGAGTCCTGGCATTCCAATGCTTTTGAACACCCACTTTTTGTGGCAGAGTTGTTAGGAAAATCTTTCACTGTGTTTTCTACAATGGACTGGCCTGGACAGCGGGTATTTTTCTGCGATTGAGCTCGCAAAACGGAGGACGACAAAGCGAACGGATTTGGATTCCGATTTACGGATCTCCCGGAATGGGGGTCAAAGCGTTTGCTTTGAGTGGTGCATCGGAATCCGTGCTAAGTGGCTGGCACGCTTTTCGAGGCGATCGGACCTTTCATCTTTTTATGTCAGTGGGTTATTTTATCTTTTGGGTGGTACCTCGACCTTTCGGTTTTTCGTTTAGGGCCCTAATTTAATATTTTCAGTTGACTAAGGAGGGGTTGAAATTCGAGAATTTTTGGGCTGATCGTCGGGGTTTGCGAGTATTTTTAGGTGGTAGAGCTCGCAAAACGGTGAACGGTGGCGCGATCGGATTTGAATTCCGACCCCGGGATCCCCCAGAAATAATTTTCGAAGTTTTCTATCAGCTTGGGTGCATCGAAATGCGTGCCGGCGATCGGCAAGTTTTTCGAGGTGATCTGGTCCCCCCCGTTTAAATTTCGAATGGCTAGGTTGGGTAACAGGGGGTTTAATTTTATTATCTCTTCGTATCGTCTATTCTTTTTCCCGATCGGGGGTGCGGGGAAAAACCCCAAACCCTTTTCCCTCTTTTCAAGAACGGAGTGGGAATCGAGACGGGGAGATGGGGAGAGGCCTTTCTGCGAGATTGATCGAGCGAGGAACGGGCGATCCTCCTTCTTCCTCCTCCTCCAGCGAAGTCAAGGTTAGCCTCGTTGTTTTCATTCTCTGGTGGGCGTTTCGGGTGGTGGTGGTTTGGGTGTTGCGGGCAATGCGGGTTTGGTATTGGGGTAACGGGAAGCCGCGGCCGCCGTTGTCAAACGGGAGGCCGCCGCCGCCGTTATCGCGTTCTCGGAGTCGTTGCCGCAGTCGCCGTGGTCGCGGGGTCGCAACCGGAGCCGCAAAAGACGAAATCGGGGACTTACTGTTCATCCCGTACGGCTGCCCCTTCACGCGGTCCACCGGACTGGCGTGCACCCGGCGCACGTGTCCGCGGCCCGAAGGCGCGGACCCGGCGCACGGGCGCGTGCGCCAGCCCGCCCCCGCACCGCGCGGTGCACCGGGCTGGCGTGCACCCGGCGCACGTGTCCCGCAGCCCGAATGCGCGGACCCGGCGCACGGGCGCGTGCGCCAGCCCGGCCCGCAAGCGCGGTCCACGCATGGGCGTGCACCCGGCTCTGCCGCCGCGACCGGGTATGCGTGAGCCCGGTGCGCGCTCAGCCGGTGCACCGGCCCGGCCCATCCCGCCTGGTGCATGCTCCCGGGGTGAGCCCGGTCTGCGCCGCTGCCTCCTCTGCGTCGTGAACCCGGTCCACACCTGGACCGTGCACCAGCCTTCAGCCTTTGAGCCCAGAAGCTCCGTTTGTGGCCCATTTCGCCCCGTTTTTCAGTGTTTTCGACCGCGACGATGTTTTCTAACAATATTTCTCATTGTAGCTTTTTCGGGCACAACGTGAGGGTATTTTAGTTGGAGCCTCCGCACGTCTTCTTCTTCGGGTTCGAGGTGGGTACCCCTTAGAACATCTGTGTGTATGTTTCCGTTATTGTCATTTATGTCTAGTGAGGAGTGACGTGGACTTTCGGGTTCAATGAACGCCGCGGTGGAAGACTGGATGGGCAGTTCGCCCCTCCGAACAACAGTGGGTTGTTTGGAGCGTACTAGCGAGGGAGACGGTGATCGGTATGACCAGACGGACATCGAAAGGTGGGTTCGTCTCCCGACAGTTCTTGAGTCGGGAAACGAGAGCAATTGGTAAGAGCAAAGGTTTGACGTGTTGAAATGTTGCTAACCCCGTTTATGCTTATGTTTTATTATCGCTATGGTTATGACGACTGAGGGTCGCTGTGCCCGACGATACATCATGTTCTGGGAGACAGCCGAGGCAGGTGCTCGGTCTGGTTTACCGAGGTTGGTGCTCGGTCTGGTTGGCCGAGGTTGGTGCTCGGTCAAGGCTCGAGATTGCTACACGCACACCGGCGGTTTGGCCACCGCAAGGGTGTGCTTTTCCGAAAAAGTGGTACGTTGACCCGTGTACCCCACGTGATGGTGACGTTAGGAATGGGGGCCCCCGTGGGTGGGGGGTGTGAGCGGTGATGCCGAGGCGGGTGCTCGGCGGCCGAGGCAGGTGCTCGGCAGGGGTTCCGAGGCAGGTGCTCGGTGTGGTTGCCGGGGGAGGTGCCCGGTTTTGTTTGCACAAGGTTCTGCAGGGTATTGTTTGCACGGGGTTCTGCGTTGTGTGGGTTGCACAGGGTGCTTCATTGTTGATTGCTCTGGTTCTTATCAGGGTTTTTACTTTAGCCTTTATTGCTTTTATTATTATTTCTGGTCACTGACTCCCCACTCCGTGACAGGTTCGCCCAGTCCGTCCAGGGCCGAGCGCTAGGTCGTTGGTGAGGCCGCGTGAGCGATCTTCTGGCCCCTTTGGGGCCACAGATACGGTTTGCTTTACCTTCCTTGTTCATTTCATTACGCATTGTAGCTAGTTGTGGATCGCGATACCCCCGTGGGATCGATGTGGATGTTGGGCTATTCGATAACCCTTTTGGATGGGTGTTTTGTTCTCACTTCTTGGCTTGGCCGCTTTCAAACTACAAATAAGGAACAAGAAAACTGTTGTGAAAACTGTTTTAAAAATATGGGTGCCGTGTGGGCACCGTTTTCAAATTCTGTGGATTTATGTGATTTCGAAACTAGTTTTATAAAACCTGATGTCGGGTGGGCATCGCTTTCAAAACCCTGTGGTTTTATCCTTTCAAAAATAGTCGGCCTCTTTATTACTTGTGGAAATTGATTGTATGTTGTTGAAAATGGTTGTATGTGATTGGCAATCGGTCTAGTGTGGTTAAAGGCATGTTTATGTGATCTTTGTAATCAGGACGCCGTGCATATACAAAGGAGACTCTGCCCGTTTGCAGAGTGAATTTGTATATGCGGCGGGTCTGGGCACGCACCGGGGGAGATTGGTTTTAAAAAAAAAATATATATGTAAAAGTTTGGGAGCATCGGTGGCTACCCTTCCGCGCGTAAAAACCCCCCGGGGCGTGACAGATTAAGATGGTATCAGAGCAAAAGCAACTCTAACCACAGTAGACGCTGTCCAACATCCACGGGGTATGTCATCACTAGCTACTAACCAATGAAATGATCAGGATATAGATGCGTAGAGACGCGAGAGTGCGGGATTGTTAAGTCTGTGTTGTTGGTTTAGCTCGGGTGGTGTGTTTATGTAGTCGGGTTGATTTGGAGGTTGGGGTCGGGGCCGGCTGCCACCGGGGCCTTGATGGTTGCTATGAATCAGTGGATTAGGCAACCAGCACAGGACACGGTGGGTCTGCTGACGGTGTCCATGCACTTGCTGCGGCTGTTAGTACCGCAGATCGTTGCGACGGTTTTCGTTTTCCCGAACCCCTTTCCTCCGCCGACGTTCTGGTCATTGTTAGTAACGGTGGCGGGTGGTAGTGTATCCCACTGGTGTTTGTTAGTGTGTCGGCCGTTTTGTCGGTCGTGAGTAACTGGATAACCTTTTGTCTAGGTAGTACCTTCTGGGTCTTCGGGTGTTAGGCTACAGCGGCTAGTCGGCCGATTCGTTTTGCATCTTGGACAAGGTAGGGGTGGGAGCGGGAACTCTTCCCCTACGGTTGTTACCCATAGTTCAGCTTTTTACTGTAGGCGCGGCGATGGTTGTAGAGATCGACGTGATGGGGGTCTTGGGGTCCCCCTTTGGATTGAAAAAGGAGACCCCCAGGGCTAGCAAATCTTGTTCGTTAGGGCTCGATTTTGGGGTTGGAGAAGCTGTGTCTCGCTTTTCACAAGTGCGCGTGAGTGGCGACTTTTTATTAGGAGGTTTAGCGTTGGACGCTGGGTGATGCCGGTAGCTCTGGGTCGAGTTCCTGCGTTCTGCACAAGAGGGTCAGTTAGGTTATCCTACGGGTGGGTGAGCGCGTGTTCCCTCGAGTGCGCCTGGAAAACCTAGGCAACCATTTTGGACAGGTCTTTCTCGCTGTTTTCGTTGCATGTTTTCTTTTCGAGCCGTTAGGTTTCGGATGGGTAGTCGATTGTACCCGGGGGCCTCTGTTTGAGGGGGCTTTGTGCTTAGAAGTCCCTAGTGGGGGTGTCGCTGTTGGGTTTGGAGTTTTACCGCTCGATTCGATGCCCGGTGCTTGGAGGACCAAGCGTTAGTGGTTAATCAGAGGGTCGCACCTCGTCGGTGTCGGGACGGAGGTAGGACCTGACCTTGTGAGTTTTGTCGCCAGCTTCCCGTGACCAGGGCATATTTATGAGGCTTAGTTGTGAGCATTTTGGGTCGTTGATCTCGTGAGGCAGGTGTGGGTCATGGGGATCTGTCGACTGCTTGGAGCTTTGGCACTGGTCACTTTCGGCTAGGATGCCTTGTACGCAGTCCTTTTCGTAGGGTAGACCTTGTGGTAGGCCTTAGAGCTGAAGCCTAACTCTGGTTTTGACCGTCGCCCGGTCAGACGGACCGCCAGAGCGGGTAATCCGGGACGGTGGATATGCTCCAAGCTTGTGACTCGTGTTGGTGACGGGTGGAGGTGGCCCGTGTGGGTGACGGGTGGGAGCGGTCCGTGTTGGTGACGGGTGAGTTCGTTGCTCTCGGGGGAGAGTTACTGGTAGTTAGTAACCCAGCCTGCTTAGCTGGCACCTCTCGGAGCCTCGTGAGGGTGTTAGTGTGATCTTTCCCTTGTTCTCGGGTTGGTTGTATTGGGCTTTTAGGGGCTCTTCGGTGCGGGTTGGGAGGTATGACTCGGGTGCCTCGAAGCATTGCGAGAGGCCATCCTCTCTTTCGAGCTTCTACCAGGCACAACTAAGAGACTTTCTAGACAAGGAGTTCATCAAGCCGAGGGTGTCGCCTTGGGGGGCGCACCCGTCCTCTTCGTGCGAAAGGAGGACGGAAGCTTACGTCTGCACATCGACTACATGGAGATGGACAAGGTTACAGTGAAGGACAAGCCCAGGATTGATGACCTCTTCAATCAACTGAGAGGAGCACTTGCGGGTTACTCTCTGGAATCTCAGGGACCAGAAGCTGTTTGCTAAGTTTAAGAAATGTGAGTTCTGACTTCTCTAAGTGGGCTTTTTGGGGCACATGGTGTCAGCAACGAGGATCGCAGGGAATGTGAGCGGAACTGCCTGACACACGATTCGAAACTGGCAGCAGTCGTCTTCGTTTTAAAGCGTTGGAGACACCACCTTTTGGAGTTCATCGTGATGTGTTTTCGGGTCGCCAGAGCCTTAAGTTTGGTTCACATAGGAATAGTGGCCTTGCGACAGAGGCGTTGGTTGCAGTTGCTGAAGGACTCGGCTTATCCATTCAGCATCACCCCAGAAAAAGCAAGTGTATGAGCGGATGTCTTGAGCGGGAAGGGTCAAATCGAGGAGGAATCGATAAGCGCGATTACTCAGCAGGGCCGGTACGGTCGCGCGACTCTTGTCCTTGATGGTCAAGCCAACCCTATTAGAGAAATCCTGAAAGGCCAGAGGACAGGCGCACAGATACAGCTTGTTCGAGACAAATCCCCCGGACCACGTGAGCGACTTTTCGGCGAGTGCGAACGGCACGAGACATTTTCGAGGGCGGAATTGCGTTCCCGAGCTGCCAGAGTTGAAGGAAGAGATATTGTCGGAGGCACACTGCGCTCCCTATGCGGCGCATCCAGGTGACACGAAGATGTACAAGGACCTCAAGCAGAATCTTTGGTGGACTAAACCGAGGGGGGATGTAACACAGTTCACTGCCCGTTGTTTGGATGATTAACCAGTAAAGTTCGAACATCAGCGCCCGGCGGGGGAAAACTACAATCTCTACCTGTACCAGAGTGGAAATGGGAGCGAATCAGCATGGAATCCGTCACGGGTTTTCTGCATCGCATCAAGGGCACGATGCAGTTTAAGTCACAGTGGAGCGACTGACGAAGTCAACTCTCTTCCCACCCATTCGTATGGCGTAGACTAGAGACACTCGGCTGGTGTCGAACCTTTGGCAAAGTCTACAGCGAGCTCTAGAGACTAAACCACACTTCAGCATGGCGTTTCACCCCCAGACCGATGGACAGTCCGAACGAGTGATCCGGATTCTCAAAGTTATGTTTCGAACCTGCGTACTTGATTGGGATGATGGATGATCACTGCCGTTGAGCTTGGAGGGGACGTGAGCTTCGATGAAACACCGGTGCGCATCTCAGTACGAGAGGACAAAAAGGATTGCGCAACCGGACGACCCCCTACGTGAAGGTGCTGTGGAGCTACCAGGAAGAACGTGAAGCGACTTGGGAACTGGGGTCAAAGATGGAGGAGTGCTACCCAGCTTCATTCGTTGCAGACCAGGGTTAAGTTTCGAGGACGAAACTTGTTTTAAGAGGTGAGTGATGTAGAGTCCTGGCATTCCAATGCTTTTGAACACCCACTTTTTGTGGCAGAGTTGTTAGGAAAATCTTTCACTGTGTTTTCTGCAATGGACTGGCCTGGACAGCGGGTATTTTTCTGCATTTGAGCTCGCAAAACGGAGGACGGCAAAGCGAACGGATTCGGATTCCGATTTACGGATCTCCCGGAATGGGGGTCAAAGCGTTTGCTTTGAGTGGTGCATCGAAATCCGTGCTAAGTGGCTGGCACGCTTTTCGAGGCGATCGGACCTTTCATCTTTTTATGTCAGTGGGTTATTTTATCTTTTGGGTGGTACCTCGACCTTTCGGTTTTTCGTTTAGGGTCCTAATTTAATATTTTCAGTTGACTAAGGAGGGGTTGAAATTCGAGAATTTTTGGGCTGATCGTCGGGGTTTGCGAGTATTTTTAGGTGGTAGAGCTCGCAAAACGGTGAACGGTGGCGCGATCGGATTTGAATTCCGACCCCGGGATCTCCCAGAAATAATTTTCGAAGTTTTCTATCAGCTTGGGTGCATCGAAATACGTGCCGGCGATCGGCACGTTTTTCGAGGTGATCTGGACCCCCCGTTTAAATTTCGAATGGCTAGGTTGGGTAACAGGGGGTTTAATTTTATTATCTCTTCGTATCGTCTATTCTTTTTCCCGATCGGGGGTGCGGGGAAAAACCCCAAACCCTTTTCCCTCTTTTCAAGAACGGCGTGGGAATCGAGACGGGGAGATGGGGAGAGGCCTTTCTGCGAGATTGATTGAGCGAGGAACGGGCGATCCTCCTTCTTCCTCCTCCTCCAGCGAAGTCAAGGTTAGCCTCGTTGTTTTCATTCTCTAGTGGGCGTTTCGGGTGGTGGTGGTTTGGGTGTCGCGGGCAATGCGGGTTTGGTATTGGGGTAACGGGAAGCCGCGGCCGCCGTTGTCAAACGGGAGGCCGCCGCCGCCGTTATCGCGTTCTCGGAGTCGTTGCCGCAGTCGCCGTGGTCGCGGGGTCGCAACCGGAGCCGCGAAAGACGAAATCGGGGACTTACTGTTCATCCCGTACGGCTGCCCCTTCACGCGGTCCACCGGACTGGCGTGCACCCGGCGCACGTGTCCGCGGCCCGAAGGCGCGGACCCGGCGCACGGGCGCGTGCGCCAGCCCGCCCCCGCACCGCGCGGTGCACCGGGTTGGCGTGCACCCGGCGCACGTGTCCCGCAGCCCGAATGCGCGGACCCGGCGCACGGGCGCGTGCGCCAGCCCGGCCCGCAAGCGCGGTCCACGCATGGGCGTGCACCCGGCTCTGCCGCCGCGACCGGGTATGCGTGAGCCCGGTGCGCGCTCAGCCGGTGCACCGGCCCGGCCCATCCCGCCTGGTGCACGCTCCCGGGGTGAGCCCGGTCTGCGCCGCTGCCTCCTCTGCGTCGTGAACCCGGTCCACGCCTGGACCGTGCACCAGCATTCAGCCTTTGAGCCCAGAAGCTCCGTTTGTGGCCTTTTCGCCCCGTTTTTCAGTGTTTTTGACCGCGACGATGTTTTCTAACAATATTTCTCATTGTAGCTTTTTCGGGCACAAGGTGAGGGTATTTTAGTTGGAGCCTCCGCACGTCTTCTTCTTCGGGTTCGAGGTGGGTACCCCTTAGAACATCTGTGTGTATGTTTCCGTTATTGTCATTTATGTCTTGTGAGGGGTGACGTGGACTTTCGGGTTCAATGAACGCCGCAGTGGAAGACTGGATGGGCAGTTCGCCCCTCCGAACAACAGTGGGGTTGTTTGGAGCGTACTAGCGAGGGAGACGGTGATCGGTATGACCAGACGGACATCGAAAGGTGGGTTCGCCTCCCGACAGTTCTTGAGTCGGGAAACGAGAGCAATTGGTAAGAGCAAAGGTTTGACGTGTTGAAATGTTGCTAACCCCGTTTATGCTTATGTTTTATTATCGCTATGGTTATGACGACTGAGGGTCGCTGTGCCCGACGATACATCATGTTCTGGAAGACAGCCGAGGCAGGTGCTCGGTCTGGTTTACCGAGGTTGGTGCTCGGTCTGGTTGGCCGAGGTTGGTGCTCGGTCAAGGCTCGAGATTGCTACACGCACACCGGCGGTTTGGCCACCGCAAGGGTGTGCTTTTCCGGAAAAGTGGTACGTTGACCCGTGTACCCCACGTGATGGTGACGTTAGGAATGGGGGCCCCCGTGGGTGGGGGGTGTGAGCGGTGATGCCGAGGCGGGTGCTCGGCGGCCGAGGCAGGTGCTCGGCAGGGGTTCCGAGGCAGGTGCTCGGTGTGGTTGCCGGGGAAGGTGCCCGGTTTTGTTTGCACAAGGTTCTGCAGGGTATTGTTTGCACGGGGTTCTGCGTTGTGTGGGTTGCACAGGGTGCTTCATTGTTGATTGCTCTGGTTCTTATCAGGGTTTGCCTTACTTTAGCCTTTATTGCTTTTATTATTATTTCTGGTCACTGACTCCCCACTCCGTGACAGGTTCGCCCAGTCCGTCCAGGGCCGAGCGCTAGGTCGTTGGGGAGGCCGCGTGAGCGATCTTCTGGCCCCTTTGGGGCCACAGATACGGTTTGCTTTACCTTCCTTGTTCATTTCATTACGCATTGTAGCTAGTTGTGGATCGCGATACCCCCGTGGGATCGATGTGGATGTTGGGCTATTCGACAACCCTTTTGGATGGGTGTTTTGTTCTCACTTCTTGGCTTGGCCGCTTTCAAACTACAAATAAGGAACAAGAAAACTGTTGTGAAAACTGTTTTAAAAATATGGGTGCCGTGTGGGCACCGTTTTCAAATTCTGTGGATTTATGTGACTTCGAAACTAGTTTTATAAAACCTGATGTCGGTTGGGCATCGCTTTCAAAACCCTGTGGTTTTATCCTTTCAAAAATAGTCGGCCTCTTTATTACTTGTGGAAATTGATTGTATGTTGTTGAAAATGGTTGTATGTGATTGGCAATCGGTCTAGTGTGGTTAAAGGCATGTTTATGTGATCTTTGTAATCAGGACGCCGTGCATATACAAAGGAGACTCTGCCCGTTTGCAGAGTGAATTTGTATATGCGGCGGGTCTGGGCACGCACCGGGGGAGATTGGTTTAAAAAAAAATATATATATGTAAAAGTTTGGGAGCATCGGTGGCTACCCTTCCGCACGTAAAAACCCCCCGGGGCATGACAATGGATTTCAAAACCTAAGTGTCATGTGGGCACTGTTTTCCAAAACCTCTGAGTTTATGTTGCTTTTGAAACGGGTTTTCAAAATATGGGTGCCGGGTGGGCGCCGTTTCAAAAATTGTGGATTTATCCTTTCAAACTGATCGGCCGTGAGATTTATTCAGCATTTGTGAATGTGTGTATGTCAGAATCTGTTGTGATTGAATGGATATCTGTGTCTTCTGTATTTGAACATTGTACTAGCCGCGACGCCGTGCATATACAGAGGAGACTCTGTCCGATTGCAGAGTGATTCTGTGTATGCGGCGGATCTGGGCACGCGCCGGGGAGGAAGGTTTTCAAAAAAAAAAAATTACGCGCCAAACACATACCTTTTTATGAATCGTTTCCGCTAAAACGAACCCCCGGGGCGTGACAGTGTGTGTTTTGGAGATAGCCTTACTCTCACTTTCTCCTAACCAACTCCCATGAAGAAGAAGGAATATCTATTAACATATATGAATTCCAAATAATTTTAGCCACGTAGCAAGGTTTTCTTCATCCTCACCAATATGATTCTTTACTTTTTTCACTACCAAACTTTTAATTTCTTATTCATCAATGCCATCAATGACAAGGGTTACCAAGAGTCATGAATAACCCACAAGGTTATAGTAGGTTTAGTAGGTATTTAATTTAGACATTAGTGGGTGTCTTAAGTGTAGGCTTAGTGGGTAAGTTATGAATATGAGCCTATTGTGGGTTATTACTAATATGGATCTGAATAGGAAAAAAAATACTTAGAGTGGGGTGAATAGGTGTAAATAATAAACACACCAAAATCTTTGCGTAAAAATAACCCAATGCGAAAAAGTAAATAACACGCAGAGATTTTACGTGGAAAACTCCAAAATCAGGAGTAAAAAACCACAGGACCGATCACACGGTGAAATCTACTAGAATCAAACACGTACAAAGGTGATATAACGTACTCACATACGACTCAACCTTTTACCATACGCTCCTAGTAGATCTACTTCGCTCGCTCCGCAACGCGCCTTGAATTCATGATTTGCGTCCAACGCCGAATCCACGGCGTCCAACGTCGAGTCCACGACGTCCAACCGAATCCACGGTCTTCACCAAGTAGTACATCTCGAATCCACAAGCGCACCTCGTCTCGAATCCACGAAACGGTAACACCTTGAGTCCACAAGGCCACGCGAATCCACGCGCCGATTTTTGGGAAAGTCGTTGTTTTGTTGGTGGTGAAAATCCGCTGAATACTTAGATCAAAGATAGATCGGAAATGCCATCTAAGTATTCATTAATTTAATTTTACTCAAAATCTGAGTTTGAAATTCTAGAATCAAATTAATCAATATCGATGAAGAAACATAGAATAAATCTAGTTATTTCCTTTCTTCTCTATATATGGATTTTTCTATTTTTCGATCGTACTGGATTCTCTTTATTTTTGGATTACCCTAAACGATGAAATTAGGGTTTATTTATAGGTTAGAAACCATTGGAAGAGGATAAGAATAAAACACTGACTATAACAGTTTTTTTTCCCGCACGACGGTCCGGACTGGATTTGGCTTGATCCGGACTGTCGTTGTTTTTCAGAGAATTCCTGAAAAAATAGTGTTCGGGGTCCGGACTGAAATAACCACGGTCCGGACTGTTCATGCGATTTCTGCAAAATCCACGTTCGGGGTCCGGACTGAACCAAGGGTGTTCCGGACTGAATTTCCGCATGAACCTACCTACGTTCGGGGTCCGGACTGAAGTACCCTGATCCGGATCCTGAACATATAACAGTCCAGTTTTCTAATTTTTATGCAATTACAAATCCATCCAAGTGTTTCTACACTATAAGAAGTATTCGGATCACCAAGATTATTTAGTTAAACGTATCTGATCCTTTTGAATTCTTTTTTCTTGAGATTGAGGTATACGATCCAACCATCTTCATCTTCAATCTTCAAGACTTAAACACTTTCACAAAATACGCCAATACAAATTCCTTAACAATCTCCCCCTTTGGCGATTTTGTGACAAAACAAAATTCCACTTAAAGAAAATTCAAAAAGATATTTTTGTTGTTATCACCATACAACAAAAATTTACAAATAAGATCCAAATACATGAGATAAACTCCTAAAACAGACTCTAGACTTAGACGATTATACTCTCTTCAAAAAGAAATAATTCTTGACAAAAGAAATCGTTAGATGCCTCAAAAATTTAACATTCAAAAAATCAAACAGAGAGATGGAGTTTATACTCACCATGACATTTACAAAATCAGATATGTATTAAAATACCAATCAGAGATAGACATATCTTCTAAGCAATAAATTCCAAATGTCATAAGTATGTTAGTCATCAAACAACTTGTTAGTAATATTATATGTTCAAATAGTTAGTCGAATAGTTAGTCGAGGCATGCATTTATTCACAAGACAAACCAAAGTTGTTGTCATACTTACCTTCCAAGTTTAAGTGTTCCAAAGTTCTCACATCCATGTCCAAATGTTCCTATCTCTCTCCCCCTTTTTGTCACTAAAATTAGCCAAAATTTACAAAAATTAAGGGAGTTAAAAAGTTCAGAAATAGTAAGAACTAAGACTTAAAACCTGCAAAACAACAAGTAAAACCATTAGAGCAAATGGTCATTCCAGATCGGATATGTCTGAACTGCTACAATCCAATTTGTGTATAATTCCCTTAAGTAGTCTTGATATTTTTGAGCATTTTCTTTTCATCTGTTGTTGTCCAGAAGTGATACGCTGTATGTCAATGGACATTCTTTCTTGTTCTACAGACAATCTCCTCTGTTCTTGTTGGATGGCGGACAGTATATCATCTTCTGTTGTGTCTTTCCTGGAGGTCGAAGGAGGTACCGTAGATGCAGACGGTGTATTTTGACCTTCAATCCATGAAGATTTTCTAGGAAGAGAGTGCGCTCTGGCGAGGGGTTCATGTTGAAGGTCATCCAATCAAAATGCACCACTCTGGCGGTGCATTTTGACCTTCAATCCATGAAGATTCTAGAGGCCCATGTTGTGTGGTGATGTTGGTTGCGCGCAAATCGGACCTCAGGAGTGGTCCCGGCGCAAAAATTGGATCAAGCTTGCCTATTCGGATGCCTTTGTCGAATTTTGGGAGCGGATTCTTGAGAAACGGACGTCAAATTTGGATTCAGCGTGCGAACACGGTCAAGAATGGCTATTTACTTATATTTTTGGGGATCCGGACACTATTACTGTAGCACGGGCAAGTTACTGTAGCTTGGGTAGCACCGTCGGCGGCGGTAGTGCCGGAGTGCGGCGGCATGGCCGCGGGCAGGTGCGGGCAGGCGCGAGCGCGGGCAGGCCGGTCCACGGCCTATGGCACGTGCACCGAGACCAACGAACGCGGGGCGTTGCCACGTGGCAGCGTGTGATTGGTCAGATCGTGTGCATCACGCCGCAATCACCACGACGGTGCCACGTGGCGACGTGTGATTGGCCGACATCTTCCCAAAGACCTGGTGCGGAGACCGGCGCGTGGACCGCGACCGGCCACGTGGCACGCGGTCATTGGCGGACGCCAGCCGCCAGGCGTGCACCGGGCGCACGGAGCAGTGGGAGCGGGACATGTAGCGTGATCACAGAGTTTCGGGCACTGCGCTGAGACGGCTCGGATGGCTGCCACGTGGATTCTAGCGCGCACAGTAACATTCGGGCGCCCAAATCCAACCCCTTGACCCGAATGTGAAGTCTTCTTGATTTCAGCTATAAATTGGCCATTATGGGCTTCATTTGAGGACTTTCTGAGATCCGTTTTGGGAGACTCTTTCAACAGTGAGTTTCTTATTCGAGTTTTCTACACTTCTTGGGGTTTTGGAGAATTTTTGGAGATTGTTTGATATTTTTCCCTACCCGATCTCGCGAGTCATGACGTTTCTTTGACATCGGTTTTTTCATCGGCTCTTCGTCCGCAGGGTCCCATGAGCTAAGTTCTTGGAATTTTTTGCCAATTTTTGTGGCGGTGTTTCCACGACAGGTAGGCCTTCGATTTTGGTACCTATTACTCTGCTCCGTTTCGAGTTTTTATAGGAGTTCTTGCAGCATCTTTAGACCCTCTTTTTCTGCGACACTTTTCTAGACAGAGCGGATGTAATCTTGCAATTTTTCGGCTTACGAGTGGTGGAATTTGGTGTTTAAGGACTCGATTTCTATCTAAACTTCGCGAGGATCGCACCTATATTTTTCTTGGAATTTTTGGAGGGCATCTCATAGGAGGTAATTTCCTATTTTGTGGACAGATGTGCGTTAAGGTTACTGTTTTGAGTGATTTGAGCTTACCGCGATGTTCGGTTTATATCTCAGTGACCGGGAGGAGTTTTCTGGTGATTTTTGGTGCGTTGGAATCGTGGAAACCTAAGGATCACGCACGTTAAATTTCAGCTCTTTTGGACTCTGGACCAATGCGCACATCCAGGTGGGTTGGAATTCTTTCAAACTTTCTGGAATGCCTTCTAATTCTGTTGAAAGCATGTTTAGCATGCCTAGTTTAGCTATTTTTATAGCTGGTAAAATCTGATAGTTACCTAGAATATTACAGAATGACAAACCTGAACCCTAATTATCATCAGCATAATCTTGAGACTTTTCGACACTAGACTACATGATTAGTTGACATTAGAAATGCATATGAATAGTTTTAAAAATTGTTGTAACCGTTTTAACAAAAATGTTTTTTTTGAAAAAAAATAGGTTTTTACATTGAGATCACCCTGAGGGGATTTGATAGGTTCTGGATGCAAGTATATTCGTGCCTGGGATTGAATAGATTTTTTTATAGCTCAGTGGATGAATTTTCTAGTGTCTTCGGGATTTGAGTGCATTATTAGATTGAGTCGTGGAGGGTTCTCCGACATGATTATGGGTTAGTTGGCATTCGAGTTTCCGATCTGTTCGATCTGGATTATAGCCTACAGATGTCGCTTATTGAGCCAGATGAGACACGCTTGTTCCTCGATGGGGTCGCTACCCTCGAGTTGCCGCTCCGGATGCGATGATGATGCTGATGCAACTAATGAGGCTGCTTTGCGTGATATTGTGATAGTCCGATTGGACACCCTATGTTGATACACTAGGGAGGCGCAGGCTTGACTGGACCAGATTTGGCAGTCAGAGAGATTGGGTCGATGTGAGCACCTCGTGAGCGAGTGGATGCATTGCATGTTCATAGTTGAGTATTTTCCTTTGAGCATGATACTTGAGGCATAGTAGCTGTAGCTTTCATATCAGCTTTCATATTCCAGATTACCTATCTTATTGCCTCCAGTAGACTTAGTGGGCATATCGTGAATGTTGGTGACGGTACCCACTGAGAACTATGTGTTGGTGTAGTTCTCACACCCGTTGTGGTGTATTATTTTCAGAGGTAGCTGTTCCGGCTTCAGTTCGAGCAGAGGCAGCAGATCGAGATAAGGGCGTGGCCGAGTAGCTCCTTACCTTACCAACTTTATTTTGAGAGTCAGAGGTAGATGTTCCCTATCTGAGATATTTTTATTTTGTACTGAACAATCTGAGAGATTTGATGTATTATGTATTAGTCTGGGAGATGACTATGTATTTTGGATATGTTTCTTCAAATGTTCACTGTTGGGATTCTGTAGCTACTTATTTTATTTTTACAGCTCTGATACATGTTTAGCTATAAATCAGATTTGTAGGTTAGACGCTTCGTATGTGCAGAGTTTTCCGTATAGATGGCGGATCTGTTGGCGATCCTGAGTCACAGTTTCGACCCCGGGACGTGACAGATTAGAGTGGTATCACAGCCTAGGTTGTAGGTCATTGAGTACTTAGAAACCCTAGGCTTGTGGTTGGACAGTAGGATGACTAATGTGAGATACGTGACTTTAGCGACATTCCTAATTGATACCTACCCCAGGGGATTGGGGTGAGAGATTTTGCATGTTTATTCTATAAAGTGGTTATGTTGGCTGCAGACAAAATAATACTTTAGAAGGAGTAACATGTTTTAGATTTTCGCTTGATTAGATCGAGAGATTTTGGTGTTTTGACGTTTGGTTTTGTGTAGTAGTTTACGATGCCTCCGAGATGTCGTGCAGCGACGAGGGCACATCCTGCGCCAGATGAGGAGCCCGAGTAGCGGGAAGATGAGCAAACAGAGCAAAGTGAGGCCCGGGAGTTGCGGGCTCAGGTAGCACAAATGTCTATGGCGATGCGACGCTAGGAGGAGATAGCCAGGCGCCAGGAGGAGAATATGGAGCGCATGATGCGCATGTTTGAGCAGAGAGCATCCCCTGCAGCACTGCCAGTTGTACCTCCTGCCGCGACATCATTGACTTCGACCCTGATTGCACCATTGTCAGTGCAGGAGCAGCGAGAGCTTACTGATCGTTTGACTTACTTCAGTCAGTTCCATCCCCCACAGTTTTCAGGGCAGAGCTTGGAGCCTTGGGAGACAGAGAACTGGATCGCGGTGATGGAAAAGTTGTTTGAAAACTTGTTCATCCAGGAGAAATACCAAGTGCATTTGGCTACGCACTTTCTGGAGAAAGACGCCGAGACTTGGTGGCGTCGAGTTCGTCCTATTGAACAACCTGGAGTTCAGTTGATGACCTGGAGCGAGTTTCGTGCTTTGCTGCTCGGGGCCTTATTTCCCGACAGTGCAAAGCAGAAACTGGAAGGAGAGTTGAGACGCCTACAGCAAGGGAATCGGCCACTTCAGGAGTATGTTCGCAATTTTACGCGATTACTGAACAGTATACCCCATGTTGCACGAGATGAGGCCCAGCGGATTGATCTCTTCGAGAGAGAACTGCATTGGGACATTTATCTGTTTGTTCACTCCCAGCGATCGTTGACTCTAGATGTAGCGATTGAGCACGCTCGGTGGGTTGATCGAGGAGCGGTAGTTATGAGTAAGATGGACGGAGCACCAGGGACCAGCTCTGGAGGGAAGCGTCCAGTGCCACCTGATTTGGGGCAGTTTAGCAGATCGAGACCTCCGAGGCCACCACGATTTCAGTCTCTGGGTCGTAGGTCTCAGAGGAGACAGAGATCAGGCCGCCGAGGCAACAGCAGCAACAACCACAGTATCAGAGGCATCCTGACGGATGTGTCATTTGCGGCGGACCTTATCACGCCCCGGATGTAAACAAGAACCCGGGTCGGTCCACAAATCCGCCGTGCACACGGAATTTCTCGTGTACACGAAGTGCTGGTAACCTGTTCAGATATAAGAGATATAATAAAGAAGCATAAAAATAGAGCTGGACTAAAACTAATACATCTCAGACCAAAGCTGGAAATAAAAGTACAATATAACTCTCAAAAGTACAAGTGTCTCTCCCAGCTCACCAAATAAATACAACCAGCTGGCTGAAGCCAGACCCAAAATAAAAGAAAATATAATTATCTGAGTGTATAAGGGATACAATAAAAAAACTGCTATGCTCGCAGACGGGGTAGACGACTATCTAGTCCGCTATCCTCTTACCTCGATCTGCTGAGGATGGTCCAGCAACTCCCGCAGAGGACTCTGCAAAATAAAAGGAAAATAAGGAAAAAGGGCAATGGGGGTGAGAACTACTATAAAACTGTAGCCTCCCCTAGTGGGTTAAGCCTCAAACTCTGACGTGCCCACTAGGTCTACCAGAGGCAAAAAGAAAAGCTAGGTGGTATGCTGTAGGCTGAACGGCTGATAAGTAAAGATAAAGCTACCACTACTGTCACGCCCCGGGTGCAAATCAGGACCCGGGCCCGTCTACAGATCCGCCGTGCACATGGGATTTCCCGCGTACACGAAGCGCTGGTAACCTGCTCAAATATTAAATGCGCAATAAAAGAGCATAATACAGAGCTGAAATAGAAGAACCACATAGTATCTCAGACTGGAACTACAAATACACTGTAATATGTACAATAATCTCCCAGCTCACTAAAATAGTACAACCAGCTGGCGGAAGCCAGACCCAAAATAAAAGGAGAATATCACAGTCTGAGTGGGGGTACAACGTCTATCTACAGCTCTCAGTCTCCCAGGAGATCTATTCAGCGATCCCCTTACCTCGATCAGCTGCCGATGGCCTAGCAGCTCCCGCAGATGACTCTGCAAAATAAAGGAGAAGAAAGAAACAGAAAATAACAATGGGGGTGAGAACTACCAGATAAACCAGCAGCCTCCCCTAGTGGGTAAAAACCTCAACTCTGACGCACCCACTAGGACTACTAGAGGCAAAAGGGAAAAGGGGAAGTGGTAAGATACAAAAGATGCTGAAACAGGAAAACTATCACTATTATGCTGTCAAAACTGTATGCATGCATCAGAAATAGTATCTGACCAATAAACCCAATCTAGCAACCGATACACGATCGGTATTGCCTGCTCAAGAACCAGTATCTGATCGGCACACGGCACGATCCCATAATATCCAAACGACCGGCACACGGCTCGGCCCTAAGCCTACTCCGGAGTGGCACTCGAGGGGAGCGACCCACACGAGTAAAATATCTCTGTTATCAGTATCACAAGTATCTCTGTAGCACATGTCTCAATATAGCAGGACTGGATCATGACTATGATCAAAGTGGGAAACTCCATCCACTACAGGAACCCAATCCCCAACTGATGCAATAAATAAACCAAACTCAACCCCAATCTGATGCAAGGATAAACATCTGGTCAACCGCCTACTGTCCGCGGTCACCGCAATACCCCACAAGTCCACAATCTAGCACAACCTTGGCTACACTATCCCAAACCCCTGCTCACACTTGAGCAACAACATCTGGATGCAAAGGACAACAATGAAACATGTTCAAATCCCAATATGATAGTGTAGCAATGAATAGTGGCCTTACCTGATGTCCGGGCATGCATGCAACTGTCTTTATTTTTAAAAGTTGTAAAATAGTGTCAAAGGTTTAAAACAATTGATTTACTGAATAAAAGTCATTTGCATGCGAGATCATAGCCTTTGTCTCAATCACAGTGTCCCAATATAAGTCATCATATCATTTGTGGGGTTATATTAAATTTTAGGGGAGTTTGTCCCAGCGGTCCTTGTCATTTGTCATATTAATTTGTCCCAATGGTTCTCATTAATTGTCCTGTTAGTTGTCCTGTTAGTAGTCCTGTTAGTAGTCTGTTAGTAGTCCTGTTAGTAGTCCTGTTAGTAGTCCCAATGGTTCTCATCAATTATCATGTTACTTTGTCCCAATTGTTCTCATTAATTGTCATATTTTAGGGGATTTCTAGTAATCCCAGTGAGCTTGTCAAAAATGAGGTAAGCAACAACCGCCCACCTCGAACAGCTCAAACAACACCCCAGGTAGTCTCCTGGTTGTCCACAGTCCTCAAATCCTGCAAATCAACGCTCCCGGTATAAATACAAATCCCAAAAAGTACAATATTTGCTGTTTTTCAGACAGCACGGAAAAAGAGGAATTTTTCACCTCTAAAATGAGCTCCTAAAATCCCAGAAAAATCACGGTTGCGTTCCTCGCGAAGAGTAGATCAAAATCGACTCCTTAAACGCCTCGATCCGACGCTCCTACGTCAAGATAAAAATCGGAGAAGTCGGTGCTGTCCAAAAACTATCACAGTAAAAAGGGGGGTCAAAGAGGACCTAAAAACTGTGCCAAAAGTACGAAACGGAGCAAAATGATCAACACGGAAATCGAAGCCCTACCTCTTACGGTCGCGCTGTCGCAAAAATCGTCCAAAAATTCCACCTGGTTAGCCCGCAGTGAATTTTCGACGGAACTGCGACGGGAAATGGGCCTAAAAGAAAAATCGTCGCAGTGCGCCGCGTCGCAGATATCTCACTATCTGTAACTCCTAAATTCCTGAGATTCTAGAGAGAGAAAGAGAAGAGAGAGAGGAAGAACTTTCGTAGAGGGACTTTTCTCTGATTCTCTCTCTTGGCTCGGAATCCAAGGTGCAAAGAGAGGGGGTGGGGGACCCCTTATATAGTGGGCCAAAAGGGAATATTCCCACACGGGATCCTGATCCAAACACGAAACACCGAAACGAGCCAACCAGGAAGCGCCACGTGTCAACCAAACAGGAAACAGCCTGTGCAGGGCCAACCAGATTTCGCCACGTGGCCACGTGGTCCACGTGATCGGTCCGCGCTCCGGGTTCTTCCGGAAAAATGTCGGCCTATAGGAGCGTGCCACGTGTCAACCATCCAGATGCTTCTAGAAGCCGGCCCACCAATGGGAAGCTGCCACGTGGCGGAAAGGGATTCGGTGCACCCGGTGCACGCCCATCCATGGACCGCGCACCAGCGCCCCTGCCCGCGCCTGCCCGCGCTGCCCGCCGCGCCCTCTGCCTTGCTCCGCCCCGCTCCGCTGCTGCGCCGCTGCCCGCCGCCGTGCGCCGCCGCCCGCCGCCGCTCGCCGGCGGCCGCCGCCGGCCGGAACAGTAATTCCGGCCGGCGGTTACTGTTCCGGTGAACAGTACCCTGTGCCGAAAAATAAAGCGAATATACCGTTTTGACCGTTTTCGCGCGCTGAGTCCAAATACGACGTCCGTTTCGCCAAATTCTCATCCGAAATTTTGCAAAAAGCTCCCGGAAAATCCCATTTGCTCCGATTTTCGCGCAGAGTCTCTTAAAAATATCCAATTTCGTTTCTACAAGCTCCGATGCACTGTACAAGCTCCCCGCAGTCACTGTTTAATGTTGCACAGTTCCTGCGGGAGTCCGGATCATCACATCCTCCCCCACTAAAAAGAGTTTCGTCCTCGAAACGAGACTCAACAACAATCCTCAGTCCGATGTCTCGAATAAGTAGGGGTGGGCATCCCTCATCTCCGACTCGAGCTCCCATGTAGCCTCGCGCTCGTCATGATTGCTCCATTGGATTTTCACATAGGGAATGGCCCGATTGCGCAATTCTCTCACCTCTCGATCCAGAATTCGCAGTGGGCGCTCCTCATACCTCAAATCCTCGCTGATCTCCAGCGGTGTGAAGTCGATGACGTGCGATGGGTCGAAGACATACTTCCTCAAAGTAGAGACATGAAATACATTATGGACACCAGCAAGCCTCGGAGGAAGTGCAAGTCGGTAGGCAACTGGCCCGATACGCTCCAATACCTCAAAGGGTCCAATGTATCGGGGGCTAAGCTTCCCACGAATGCCGAATCTCCTGATTCCTTTGGACGGCGAGACTTTCAGGAATACATGATCTCCAACCTGAAATTCTAAGTCTCGTCGCCGAACATCGGCATAGCTCCTTTGTCGGCTTTGGGCGGTCTGAAGATGCTTTCGAATCACTCGGACCTTCTCTTCTGCCTCTATCAAGACATCTGGTCCCAAGGTCCGCCTCTCGCCCACGTCACTCCAATAAAGCGGTGATCGACACTTGCGTCCATACAATGCTTCAAACGGAGCCATCTGAATGCTCGCTTGAAAGCTATTGTTGTACGCGAACTCAGCTAAAGATAAGTGTCGAATCCACCCTCCGCCGAAATCCAAGACGCAAGCCCTCAGCATGTCCTCCAGGATTTGTATCGTCCGCTCTGACTGCCCATCCGTCTGCGGATGAAAAGCTGTACTGAACCTGAGTTCAGTCCCCAAGGCTGTTTGCAAACTTTTCCAGAAATGCGAAACAAACCTCGGGTCTCTATCTGATACAATGGAGGCTGGTACTCCATGTAATCTCACTATCTCATCCAAATATAACTGGGCTAGCCGGTCAAGTGGCCACGTAGTCTGCATGGGCAGAAAGTGCGCCGACTTGGTAAGTCGATCCACGACTACCCAGATAGCGTCTGCTCCTCCCTGTGCCCTAGGAAGTCCGACCACGAAATCCATCGTAATGTGGTCCCATTTCCACTGGGGAATTGGGAGACTCTGTAACTTGCCAGCTGGCACTCGATGCTCAGCTTTCACCTGCTGACAAGTTAAACACTGAGCCACAAATCTCCCGACATCCCTTTTCATGCCATTCCACCAGAAATGTGCCTTGAGGTCCTTATACATCTTAGTCCCACCAGGATGTAGGGTATAAGGTGTATAATGGGCCTCTCGCAATATCTGCTCTCGGATCTCCGCATCCGCTGGCACACATGCTCGGTTCCTGTACCTCAGTACTCCCGAGGCATCTACCGTAAAGTCCCCTGACTGATTACTCGGAATTTGATCTTTAATCCTGGTCAAGTGGGGGTCCTCACTCTGTTTCTCCTTGATCCTGTCCAGCAGAGTGGGCTGCACGACTAAAGATGTCAGTCTAGCAGAGACCCCAGGGGACACAACCTCTACTCGAGCCGTCTCATCTCCTCTAATAGCGGTGCCTGGTCTGTGATCAACATAGACAAACTTTGCACCGCTCTCCTACTCAAGGCGTCAGCGACCACATTAGCTTTGCCTGGGTGGTAGAGAATATCCACATCATAATCCTTTAATAGCTCTAACCACCTACGTTGCCTTAAATTTAGCTCCTTTTGCGTGAACAGGTATTTAGGCTCTTGTGGTCGGTGTAGATTTCACAGTGTTCCCCATAAAGGTAATGACGCCAAAGCTTTAGTGCAAACACTACAGCAGCGAGCTCCAAGTCATGGGTAGGGTAATTCTTCTCGTAATCTTTGAGTTGCCTTGATGCATAAGCAATTACCCTCCCTTCTTGCATCAACACACAACCAAGTCCACTGTGTGATGCGTCACTGTAGATCACATATCCTTTTCCCATAACAGGAAGGGAAAGGATAGGAGCGGTCATCAGTCTATTCTTTAGCTCCTCAAAACTCTTCTGACAGTCCTCACTCCAAATAAACTTCACTCCTTTACGCGTCAAGCGAGTGAGGGGTGTGGAAAGCTTCGCAAAGCCTTCCACAAACCGACGATAATACCCAGCTAAACCCATAAAGCTACGCACCTCAGAAACGGTCGTCGGTCGGGGCCAATCTCGGACTGCCTCAATTTTCGCCGGGTCTACCGCCACACCTGCGGCGGAAATCACATGGCCCAAGAAGACTACTTCCCGAAGCCAAAACTCGCACTTTGCCAGCTTGGCATACAACTTCTTTTCTCGCAGAAGTTGCAGCACTATCTTAAGTGCTCCTCATGCTCAGCATCACTTCGGGAGTAGATCAAGATATCATCAATGAACACTACTACGAATCGATCCAAGTATGGTCGGAAGATCCGGTTCATTAAATCCATGAATGCGGCAGGGGCATTAGTTAGCCCAAAAGGCATAACTGTAAACTCATAATGCCCGTACCGTGATCTGAATGCCGTTTTCGGAATATCCTCGGCCTTCACCTTCAACTGGTGGTAACCGGATTGCAGATCTATCTTAGAGAAGACACAAGACCCTTGCAGCTGATCAAAAAGATCATCGATGCGCGGCAAAGGGTACTTGTTCTTGATGGTCACTTTGTTTAATTCCCTATAATCCACACAAAGTCGAAGTGACCCATCTTTCTTCTTCACGAATAGCACCGGCGCTCCCCAAGGCGATACACTCGGCCTAATAAAGCCCTTATCCATTAAATCTTGGAGTTGCGCCTTAAGCTCTCGTAACTCAGCCGGTGCCATCCGGTAAGGAGCCTTTGAGATTGGCGCAGTTCCTGGAACTACGTCAATCACAAACTCAATCTCCCTATCTGGCGGCATGCTAGTCAGCTCAGGTGGAAAAACATCCGGAAACTCGCGGGCAATTGGGATATCCCCGAGTTCCGGCGCCGCCGTAGGCCCCTCAACAACACTAGCCAAAAAGGCTACACACCCTCGACGGATCATCTGCCTCGCTCGGGAAGTCGAAATCATAGAGGCAAAGAAAGCACTCTGACATCCCCGGTATACCAACATCTCCTGGCCTGGCTCTCTAAAAGTGACGGTCTGCGGCACAATCAATAGTCGCAAAGTACCGAGCCAGCCAGTCCATTCCGAGGATCACATCGAAGTCCTTCAGCTGTCTCAAGACCAACAGGTCTACTGGCATAATCCAGGACTCGATTTGCATCGGGCAGGACCAACAACACTCTTCCACGTGCAAGGTGTGATCGGGGATCTTAACCTCTAATGCACGTGGTAAAAGTCCTACCTCTAACCCATGTAATGATGCAAATGATCTACTAATGAAAGAATGTGATGCTCCAGTATCAAATAAAGTACGAGTCCTAATGCCAGAAAGTAAGGTGATACCTGCCACCACATGATCTGCTGCCGAAGCGTCCTCTACTTGCGCAGCATACACTCGCCCACTCTGAGCTGGAGGGCGATAATCCGTGGGATGGGAAGAAGATGGTCTGCTTGCTGGAGCATAGGGCCGCTGAGCCGTCGACCGCTGCTGCGATGAAGATGGAGCCGATGCTGAGGAGGGAGTGGCGGGGGCCGAAAAGGGGCACGAAGCTCGAATGTGCCCAGGTTGTCCACATCCATAACAGCGACCCCACCGCTGGTCGCAGGTGCTGGGAAAATGCTGGCCTCCACAGAAAATACAATTACCGGGGGTTCGTGGTTGTCGGGGTTGCTGTTGAGACTGCCGCTGTCGCTGAGGCTGCCGCTGCGACCCACGTTGCGACGGCTGTGATCTTTGCTGCTGCTGCCGCTTCTGGGACTTCTGGGATCCACCAGGCCCTCGTTGCTCGGTCCGTCCTTGGCCGGGGAACTGTGACTGCGGCGGTCGTGGCGGCCTCCACGAACTAGATTGTCCCCCAACCTCCGGTGCCGGTCGCTTCGCCCCCGGGATCACTACGGGAGCTGGAGCTACCTCCCCCATCACTACCTCCCCGCACTCAACATAGAGCGCCTGCTCCATCGAGGCCTCCAAGGTCTGCAACCTACGCGAGCGAACCAATTGAAAAAGATCCCGGTGCAACCCTCGCTCGAACATGTAGATCCGGTGCGCCTCGTCCCTGGCCACGTTCGGTACACATGCCAACAACTGATTGAAATTGGCAATGTACTCGTGTACTGGCCGATCTCCTTGGCGGAGGTTTCTCAACTGTTCCTCCAACCTCTGCCGGACGCTTTCCGGAAAGAAAGCCCCAAGAAGGAGATTGCGAAATTCCGCCCAGGTCAGAGCTGAGCCCCAGGCGGACCAGCCGGTCGAACACGCCGCCACCAAGCTTCGGCGTTGTGTTCCAAAAAGTTCGTCGCCAAAATCACCTGATAACGCTCCTCGATAAACAACGTCTCAAAACGTCGCTCCATCGCCGTGATCCACGACTCTGCCTCCCACGGCTCAGTACTCTGCCCCGAAAAATGGGGTGGGTCAAACTGGCGGAACCTCATCAACAGGTCCACCACTCCCCGCTGCTCTGCCGGGGTCAGAGATCCTGTCAGCCCAGTCGGCTGTCCACCAGTACCCCGAGTAACAGGGGATGCCGGGGTCACCGGTACAACTGGAGGATTCACAGCAGGGGAAGAAGGTACGGGAGAATTCTCTGAAGGGGCTACAACAGGCTGAGCCCTCTGCTCTAACATTTGCGTCAGCCGACCCACAGCCTCCTCCTGACGCCGAACAGCCTCAGACATCTGGGCCATCTGGGCCTGCAGCTCTTGCACCTCACTCTGCTGGCCCTGCCCGGACTCCTCCTGATCGGGTTCAGGGGAATCAGGCTGAGAACGCGTCAACATCCTACGTCGCGGAGGCATCCTACCACAAGAAACCACACTCAGTATCGGGACCCCACACGACCCAATTTAGCGAAAGTCAAAGACATTCCCCTATTCCTGTGACTTTATGTTGTCTGCAGCCAACATAACTGTCCACCAGAAATAGGCTATGTCGATCCCTCTTCTCTCACTGGAAGAGTCAAACAAAATAAATCGACGACTTTCGCAAAATGCCACGTCTCTCATGCCCTATTATCCTAGGGTCTGCCAAAAGCCTAGGGTTTCCTAAGTCCCAACTGAACTATCCCTAAGCTCTGATACCAACTTAATCTGTCACGCCCCGGGTGCAAATCAGGACCCGGGCCCGTCTACAGATCCGCCGTGCACATGGGATTTCCCGCGTACACGAAGCGCTGGTAACCTGCTCAAATATTAAATGCGCAATAAAAGAGCATAATACAGAGCTGAAATAGAAGAACCACATAGTATCTCAGACTGGAACTACAAGTACCACTGTAATATGTACAATAATCTCCCAGCTCACTAAAATAATACAACCTACTGGCGGAAGCCAGACCCAAAATAAAAGGGGAATCTCACAGTCTGAGTGGGGGTACAACGTCTATCTACAGCTCTCAGTCTCCCAGGAGATCTATTCCGCGATCCCCTTACCTCGATCAGCTGCCGATGGCCTAGCAGCTCCCGCAGATGACTCTGCAAAATAAAGGAGAAGAAAGAAACAGAAAACAATAATGGGGGTGAGAACTACCAGATAAACCAGCAGCCTCCCCTAGTGGGTAAAAACCTCAACTCTGACGCACCCACTAGGACTACTAGAGGCAAAAGGGAAAAGGGGAAGTGGTAGATACAAAGATGCTGAAACAGGAAAACTATCACTATTATGCTGTCAAAACTGTATGCATGCATCAGAAATAGTATCTGACCAATAAACCCAATCTAGCAACCGATACACGATCGGTATTGCCTGCTCAAGAACCAGTATCTGATCGGCACACGGCACGATCCCATAATATCCAATCGACCGGCACACGGCTCGGTCCTAAGCCTACTCCGGAGCGGCACTCGAGGGGAGCGACCCACACGAGTAAAATATCTCTGTCATCAGTATCACAAGTATCTCTGTAGCACATGTCTCAATATAGCAGGACTGGATCATGACTATGATCAAAGTGGGAATACTCCATCCACTACAGGAACCCAATCCCCAACTGATGCAATAAATAAACCAAACTCAACCCCAATCTGATGCAAGGATAAACATCTGGTCAACCGCCTACTGTCCGCGGTTACCGCAATACCCCACAAGTCCACAATCTAGCACAACCTTGGCTACACTATCCCAAACCCCTGCTCACACTTGAGCAACAACATCTGAATGCAAAGGACAACAATGAAACATGTTCAAATCCCAATATGATAGTGTAGCAATGAATAGTGGCCTTACCTGATGTCCGGGCATGCATGCAACTGTCTTTATTTTAAAAGTTGTAAAATAGTGTCAAAGGTTTAAAACAATTAATTTACTGAATAAAATTCATTTGCATGCGAGATCATAGCCTTTGTCTCAATCACAGTGTCCCAATATAAGTCATCATATCATTTGTGGGGTTATATTAAATTTTAGGGGAGTTTGTCCCAGCGGTCCTTGTCATTTGTCATATTAATTTGTCCCAATGGTTCTCATTAATTGTCCTGTTAGTTGTCCTGTTAGTAGTCCTGTTAGTAGTAGTCCTGTTAGTAGTCCTGTTAGTAGTCCCAATGGTTCTCATCAATTATCATGTTACTTTGTCCCAATTGTTCTCGTTAATTGTCATATTTTAGGGGATTTCTAGTAATCCCAGTGAGCTTGTCAAAAATGAGGTAAGCAACAACCGCCCACCTCGAAAAGCTCAAACAACACCCCAGGTAGTCTCCTGGTTGTCCACAGTCCTCAAATCCTGCAAATCAACGCTCCCGGTATAAATACAAATTCCAAAAAGTACAATATTTGCTGTTTTTCAGACAGCACGGAAAAAGAGGAATTTTTCACCTCTAAAATGAGCTCCTAAAATCCCAGAAAAATCACGGTTGCGTTCCTCGCGAAGAGTAGATCAAAATCGACTCCTTAAACGCCTCGATCCGACGCTCCTACGTCAAGATAAAAATCGGAGAAGTCGGTGCTGTCCAAAAACTATCACAGTAAAAAGGGGGGTCAAAGAGGACCTAAAAACTGTGCCAAAAGTACGAAACGGAGCAAAATAATCAATACGGAAATCGAAGCCCTACCTCTTACGGTCGCGCTGTCGCAAAAATCGTCCAAAAATTCCACCTGGTTAGCCCGCAGTGAATTTTCGACGGAACTGCGACGGGAAATGGGCCTAAAAGAAAAATCGTCGCAGTGCGCCGCGTCGCAGATATCTCACTATCTGTAACTCCTAAATTCCTGAGATTCTAGAGAGAGAAAGAGAAGAGAGAGAGGAACAACTTTCGTAGAGGGAGTTTTCTCTGATTCTCTCTCCTTGGCTCGGAATCCAAGGTGCAAAGAGAGGGGGTGGGGGACCCCTATATATATTGGGCCAAAAGGGAATATTCCCTCACGGAATCCTGATCCAACACGAAACACCGAAACGAGCCAACCAGAAACGCCACGTGTCAACCAAACAGGAAACAGCCTGTGCAGGGCCAACAGATTTCGCCACGTGTCCACGTGGTCCACGTGATCGGTCCGCGCTCCGGGTTTCCGGAAAAATGTCGGCCTATAGGAGCGTGCCACGTGTCAACCATCTAGATGCTTCTAGAAGCCGGCCACCAATGGGATGCTGCCACGTGGCGGAACAGGGATTCCGCGCACCCGGTGCACGCCCATCCATGGACCGCGCACCAGCGCCCCTGCCCGCGCCTGCCCGCGCTGCCCGGCCGCGCCCTCTGCCTTGCTCCCCCCGCTCCGCTGCCGCGCCGCTGCCCGCCGCCGTGCGCCGCCGCCCGCCGCCGCTCGCCGGCGGCCGCCGCCGCCGGCGGAACAGTAATTCCGGCCGGCGGTTACTGTTCCGGTGAACAGTACCCTGTGCCGAAAAATTTAAGCGAATATACCGTTTTGACCGTTTTCGCGCGCTGAGTCCAAATACGACGTCCGTTTCGCCAAATTCTCATCCGAAATTTTACAAAAAGCTCCCGGAAAATCCCATTTGCTCCGATTTTCGCACAGAGTCTCTTAAAAATATCCAATTTCGTTTCTACAAGCTCCGAAGCACTGTACAAGCTCCCCGCAGTCACTGTTTAATGTTGCACAGTTCCTGCGGGAGTCTGGATCATCACAACTACAATGCCTCTAAATGCAGAGCTAGGAAGAATAACTATACGAATGCATCAGTGAATGTGCCCTGCTTGAATAAACCTAATCTAAGAATAAAAAACTAAATCCAACTGCCAGTAAACTGGTACGCCATTACTTACTCCCTTACTCCTGCTGCTCGCATGTCGACTCAAAAACTCATCTGCGGGATACATACCGACTTCTGACCGTACGGTCGCATCCCAGAAAGTAACAGACCGGCTCCTGACCGGCATGGTCGCACACTCCAGTGGGTGCTTCGAGGGGAGCAACCCCACGAGTAAAGTATCTCATTAACAAGTATCATAAACTATCAGGAACTGGATCCGCTCTGATCAAAGTGGGAAAACCCATCCACTAAAGAAAGCCCGATCCCCCCGATTTGATGCAACCGGTAAATACCCACCCCAAAACCACATACCTCTAAATAAACTGTCGAAACGCCCAATGTGTGATATCACGACTTTCGCAGGGACTTTTGCAACATTAACAGTGACTCTAGAAAGCTTACACGGTATAATGGAGCTTGTACTGTCGAAATTGGACCTCAAAAATGGACCCGGTGCGAAATCGAATCAAGTGGGCTTTCTGGGAGCTTTGCGGCAAATTTCGGATGAGAATTTGGCAAAACGGACAGCGGATTTTGGACTCATCGCGCAAAAATGATCAAAAGGGCTATTTTAACAACTTGATTTTTTCGCAAAACCCAAGTTTCTGTTCACGCCGAATAGTAACTTCTGGAGGCGGCGGCGACCGGGCTAGCGGCGGCGCACGGCAGCGCAACGGCAACCACCGGTGGACCCCGCAAGCGGCTGAGCGGGGCGGACTGTGCGGCCGCGGCGGCGCGGGCAGGCGCGCTGGCGGGCGGTCCACAGGATTGGCGTGCACCGGGAGCACCGAAGATTCAGAAGGCCACGTGGCAGCCCCTGATGGCTAGCCGCGTCAAAGGAGGCGCGGTGGTTTGACACGTGACATCGCTTGATGGCCGACAGATCCGGAAGACCCGGCGCGGGGACCGGGCTCGTGCGCCCCGGGGACCACGTGTGACACGTGGCCACTGTTCAGTGGCGGGCTCAGAGCCGCCCACGTGCGCCGGGCGTGTGGAACACGTGGGCGGCGGGTGACACGTGGCGATTTTATGATTGGCCCTGCATGGTTGTTTCGTGTTTTGGGACACGTGACGTCTTTCTGATTGGTTAATTTTACTATTCTCTGTTTGGCCTAGGATCTGGTGTGGAGCCCGAATAGGAATTTGGCCCATTATAAATTCCACCTCCATCTTCACTCTGTAATTTCAAATTCTAGAGAGAGAAAATGAACTTGTGGTCCTTATGAAAGTTGTTCCTCTCTCTGTGCTCTATCTCCCCTAGAAGTTTCAGAATTTTTGGAGTTGCCGACAGCGAGTTATCTGCGACACGGCGTGCTTCGACGTTTACCCTTTTTCGGCATGTTTCCGTCACAGTTCAGTCAGAAAATTCCTGTGTGCTAACCAGGAGGAATTTTTGAGCGATTTCTACGGCAACGCGTTCCTAAGAGGTAAGGCTTTGTTTTTCTTGTTGATCACTTTGCTCCATTTTTGCACTTTTGGCATGGTTCCCGAGGCACCTTTGACCCCCCTTTT
>CM054941.1:18880259-18939423 GCA_029168755.2 Tillandsia fasciculata
TCAGTGTCTTGAGTCTTGAAGTCTGGAAGATAAAGAAAGAAGTGTGGATCAGTTACATCAATCTCAAGAAGAAAGTATTCAAAAGGATCAGGTATGTTTAACTAAATAATTTTGGTGATCCGAATACTTTCTTATAGTGTAGAAACACTTGGATGAATTTTTAATTGCATAAAAATCAAAAACTGGACATGGGACATGTTCAGGATCCGGATCAGATGATCCAATCCGGATCCCGAAGGGTATTAGTTCATGTGCAAATCCAATCCGGATCCAAGCCTATTCTGATCCGGATCCCGAACATTGGATGTTGCTGAAATTCATGAACGATCCGGATCGGGCCTTGCGATCCGGATCCCGAACCCTTGGATTTCTGGAATCGTCAATCTCGTTACGACGATCCGGATCGCAGTAATCCCGATCCGGATCGCCGTCCTGAAAAATTCCAGATAAGGTATGTTTTTGATTCTTATCTCTTTCCAAAGGTTTCTAAACTATAAATAGACATTTAGGGTTTCTCAAAAACGGGGGAGCACGGCCGATCATTTATAAAACACTTGAGAGCAACCCTAGAGGCTAGGTTTTTATCGTTCTTCTTTATAGCCTCTTTTAGGTCAATTCGATGGTTCTTTCAAGAACATATCTTTTGTCGAATTGATCTAATCTTTGCTTAGAGATTTTTCCCATGGTCTTCATTGATAATCTAAGCAAAGGATCACCATCGAAGCCAATATTCTTACCGGCTGAGTTTGCGTCGTGGATTCGACGTGGCATCGTGGATTCGGTGTGTTGAAGGCGTTTCGTGGATTCGAAACGTGTGCTCGTGGATTCGAGTGGCGTTCGTGGATTCGAACGTGTGCAGTGGACGTGCAAACGGTGGAGCGCAAGGTCCGAAGAGTTGAAGGAGGGGTTAAATCCGTGGAGACGGTAATCACCTTGTTATTCTTCTTTTCTTAGTGGATTGTTATTGCGTGGACATCCAACCGGTCAGCGCAAGGTCCGAAGAAGTTGAAGAGGGGTCGAGTCCGTGGAGTCGGTAATCACCTTGTTATTCTTCTATTCTTAGTGGATTGTTATTGCGTGTTGGTCCCGTGGTTTTTCTCCTGGATTGGAGTTTCCACGTAAATCTCGGTGTGTTGATTTTTATTTTCCGCATTGTTTTTATTTTTGCACTGAGATTGGTTTTTATAATATTACACCTATTCACCCCCCTCTAGGTGTTTGATAGTACCTATTTAGATCCTTGTGGATCCTAAATAACTCTACAATTGGTATCAGAGCGGGTTTTAGGTTTATCTATCATGATGGGTGAAAGTGGTAATATTTTTAGACCTCCTCTTTTTGATGGGACCAATTATGCATATTGGAAAATGCGGATGAGAGCTTTTCTCATCTCTATTGATGAGCGTGTATGGCAAACCGTGGAATACGGTTGGGTGCATCCGGTTGAGGAAGTAGGAAATTCTACTACCCCAAAACCTCGCTCTAGATGGTCTAAAGAGGAAATCGAAAGATCTTCTTACAATGGGAAAGGTATGAACGCTTTATATAATTCTCTTTCCTCGACTGAGTTTACAAGAATTTCCGCGTGTGAAACCGCGAAGGAAATTTGGGATATTCTCAAAATTACACATGAGGGTACTAATCTTGTAAAAATTCAAAAGCTCCAGATGCTTACAAGTCAATTTGACTCTATTCATATGGAAGAGCATGAATTGTTTACAGATTATTACACTAGACTTCAAGATGTAATTAATACATGTGCTAATTTAGGAGAAAAGATCCCGGAGTCGAAAATTGTAAGAAAGATACTTCGGACTCTTCCGGAACGGTTTAGGGCAAAGGTTACCGCCATTGAAACCGTTAGTCATCCGGATGAGATGAGTGTAGAGGAATTAGTAGGTGCTTTACAAACTTATGAGATGACTTTTCCTACTAATCAATTTCTTCCAAGTCTTCTTCTAAGCTTACAGGTATTGCATTCAAATCAACAAAGGAAGAAGATGACGAATCAAGTTCCGACGATGAAATCTCTTTTGCCGATTTTGAAGAACAATTGGCGCGGATCACAAAGAAATTTCGTCGGAAATTTTGGAAGAATCGAACCGATGGATCTTCATCCACGAAACCATCTAAAGGATCATCGGGTTCTAAATCCTCTAAACTCAAAGGCGTTGCAAAACCTTCTAAAGAAAAAGAAAAAGATGATTTCGAAGGGGAAATCCGATGTTATCGATGCAAAGGCTACGGCCATATTTCAACGGATTGTCCTTCTAAGAAATCATACAAAAAGAAGGCTTTGCAAGCAAAAACTTGGGACGATTCTAGTTTCGATGAATCGACCTCAAGTGAAGAGGAAAAAGAAAAATTGTTGCTTTTCATGCCTCTCAAATTCCCTCTTCTAATTTGTGTTTATCATCTTTAGTCACTGACTCTATTCCTTTGATTTTGCATGAAACATCAACATCCGGAGGAGAGTCATCAAGTGAGGGGGAGTCGGACGAAGAAGAACTCGTTGAGGCATACCAACAACTTCTTGCGGAATCAAAGAAGATGGCCAAACTTAACAAGAAGTTGAGGAAGCAACGACTTGAAGTTCAAGACGAGAATCAAGCTTTAAAGATCAAACTTCATGATCTCGAGGAGGAACGAGACTTTTATTGGATAACAATAAAATCCTCCAAGAAAAGCTAAACCAATCGGAAAACGTTAATTCATATATGGACAAGATTGATTTTCTTGAAAAGCAGTTTGAAGAGATTCATGTCACCAACCAAGCTTTGACCAAGCAAGTTCATGAACTTAAATCCGACATACAAAGGCTTTCAACCGGTTCCAAGAAACTTGATTGTATGTCCGGATTAGGTCAAACAAGCAAGGTTGGTTTGGGATTTAAAAAGAACCAAACTGTGAATGCTTCAAGTTCCACAATAAATTGAAAGGAAGAACTTGTCACCTATGTGGACTTGAAGGACATTTGGTGAAGTATTGCCCGAAAAAGAAAAAGAAAAATACTTCGGCAACTTCATCTACGGAGCGGACTCAACGGAATCAAAAGACACATCAAGTCAAAGGAGTTCACTCAACCCACCAAAGGTCCGAGCCACAACATCAATCATACAAGTGGATCATTGCGAGGCAAAGACCTAAGGTGGATCAACAGTCAAAGCGGACAACCCCCGGCCACAACGAATCAAGACAACCCAAAATCCAGCGATTTTGGATTCGGAAAGGTGATATCTTTCCTTGTCTTAAGTTCTAAATAGCTTATGACTGTGTGTAATGCTTTGATTGGTTTTCCCTTCATATTTTTCTTAATCTTTGCATTACATGTTTTCAATGCTCTTTGTTTTTATACTTTGTTTTTGAACAAAAGGGTTTTTAACGAACAAGTGCATTGAATAAAAAGGGCTTCACGTTCATTCACTCCAAATTAATTTTACTTGGATTATCAACTTGACTCCATAATCATAATCTTGAAGACACTTCATTAGAGGAGTTGTTTAATTGAGCATTGGTTAAATTGACTTTAATTGCATCCTTTCACGCATTTAGAAATTTATTATGCTTTTGATATCATAATATTTCAATGTTGCAATGATCATTTATGTTAATTAATTCATCTTTTAAGTGATCAAAGTCAATTTCTCTCTCAATGATCTCTTGGTATAGTCATTATCATATTTGATTGCTTAGTCGAGTATGAATGCGAGATCAATTTTTGGTTGAATACCTTATATATTAAATAATTGATAGCCAATTGAGGGGGAGTCAAAGAAAAGTAAAATGCTCAAAAGATGTGGAAAGAGTTACATCCCAATGAGGAGTGTGAAAACTACCACCACATGGAGAAAAAGAAGAAAGAAAAAGATACCCCATGTATGCAAAGCAAATTTTTGTTTTAAAAATGTTGATGAAATGCATATTGAAATACTTGACTCAGTCATATTTCATGGTTGGTATAAGGTGGGATTTTTGATAAAAGATGCTCAAAGAGCCACTCCTTCAACAGATTGTCTAGATATATTATCTAACTTATCTGGGATTTCAAACATCTATTGATCTTGGTATTTCATTTTCTTTACCAAAATTGATGATTTGATAAAGGCATTACGCATAAGATCAGGTTAGATGTAATTGAAGTTGTTCAACTTTAAGAGTTTTAATTTTCATAAATTTTCGTTTCATTTTTGAGTATTTTTGATAGATTTGGTATAATCTATTTCTTGTTGCATGAAACGATGACTTTTGTTTAAAGTTGATGCGCTAAAGTGCTTACATACTCTTTCTGGTTTTTATTTTTCTAAATTATTCTAATGAAAGAAATTTGGATTGAATGACATCTATGTGAATTCATTGTTCTTCAAAGCACTTAAATTGATTTCTTGATGGAATACAAATCGGTATTTGAAAAGATTCCAAAATCTGGATTTGTTTCAAGAAATTATTTGATTTTTGCTTTCTGGTACCGGTACGCAATCTGCATTTTTGTTATATACCGGAACTGAGCTTTTATCTCTCTTTCTCTATGAACTAATTTCCTTTTGTCTAGTATGTTCACTGTTTGACAATTTGTGACAAAAAGGGGGAGAAGAGAAATGACGGAGATGAGATCATCAAGAGAGGACAAACGAAAATGGAAAAATGGGGGAGAACGAAAATGATGATCGTATCACAAAGGGGGAGAACATAGATGCTCAAGAACATGGAGAACATGGAGAACATGTTAGAGATGCTCAAGATAGGGGGAGATAAAGAAAAGATTGAAAGAGCCGAAAAACAAAAGAACCAAAAGGACGAATCAAATGTAGGATTTTAATTTCTAACGACTAACGTTTGATTTTGTTTGGAGTTTTGTTTTGCAGGAATTACATCACTTTAAGACTCCAAGTCCTAAGTCATAGAGTATGTTCTAGGACTGTTTGGTTCAAATGTAATTTTGTATTTATTGGATCTTTCACGCAAAGAAAATCAATGTTTTGGTGATGACATTGAATTTCGATTTTTTGGTTTAAGATGAGTGACTTGAGCGTTTTATGTATTTTTGGGTTTTGTCACGAAATTGCCAAAGGGGGAGATTGTTACGGCATTTTGGTGTTGGCATATTTCGTGAGTCAAGTCAGTGAGTTGAGTCGGAGTCTTAAAGGGATCAAATTGTCAATCAGCAATCAAAGACTTAGAGAAGATTCAACAAGAGCTCAAGTTGACACTCAGTGTCTTGAGTCTTGAAGATTGAAGATGAAGAATTGTGGATCAGTTACATCAATCTCAAGAAGAAAGTATTCAAAAGGATCAGGTATGTTTAACTAAATAATTTTGGTGATCCGAATACTTTCTTATAGTGTAGAAACACTTGGATGAATTTTTAATTGCATAAAAATCAAAAACTGGACATGGGACATGTTCAGGATCCGGATCAGATGATCCAATCCGGATCCCGAAGGGTATTAGTTCATGTGCAAATCCAATCCGGATCCAAGCCTATTCCGATCCGGATCCCGAACATTGGATGTTGCTGAAATTCATGAACGATCCGGATCGGGCCTTGCGATCCGGATCCCGAACCCTTGGATTTCTGGAATCGTCAATCTCGTTACGACGATCCGGATCGCAGTAATCCCGATCCGGATCGCCGTCCTGAAAAATTCCAGATAAGGTATGTTTTTGATTCTTATCTCTTTCCAAAGGTTTCTAAACTATAAATAGACATTTAGGGTTTCTCAAAAACGGGGGAGCACGGCCGATCAATTTATAAAACACTTGAGAGCAACCCTAGAGGCTAGGTTTTTATCGTTCTTCTTTATAGCCTCTTTTAGGTCAATTCGATGGTTCTTCCAAGAACATATCTTTTGTCGAATTGATCTAATCTTTGCTTAGAGATTTTTCCCATGGATCTTCATTGATAATCTAAGCAAAGGATCACCATCGAAGCCAATATTCTTACCGGCTGAGTTTGCGTCGTGGATTCGACGTGGCATCGTGGATTCGGTGTGTTGAAGGCGTTTCGTGGATTCGAAACGTGTGCTCGTGGATTCGAGTGGCGTTCGTGGATTCGAACGTGTGCAGTGGACGTGCAAACGGTGGAGCGCAAGGTCCGAAGAAGTTGAAGGAGGGGTTAAATCCGTGGAGACGGTAATCACCTTGTTATTCTTCTTTTCTTAGTGGATTGTTATTGCGTGGACATCCAACCGGTCAGCGCAAGGTCCGAAGAAGTTGAAGGAGGGGTCGAGTCCGTGGAGTCGGTAATCACCTTGTTATTCTTCTATTCTTAGTGGATTGTTATTGCGTGTTGGTCCCGTGGTTTTTCTCCTGGATTGGAGTTTCCACGTAAATCTCGGTGTGTTGATTTTTATTTTCCGCATTGTTTTTTATTTTTGCACTGAGATTGGTTTTTATAATATTACACCTATTCACCCCCCTCTAGGTGTTTGATAGTACCTATTTAGATCCTTGTGGATCCTAAATAACTCTACAGGGCGGACCTCTTCGGCCGCTCCGGTGGAGGACGCGACCTCCCAAAGTTGGGAGTGACAGGTATGTACGTATGGGTTTTCGTTTTTTTTTTCTTTTTCCTTCTGTTGTTTAGATAGAAGTACCCTCCGAGCCGCAGCAACCCGCCCCCTTCTTTCCTTTTTGACCCTTGCGAGCCTCCCCCACCTTTAGTTTTACCCTTCGAATTTTCTGACCGTTCCGGTTTCCGCACTAAATCGGGGGCGAGCACCGTGAGTGTTTACCTAGCTTCACGCACGGCCTAGTTTTCCCCAGGCAGCCGAAGGATTACGAAAAGAACTACCCGATATACAACCTGGAATTGGCTGCTGTAGCCTTCGTTTTAAGACTGTGGAGGCTTTATCTCCTTGGTGCCCACTGTAACGCCCTCTCAGATCATCAAGTCTTAAGTACACCTTTACCCAAAAGGAATTCAATTCGCGGCAGAGGCGGTGGTTAGAATTGTTGAAGGATTACTACCTGACGATCCAATACCACCCTGGGAAGGCGAACGTGGTGGCTGACGCCTTGAGCAGGAAAGGGCATCAGGAAGGGGCGTCGAAGAGCACGATGACGGAACAGAACCACTTGGTCGCGGAGTTTGCACGAATGCAGATAGAGGGGGTGCCAGTAGGCACGGTTACGCGACTTCTAACCATGGTAGTCAAGCCGACGGTAGTTGAGAAGATCCGGGAGGGACAGCAGACCGACCCACATCTACAGCGCATACGAGACAAGATTCCCCTAGGCCAAGAGAGCGATTTCGCGGTGGGAGACGACGGCACCTTACGGTCCCGCGGACGGATCTGCGTGCCGGACTCACTAGAGTTGAAGGAAGAGATATTTGCGGGGGCACACCGAGCCCCTTGTGCGGCACACCCAGGGGGCACGAAGATGCACCGAGATCTCAATCAGGCCTTCCGGTGGCCTAAGTTGAAAGAAGACGTAACGCGTTACGTGGCTCACTGCCTAATATGCCAATAGATAGAGGCCGAACATCAGCGACCAGCAGGGGAGCTACAGCCCTTACCGGTACCAGAGTGGAAACGGGACCAGACCACCATGGACTTTGTCACTGGATTCCCACGTTCACAACAGGGCCACGACGCGATCTGGGTCATAGTCGACCGGTTAACTAAGTCAGCACACTTCCCGCCAATTCATATAACTTGGACCCGCGAACAGTTAGCTCAAGTCTACGTCAGCGAGATCGTGAGGCTACGTGGAGCACCGGCATCGATCACCTCGGACAGAGACACGCGCTTTGTCTTGAAGCTTTGACAAAGCTTTCAGCGGGCTATAGGAACCAAACTACAGTTCAGCACAGCCTTCCACCCTCAGACGGACGGACAGTCGGAGTGCGTAATACAAACTCTCGAAGACCTGCTTCGCGCCTGTGTGCTGGAGTGGGGAGTCGGTTGGTCACGCTATCTACCCCTAGTGGAATTCGCCTACAACAACAGCTACCAGGCCAGCTTTCAGATGGCGCCCTATGAAGCCTTATACGGAAGGCGCTGCCGATCCCCGATTGGTTGGGACGACTTGAGATAACGGAAACTCTTGGGACCCGACTTAGCGGAGGAAACTGAAGAGAAGATACGCCTTACCAGACAGCGCCTACTGACCGCCCAGAGCCGACAGAAGAGCTACGCAGACCAGAGGCGCCGTGACTTGGAATTTCAAGCGGGGGAAGACGTGTTTTTGCGGGTCTCGCCATCCAGAGGAATCAAGCATTCCGGACTAAAGGGCAAGCTGAGCCACGGTTTGTGGGGCCATTCGAAATCCTAGAGCGTATTGGCCCAGTAGCTTACCGCCTTGCCCTACCACCAAACCTCGACTGTGTTCACGACGTGTTCCACGTCTCGATGCTTCGGAAATACCTTCCCGACCCATCACATGTTCTGGACGCCTCAGCACTCGAGCTCAAGGAGGACCTAGGCTTCGAGGAAACCCGGTGAGAACCCTGGCAAGGAAAAACAAATATTGCAAAACCGAACTTTTCCCTACGTAAAGGTGCTATGGAACAACCACGAAGAGCGGGAAGCAACCTGGGAACTGGAGGCCAAGATGAGAGAGTGCTACCCCGACCTTTTCACTCCCACCCGGGCTTGAGTTTCGAGGACGAAACTCGTTTTTAGAGGTGAGTGGTGTAATAACCACGGGTTTACTTCCCTTTTTGGCCTTACCTGTGAATCTTTTTCGAACCGCGTTTCGGCTAAGGGGTCCGGGGTACGATTTTTCTTGCGTTGTTTTGGGCAGGCCGTCGGGGCCCGCGGGGAATTTCAGAGAATAAAGCTCGCGAAACGGAGACCGGCGGCGCAATCGGATCTGCTTTCCGACCCCGGGATCGTCCGGAATAAATTCCTGAAGTTGTCGTAGTTCGAGTGTTCAGCACGTCTTCGCAGGAGTAAACCAGGCCCGGGTTTAACCTAATTTGATTGGGTTTAATTTAATTCGATTTAATTAATTTAATTTAACTAGATTTAATTTAATTTAGTCCGAGCCAATTAAACGGAAGTGATCGAGGTTAACCTAATTTAATCTGGTTTAATTAGGGTTTGAGGTAAACCAGACCCGGGTAATTTAATTTAATCTATTTTAAATTGGTAATTTAATTTAATCTAAACTTAATTTATATTTGATTGGGTTCAGACCCAATTGCGCCAAATCGTCTATTAAATAAGGGTTGGGGGTTTAGGTTTGGGAACCCTATTTCCCTCCTCTCTCTTGTTTTGGCGTGAGTTGCCCCGAGCGGGGACGAAGAACGCTCTCCCCCAAACCCTTCCCTTTGATCGGCGTGGAGCATCGCGACGAAGCAACCGAGAGGGGGAAAGAACACCGCACGCTTTCTACCTGAATCGGGCACGCAAGAACGGACGATCCTCCTCCTCTCAACCATCGTCGTTGAAACGAGGTGAGACGGAGTTTTTTCTGTTATTTGCCTTTTTGGGGTTCTTGATCGTTCCTTCGGCGAGGAGGGAACGCACACTTTCTTGTGTCGTTCTTGATCCGGGCGAGGGAAGGGAAACCCTTGGAATTGTCGGGGTGGGTTTTCCCTTCGTCTCGTGCCGCGAGCGAGGCAATTTTGGGGACCAAACGGGAGGCCGCCGCCGCCGTGGTTAAACGGGAGGCCGCCGCCGCCGTCACCGTGTTCACGGGGTCATCGCCGGAGCCGCCGTGATCGCGGGGTCGCAACCGGAGCCGAATTTACTGTTCACGGGGGGGAAATCCTGGCCGCGGTCCACACAGACCGCCGTGCACCCGGCGCACGCCGTCGCAGCCCGGGGGCGCAGACCCGGCGCACAGGGTCGTGCGCCAGGCCGCGCGGTGCACGCCCTGTGCGTGCACCCGGTCCGCACCGCCACCGCGGGGCGCCGTGGACCCGGCGCGCGCCCCTGGCCGTGCGCGGCCCGGCCCAAGACGCCGCTGGTCCACCGCGCTGCGTGCACCCGGTCCGCACCGCCACCGCGGGGCGCCGTGGACCCGGCGCGCGCCCCTGGCCGTGCGCGGCCCGGCCCAAGACGCCGCTGGTCCACCGCGCTGCGTGCACCCGGCCCGCGCCCTTGCCGCCGCCGTCGTGGACCCGGTCCACGCTTGGACCCGTGCACCCGTTTCCAGAAAAAGGGCCCAGGAGCTCCGTTTTTAGTCCGTTTCGCCCCGTTTTTGAGTGTTTTTAATCGCGACGATGCTTTTAACGATAATTTTTACTGTAGTTCTTCTCGGGCTCAAGGGTGGTGTTTTAACTGGAGTTTCTGCACATCTTCTTCTTCTTCACGTTTCAGGTGGGTTCTATTTTTAAGTCTTAGCATTTCATTCTATCATGTTGGACGGGGTCAATAATATGTGTACTTGGGTTAAATATTGATGGGTGATAGACATTACATGTTTAATTGTGCTGACTCTTAAAAATTCTATGGATCTCGTACTTGGGTTGGGTGTGGTGTCTAACCACGGTCTCCGATGACCGTTCCACTTAGATATTTCATATTATCGCTCCATTCTAGATGCTACATATTACCGTTACCTTAGTCGTTGCACGTTATCGCTTCACTCTAGTGGTTATGTGTTATCGTTTACTCTTGATGTTACATGTTACTGTTTTACCTTGATTACACATGTTACTATCTTACTCTTGTTCATGCATTGTGGTTACTGTGCTCGAGGCTGCAACACGCGCACCCGCGGTTTGGCCACCGCAAAGGGTGCGCTTTTCCGGAAAAGTGGTCTATGACCCGTGTATACCCACGAGGTGACGTAGTGGGGCCCCTTATTAGTTGTGGGGTTTGAGGCGCCGAGGTGCGAGCGATGCGACCCGTCGGTTTAGTTGCCCGACGTGGTCGGGTTTTGCAGGTACGGTGCGACCCGTCGGTTTAGTTGCCCGACGTGGTCGGGTTTTGCAGGTACGGTGCGACCCGTCGGTTTAGTTGCCCGACGCGGTCGGGTTTCGCAGGTACGGTACGGCCGTCGGTTTAGTTGTCCGACGTGGCCGGGTATAGCAGGACACAGGTGCACAGGTTATCGCTTTCCTCTTGAGAGGGTGGTTGCTCCGGTTGGCTCCACGGTTTGTTTTACTATATCTTCCTGCTCTACTATTATTCGTCACTGACTTCCCACTTTGTGACAGGGTCCAGACGGGGGGAGAGGTAGGCGACGGTGAGGACGGGGCAGGAGCTTCTGGGTTGCTGGGAACCCTGGACCGTATTGTTTCCTTCATCTTTACATTTCGTTTACTTTGTAGTTACTTGTGAGGTTCTCGATACCCTCGTGGGGTCGGCATGGATGTCGGTATGGTTACATTTAGTTGCTCTCTTATGTATTTATTTTTCCCTCAATTTCTGTTGGCCGTTTGGAAAAGAAAAAGAAAAACCAAAGAAGAGATTGCGAAAATTGTTTTCAAAAATTTAAGTGTCGTGTGGGCACTGATTTCAAAACCCTGTGGATTTATGGATTGTGAAAACGAATTTTAAAACTCGAGTGTCGTGTGGGCACTGTTTTCAAAACCATGTGGATTTATGCTGTTTTCGAACACGTTATCAAACTCTGGGTGCCGGGTAGGCGCCGTTTTCAACGACTGTGGATTTATCCTCTCAAACCCCTTGGCCGTATTTATTACTCAGTGGTGGTACTTAGTTGCATGTTAGAACTGTTGTGATTGAATGGATGGTTGCGTTTAGGACTTGTATTAGCTGCTACGCCGTGCATATACAGAGGAGACTCTGTCCGTTTGCAGAGTGACTCTGTGTATGCGGCGGGTCTGGGCATGCGCCGGGGAAGAGGGTTTACCTTTCAAAAAAAAAAAAAAAAAAAAAAAAAATCTTTCGCGCGAAATGAGTACCTTTTGTGAACCGTTTCCGCTAAAACAAACCCCCGGGGCGTGACAGAGGTACGTGTGGACTCGGGCTCACACCCGATCCTTTGGTGATGAGATAGGGACTAGGGTTTTATTTTCCCTTTTTCCACTTCTCACCACATTGCGACGTGCTGTAGGACTTTTCTGAGGAACGCGAGAGGGACCCCAACCCTTCTCCTACCTTTTTCCCACCACCCGACAGCGAACGCGAAGGATCGAAGCGGCGAGAGGCGATCAATTCCCTTCCTCCTCCCTCCCCGGTGAATCGAAGGTACGGTGGTGGGTAAGTTTTTATTTTTCTTAAATTATATTTTTTTATCTTGCTTTCGGTTCCCCGTTAAGAAGTAGGGGCTGGGGGAACGGCGTGCCACGGCCGGCCGCACTCGCCGCCGCCGCGGAGCATCGGACGCGCGCGGGGGGGGGGGGGGGGGGGGGGGAGGCGCGACTGCTTGCGGACGGAGCACCCGCGCAGGGCCGCCGCTGGCTGGGCGCCCGCGCACCGGCCAGGCGCCGCGCGGGGCAGCCCGCGCGTGCGGGCTGTGCGCCCGCACGGGCCAGGCACCGTGCGGGGCAGCCCGCGCGTGTGGGCTGCGCACGGGGCCTCCCTTGCGTACGAACAGCACGGCGGGGCGGGGTCAACTCAGCCACCCCGTCCGACCCGGGCCGCCGCCGCGGCCGTCGGATCCGAGGACCCCGCTCCACGATGGTTTAGGACGGTACGTGTTTCCCGATACTCGTGTTTTTGGGCACTGACTTCTCCTCGGGGGTAATTTGTAGGTTCAGGGAGCACGCCGAGACGCGGAGGAACCTAGCGGCGACCTTAGCGCGACGACACAAAGGTGGGTTTTTATTTGAAGACTTAGCACGCAATTCCGCTTTGGTAACTCATACTATTTGTGCATTTTAGCTGAGATATTGTGGATAGTCTCCGTGGTTCTTTTATCTGACTATATGTAGATGATAGTCTTTATCGTTCTCGTTTCTTGATTTTGTACGGTATGCTCGATTCCTATGCTCGAGGCAGCAGCACGCGCACCCGCGGTTTGGCCACAGCGAAGGGTGCGCTTTTCCGGAAAAGTGGTCCATGATCCGTGTATACCCACGAGGTGACGTAGCGGGGCCCCTGTAGTTGTGGGGTTTGGATGCGCCAAGGTGTGAGCGGTGCGACCCGTCGGTTTAGTTGTCCGACGTGGGAGCGGTGCGATCCGTCGGTTTAGTTGTCCGACGTGGTCGGGTATTGCAGGTTTACGGGTGTTCGTGTCATCTTTTCCCTCTTGGGAGAGTGGTTGCTCCGGATAGTTTACGGTTGGACGCATTTCTTTACCCTGCATTATTATTATTATTATTGTTTAGTCGCTGACTTCCCACTTTGCGACAGGGTCCTACAGGGGGGAGAGTTAGGCGACGGGGAGGCCGCGGCAGGAGTTTCTGGGTCGTGGGAGACCCCGAACAGTACTTTCCCTTTTCATTCGCATTCCAATTACTATTTGTGGACTGTGGTGTGGTTCTCGATACCCTCGTGGGGTCGGTGTGGATGTCGGCATGGTTTACAATGATGTATTTATTTTCCTTCCATCTTTCTTGGCCGCTTTAAAAAAAAAAAAAGAGAAGAGCAAACGAAAGAAAAGATTGCGAAAACTGTTTTCAAAACTTGGGTGTCGTGTGGGCACCGTTTTCAAAACCTTGTGGATTTATGGATTGCGAAATGGATTTCAAAACCTAAGTGTCGTGTGGGCACTGTTTTCCAAAACCTCTGAGTTTATGTTGCTTTCGAAACGGGTTTTCAAAATATGGGTGCCGGGTGGGCGCCGTTTCAAAAATTGTGAATTTATCCTTTCAAACTGATCGGTCGTGAGATTTATTCAGCATTTGTGAATGTGTGTATGTCAGAATCTGTTGTGATTGAATGGATATTTGTGTCTTCTGTATTTGAACATTGTACTAGCCGCGACGCCGTGCATATACAGAGGAGACTCTGTCCGATTGCAGAGTGATTCTGAGTATGCGGCGGATCTGGGCAGGCGCCGGGGAGGAAGGTTTTCAAAAAAAAAAATTACGCGCCAAACACATACCTTTTTATGAATCGTTTCCGCTAAAACAAACCCCCGGGGCGTGACAGTGTGTGTTTTGGAGATAGCCTTACTCTCACTTTCTCCTAACCAACTCCCATGAAGAAGAAGGAATATCTATTAACATATATGAATTCCAAATAATTTTAGCCACGTAGCAAGGTTTTCTTCATCCTCACCAATATGATTCTTTACTTTTTTCACTACCAAACTTTTAATTTCTTATTCATCAATGCCATCAATGACAGGGGTTACCAAGAGTCATGAATAACCCACAAGGTTATAGTAGGTTTAGTGGGTATTTAATTTAGACATTAGTGGGTGTCTTAAGTGTAGGCTTAGTGGGTGAGTTATGAATATGAGCCTATTGTGGGTTATTACTAATATGGATCTGAATAGGGAAAAAAATACTTAGAGGGGGGTGAACAGGTGTAAATAATAAACACACCAAAATCTTTGCGTAAAAATAACCCAATGCGAAAAAGTAAATAACACGCAGAGATTTTACGTGGAAAACTCCAAAATCAGGAGTAAAAAACCACAGGACCGATCACACGGTGAAATCCACTAGAATCAAACATGTACAAAGGTGATATAACGTACTCACATACGACTCAACCTTTTACCATACGCTCCTAGTAGATCTGCTTCGCTCGCTCCGCAACGCGCCTTGAATTCACGATTTGCATCCAACGCCGAATCCACGGCGTCCAACGTCGAGTCCACGACGTCCAACCGAATCCACGGTCTCCACCAAGTAGTACATCTCGAATCCACGAGCGCACCTCGTCTCGAATCCACGAAACGGTAACACCTTGAGTCCACAAGGCCACGTGAATCCACGCGCCGATTTTTGGGAAAGTCGTTGTTTTGTTGGTGGTGAAAATCCGCCGAATACTTAGATCAAAGATAGATCGGAAATACCATCTAAGTATTCATTAATTTAATTTTACTCAAAATCTGAGTTTGAAATTCTAGAATCAAATTAATCAATATCGATGAAGAAACATAGAATAAATCTAGTTATTTTCTTTCTTCTCTATATATGGATTTTTCTATTTTTCGATCGTACTGGATTCTTTTTATTTTTGGATTACCCTAAACGATGAAATTAGGGTTTATTTATATGTTAGAAACCATTGGAAGAGGATAAGAATAAAACACTGACTGTAACAGATTTTTTTCCCACACGACGGTCCGGACTGGATTTGGCTTGATCCGGACTGTCGTTGTTTTTCAGAGAATTCCTGAAAAAACAGTGTTCGGGGTCCGGACTGAAATAACCACGGTCCGGACTGTTCATGCGATTTCTGCAAAATTCACGTTTGGGGTCCGGACTGAACCAAGGGTGTTCCGGACTGAATTTCCGCATGAACCTACCTACGTTCGGGGTCCGGACTGAAGTACCCTGATCCGAATCCTGAACATATAACAGTCCAGTTTTCTAATTTTTATGCAATTACAAATCCATCCAAGTGTTTCTACACTATAAGAAGAATTCGGATCACCAAGATTATTTAGTTAAACGTATCTGATCCTTTTGAATTCTTCTTTCTTGAGATTGAGGTATACGATCCAACCATCTTCATCTTCAATCTTCAAGACTTAAACACTTTCACAAAATACGCCAATACAAATTCCTTAACAATCTCCCCCTTTGGCGGTTTTGTGACAAAACAAAATTCCACTTAAAGAAAATTCAAAAAGAGATTTTTGTTGTTATCACCATACAACAAAAATTTACAAATAAGATCCAAATACATAAGATAAACTCCTAAAACAGACTCTAGACTTAGACGATTATACTCTCTGCAAAAAGAAATAATTCTTGACAAAAGAAATCGTTAGATGCCTCAAGAATTTAACATTCAAAAAACCAAACAGAGAGATGGAGTTTATACTCACCATGACATTTACAAAATCAGATATGTATTAAAATACCAATCAGAGATAGACATATCTTCTAAGCAATAAATTCCAAATGTCATAAGTATGTTAGTCATCAAACAACTTGTTAGTAATATTATATGTTCAAATAGTTAGTCGAATAGTTAGTCGAGGCATGCATTTATTCACAAGACAAACCAAAGTTGTTGTCATACTTACCTTCCAAGTTTAAGTGTTCCAAAGTTCTCACATCCATGTCCAAATGTTCCTATCTCTCTCCCCCTTTTTGTCAATAAAATTAGCTAAAATTTACAAAAATTAAGGGAGTTAAAAAGTTCAGAAATAGTAAGAACTAAGACTTAAAACCTGAAAAACAACAAGTAAAACCATTAGAGCAAATGGTCATTCCAGATCGGATATGTCTGAACTGCTACAATCCAATTTGTGTATAATTCCCTTAAGTAGTCTTGATATTTTTGAGCATTTTCTTTTCATCTGTTGTTGTCTAGAAGTGATACGCTGTATGTCAATGGACATTCTTTCTTGTTCTACAGACAATCTCCTCTGTTCTTGTTGGATGGTGGACAGTATATCATCTTCTATTGTGTCTTTCCTGGAGGTCGAAGGAGGTACCGTAGATGCAGACGGTGTATTTTGACCTTCAATCCATGAAGATTCTCTAGGAAGAGAGTGCGCTCTGGCGAGGGGTTCATGTTGAAGGTCATCCAATCAAAATGCACCACTCTGGCGGTGCATTTTGACCTTCAATCCATGAAGATTCTAGAGGCCTATGTTGTAGTGTCCCAGTTTTCCCCTGTGGTTTTTCCCCTGTTTCCGGGTGTGGAACACCTGTTATTGGTGTGTGGGGCCCCAACATGTCAAAGGGATGTGTTGATTGGGACTTAGTGGGGAATTTGGACCAAGCCTGACCTTCGGCTGCCTTTGCCGAATTTTAGAGGTGGATTCAGGCTGAGCGGAGGCCGTATTTGGATTCAGCGCGGAAAAACGCTTGAAAACGGCTATTTATTTATATTTTTCGGAGTCCGGATGCCCAAAAACGGATCCCCCGAAGTTTTATGCGCAAAATGGTGCATGGGGGGAGCCGTGGACTAGCCCGGGACACGTGGCAGCCTCTTATTGGGCCGGCGTGCCACTCTCGGTCCACGGGACGGGCCGCCGGTGCACGGTGGACCGGCGGGCCACGTGGCGGGCTTCCGTTGGACCGGCGCAGCACGCACGGCGTATGGAACAAGCGCGGGCAGCGCGGGCAGGCCGGGCAGGCGGGGGCAGCGCCGCGGCGCACGGTGCACCGGGGCGCGCCACATTGCGGCCCCGGGTTGGCGGGCGTACGTGCGCGCGGCGCACCTGCAGGCGCGCACCTGCGGCCGTACGCGCACGCGGCCATACGCACGCGCGGGCGCAGGCGCGCAGGCGGCGCGGCAGCGGCACGCGGCTGGCGTGACGGGCGGGAAAGGCCCGCCACGTGGCGCCACGCCATTGGGTGGCGCCACCCACCCCGCCACCCCCGCAGGTGGGCACGTGGCCGCGCCCAGTTCGCCGGGCGCGCTGTCCCCTGTGCGGGGGACACGTGTCGGACGCCTGGTCGGGTCGGACCGAAATTCGGTCCGACCGGGATCCCGTGCGGGATGGGCCGAGTTTGGGCCGGGCTACTGTGCGGGCCCGAATTCGGGGCCCGAAAGATTCGGGCGCTCGAATTCAGGACGCAAATGGAATTTTTCCATTTGTTTGAGTGGGCCTATAAATAGCCCTCCCCTCCCCTCCTTTTCTGTTTTTTTCCGAGAGCTAGAGTGAGAAAGAGAGGAAGTGCACTGTAGAGAAGTTGTTCCTCACTGTGTTTTCTACCTCGTGGTGCGTTCCCAGATTTTCTGGAAGTTCGACAGCGGCGATCCGGATTTTACAGTGTGCCTCGGTTTTCCCCTTTTTTCGGCCCGTTATCGTCGCATTTCAGTCCGAGGAGTCTCCTGCGCAGTACAGGAGTCCTTTTTCGACGATTTCTTCGCCGGTGTTTTCCTGAGAGGTAGGGCTTCGTTTTTCGTGTTGATGATTTTTCTGGATTCCGCAAGTTTGGCATGGTTCCCGAGGTGATTTGACCCCCCTCTTTTGCTGTTTGGGTGTTTGGACAGCGGTATCTTCGACGAATTGTTTCTCGGCGTAGGAATATCAGATCGAGGCGATTCATGAGTTGATTTTGGGCTACTTTTCGCGAGGAACGCAACCGTGATTTTTCTGGGATTTTAGGAGCTCGGGACAGAGGTGAAATTTCTTATTTTGCGTGCTGATTTTAAAAAACAGCAAAAGCTGTTTTGGGACTTGTAATTTTTACACCGTGTACACTTGTGTGTGTTGTAGGATACTGTTTCAACTGGCGGTGTGCTTAGAGGACAGCGGGTATTTTCTTGGTGTGTAGTGCATGCTTTTCGAGGTGGGTGGTTGCGTTTCCCTCTTTGTTGACTTGCTCACTAGGAGTAGTAGAGTTCCCCAATTATAAATGTGACAGTTAACTTGTGGTATATGAACCTATTACATTGGCCCCCTAAATTAATGGATAGCTTCTATGAGATAAACCTGGGACAATAAAGTTGGACAATTGCTATATCGTAAACCGCATGCAAATAAGTAACCCAACAATATTTTTAAAATAAATCTTCACATGAAACCTTAGTCACTTTTCTAATGCTTTTTGAAAAAAACACTTGCATGCTTATTTGGACTTCTAGTTATGCCACTATTTTACTGCAGCACCATATTATGGGATTTGACTTAGGAGAAAACATGTTTTATTGTTATTCTTCTCTATCGATGCATGATGCTCGAGTCTGATCGGGATTTTGAGATAGTATTGGCTGGGACAGTTTGGACTTGTCTTAGGGGATTGTGGGGCATAGTGGCAACCGCGGAGGTTAGGCGGTTGACCAGATGTTTTTACCTTATCAGATTGGGGGTTATGGGTTCAGCGGTGACCGCGGATTTTGGGCGGTTGACCGGATGTTATTATCACATCAGATTGGGGATCGGGGTTGCATTAGTGGATGGAGTATTCCCACTTTGATCATGGTCATGATCCAGTCCTGCTATTGTGAGACATTGGTTACAGAGATGTTGATACAGAGATACTTTACTCGTGTGGGTCGCTCCCCTCGAGTGCCACTCCGGAGTAGGCTTTAGACCGTGTTGGGTTCCGGTCATTCAGACAGTGGAGATACTGAGTTCATGAGATTGATGACAGAGCAGGCAGTGCCAGTTTTTACTGGTGTCTAGATTGGGTTTCTTTGGGCTGTTAGCTTCATTGTTGCATGCATACAGTTATCTTTGGCACTGCATATTAGAGGCATTGTAGTAGCATTCCTTTTTCAGCAGCCTTTATAGCTTACTACTGTTTCCTCCTTTTGCCTCTTTATTCCTAGTGGGTGCGTCAGCATTTGAGGTTTTTACCCACTAGGGGAGGCTACTGGTTTATCTAGTAGTTCTCACCCCCATTGTTGTTGTCTGTCCTTTTCCCCCCTTTGTTTTGCAGAGTCGACTGTGGGAGCTGCTGGGCCTTCAGCGGCAGATCGAGGTAAGAGGATCGCCGACTAGCTAGATCGTCTACCCCGAGCGAGAGATTAGCTAGACTTTTACTGTACTCCCTTTTTGTATCTCAGACTACAGTAGTTTACTTTTGGGTCTGGCTTTGGCCAGCTGGTTGTATATTTATGGTGAGCTGGGAGTTTATTGTACTTTTATTTCAGCTTTTACTTTATTTCAGTCTGAGATTACTTGTAGTTCTTTCAGTTCAGCTCTGTTTGTGCTCTTTTATTGTATATTATATATCTGAGCAGGTTACCAGCGCTTCGTGTACATGGAAAATTCTGTGTGCACGGCGGATCTGTTGGCGAGCCCGGGTTCTGGTTTACACCCGGGGCGTGACAGATTAAGTTGGTATCAGAGCTTAGGGATAGGTCAGTTGGGACTTAGGAAATCCTAGGCTTTTGGCAGACCCTAGGATGATAGGGCGTGAGAGACTGGACATTTCGCGAAAGTCGTTGATTTATTTGTTTGGACTCTTCCAGTGAGTGGAGAGCGATCGACATACCCAATTTCTGGTGGACAGTTATGTTGGCTGCAGACAACATAAAGCCGCAGAAATAGGGAGATGTCTTTGACTTTCGCTAGATTGGGTCGTGTGGGGTTATGATTCTGATGGTGGTTTCTTGTGACAGGATGCCTCCGCGACGCAGGATGTTGACCCGTTCGTAGCCTTCTTCCTCGGAGCCCGAGCAGCAGGAGTCTGGGCAGGGTCAGCAGAGTGAGGTGCAGGAGCTACAGGCGCAGATGGCTCAAATGGCAGAGGTTGTTAGGCGTCAGGAGGAGGCCATGAGTCGGCTGACACCGTTGTTAGAGCAGAGGGTGCAGCCAGCTGTAGCACCCCCGGAGAGTTCCCCTGTGCCATCTTTCCCTGCTGTGGCTCCCCCAGCTGTACCAGTGACCCGGGCATCCCCTATCGCTCAGGGCACTGGAGGACAGCCCTCTGGATTGACGGGACCACTGACCCCGGCTGAGCAGCGGGAGATGGTAGACTTACTGATGAGGTTCCGCCAGTTTGACCCACCCCGTTTCTCGGGACAGAGCGCCGAGCCGTGGGAGGCAGAGTCGTGGATCACGGCGATGGAGCGACGCTTCGAGATGCTGTTCATTGCGGAGCGGTATCAAGTGTTATTGGCGACGAACTTTTTGGAGCGCAACGCCGAGGCTTGGTGGTGGCGTGTGCGACCGGCTGGTCCGCCTGGGGCTCATCTCTTGTCCTGGGCGGAGTTCCGCAGTCTTTTTCTTGGGGACTTCTTCCCAGAGAGCGTCCAGCAGAGGCTGGAGGAGCGGTTGAAGAACCTTCGACAGGGCGATCGGCCAGTGCAGGAGTATATTGTGGATTTCAATCAGTTGCTGGCATGTGCACCACACGTAGCTCGAGACGAGGCGCACAGGATTTACATGTTCGAGCGAGGGTTACGCCGGGAGATCTTTCAGCTAGTTCGCTCACGCAGGTTGCAGACCTTGGAGGCCTCGATGGAGCAGGCGCTCTATGTAGAGTGCGGGGAGGTAGTGATGGATGAAGTATCTCCAGCTCCCGAAGTTATTCCGGGGGCGAAGCGACCAGCACCGGAGGCTGGGGGACAGACGAGTTCGTGGAGGCCGCCACGACCGCCTCAGCCACAGTCTTCTGGCCAGGGATGGTCTGAGCGGCGAGGGCCTGGTGGATCCCAGAGGCCCCAGCAGCAGCAGCAGCGGAGATCGCAGTCATCGCAGCGTGGATCGCAGCGGCAGTCTCAGCGACAGCGACAGTCCCACCAGCAGCAGCAGCAGTCACGACAGCCACGGGCCCCCGGCAGTTGTATTTTCTGTGGAGGTCAGCATCTTCCGAGCACCTGCGACCAGCGGTGGGGTCGTTGCTACGGATGTGGACAGCCCGGGCACATTCGAGCTTCGTGCCCCTTTTCGACCCCTGCCGCCCCTTCTTCAGCATCTGCCCCATCATCATCGTAGCAACGGTCGACGGTTCAGCGGCCATATGCTCCAGCGAGCAGGCCCTCTTCTTCCCATCCCACAGATTATCGCCCTCCAGTTCAGAGTGGGCGAGTGTATGCTGCACAGGTAGAGGATTCTTCAGCAGCGGACCATGTGGTGGCAGGTATCACCTTACTCTCTGGCATTAGGACTCGTACCTTATTTAATACTGGAGCATCGCATTCTTTCATTAGTAGATCTTTTGCATCATTACATGGGTTAGAGGTAGGACTTTTGCCACGTGCACGAGAGGTTCAGATTCCCGATCACACTTTGCACGTGGAGGAGTGTTGTTGGTCCTGCCCGATGCAGATCGAGTCCTGGATTATGCCAGCAGACCTGTTGGTCTTGAGACAGCTGAGGGACTTTGATGTGGTTCTCGGGATGGACTGGCTGGCTCGGTATTTCGCGACTATTGATTGTGCCGAGAGGACTGTCACTTTTAGAGAGCCAGGCCAGGAGGTGTTGGTGTACCGGGGATGTCAGAGCGTTTTCTTTGCCTCTATGGTTTCGACTTCCCGAGCGAGGCGGATGATTCATCGTGGATGTGTAGCCTTTTTGGCTAGTGTTGTTAAGGGGCCTACGGCAGCACCGGGACTCGGGGATATTCCTATCGTCCGCGAGTTTCCGGATGTGTTTCCACCTGAGCTGACTAGCATGCCGCCCGACAGGGAGATTGAGTTCGTGATTGACGTAGTTCCAGGAACTGCGCCAATCTCTAAGGCTCCTTATCGGATGGCACCGGCTGAGCTGAGAGAGCTTAAGGCACAGTTGCAAGATTTGATGGATAAGGATTTTATTAGACCCAGTGTGTCGCCCTGGGGAGCGCCGGTGCTATTCGTGAAGAAGAAGGATGGATCACTTCGACTATGTGTGGACTACAGGGAACTGAATAAAGTGACCATCAAGAACAAGTACCCTCTGCCGCGCATCGACGATCTCTTTGATCAGCTGCAAGGGTCTTGTGTCTTCTCCAAGATTGATCTACAGTCTGGTTACCACCAATTAAAGGTGAAGGCCGAGGATATTCCTAAGACTGCTTTCAGATCACGGTACGGGCATTATGAGTTTACAGTTATGCCGTTTGGATTGACTAATGCCCCTGCCGCCTTTATGGACTTGATGAACAGGATATTTCGGCCATTCTTGGATCGATTTGTGGTGGTGTTCATAGATGATATCCTGGTTTACTCCCGGAGCGAGGCCGAGCATGAGGAGCACTTGAGGACTGTGCTACAACTTCTGCGGGAGAAGAAGCTGTATGCCAAGCTGGCGAAGTGCGAGTTTTGGCTTCGGGAGGTAGCTTTCTTGGGCCATGTGATTTCCGCCGCCGGTGTAGCAGTAGACCCGGCGAAGATTGAGGCAGTTCGAGATTGGCCCCGACCGACGACTGTATCAGAGGTGCGCAGCTTCATGGGATTAGCTGGTTATTATCGTCGGTTTGTGGAAGGCTTTGCGAAGCTTTCCACACCCCTCACTCGGTTGACGCGTAAAGGGGTTAAGTTTATCTGGAGCGAGGACTGCCAGAAGAGCTTTGAGGAGCTGAAGGACAAACTGATGACCGCTCCTATCCTTTCCCTCCCTGTTATGGGGAAAGGATATGTGATCTACAGTGACGCATCACACAGTGGACTCGGTTGCGTGTTGATGCAGGAAGGGAGGGTAATTGCTTATGCATCGAGACAGCTCAAGGATTACGAGAAGAATTACCCTACCCACGACTTGGAGCTCGCTGCCGTAGTGTTTGCACTGAAGCTTTGGCGCCATTACCTGTACGGAGAGCATTGTGAGATCTACACCGACCACAAGAGCTTAAAGTACCTATTTGTCACGCCCCGGGGACGAAACTGCGACCCGGGCTCGCTAACAGATCCGCCATCTGTACGGAAACTGCCGTACAGACGAAGCGTCTAACCTGCAGAAAGAATCAACTACAGTATACAGATATCAGAGCTGAAAGTAAACTACTAAAAACTGAAATCCAAACCCTGTACAACTGAAAATAATACCATATCCATCTCCCAAATACGATCGTATACAAAGTCCTCTGATACAAAACTCAAAAGGGAGATATCTCCAATGAATACATCAGTGTACAAACTCTCGATACAAGAAAATATCCTCACTACATCAGTCTCTCAAACTGTAAAATAAAGTACAACTCTATACCTCTCTACAAAGGTCTCTCAACAGAGGAAGAAGAAGTAAACTATCAACCGAAGCTCTCCTCTGAAGGGGGTACCGCTACACTCCAACGACGGGTAGGGAACTAGCTCGCGACTCCCTCGCCTCGGTCCGAAGGATCAGCAACAGGAGCACAGGAACAGAAGAAGAAGTCCCTGGGGAAAAGACACCACGACGGGTGTGAGAACTACTTCCCACAGTAGTTCTCAGTGGGTGCCGTCAACAAGTCCAACGGTCTGCCCACCAAGTCTACTAGAGGTAAAAGATAACAGTGCAATGAAAACTGAACAAGAAAAGCTGGAGCTACTCTACAGCTACCATGCCTCTATCTAGACACTCAAAAGTGGAACAGATGAAAGTAAATGAGACCACTCGCACCCAAGGTGCTCAATCGACCCAAACGAACTGACTGCCTCAAAGGTCCAGTCAAGCCTGCGCCTGTCGACTAGGAACGCACCTGCCCACTACCACACATCCACATGAGGACGGGATTTACGTGGGGCGTCCTGTCCGACTAACTCATCCCTCGCGCAAAACTGCCTCAACAGGCCAACCATCGTATCCATAGCGGCATCTCAGGGGGCGCGGCTCCAACTGAGGAAAACGGCGCGGCATAGAGTAATCAAACATTGGCATATGCAGGCTAGTCAAAATCCACGCTCACTCACAGAACGGTAGGACTCAAGATCCCCAAATATCTCGCACAACAGTCGGATCACTCTCGACAACTCAGCTGATCGGCTAACTCGAAACACGAGACACTAGCCTCTCCAACAGCTCGCAGCACAAAGCACACTGGCTGGAGATACTCCACAGCCAGGAACGACCCACAACTCGGGGTAACAGAACAGGTCGGACAACACTCAACGACCTGGGACCACCGTCAACCCCAACGGTTCCCAACAACACCGACCGGAAGATACTCGACGGCCCGGGACTGCCGTCTACTCAACGGCTCCCTCCCATGACAGCGCAAAAGGGAAACAAGACCTCTCGGGACTACCGTTTACCCAAACGGCTCCCCGCACAGATAAGCAACCCGCTACAACTATCAGACCCCACTCTGCTCCCAAGCAAGAGTGCAAAAGCATCCCACACTAAAAGCAAGTCCCGACCTCTCGGCCCACTACCCGGGCGAGAAAAATACTATGTCCAGGAATGAAAGAACAGTGTGGATGTCTAAGCATAAATAACCCTAGCCCAAGTGAGGGTTTTCTACTGGTCTGGTTACACATGCAACATATGACGGGGGTGCTAGGTCAAGTTCCAAGATAACTATAAGAACAGGTGATAAAAGGAATAACAATTCCTACAATCTAGCATGCTACACAAGAAAATAAGCTATCATGCATAGTCCTACATCAGTAGAAATACTGTACAGTCCATAAAACTTGGAGATAAGGCCACCCACCTCGATTTGCTACCAATTGCTCGTAGACACTTGCAATTGGCCTCCACGCGATCCGCACGCAAAACGATGTCTGCTGCTGGAGTCCGCACGCAAAACGGAGCACGATGCCGAAATCTGCACCCAAAACGGAGTCCGCACGCAAAACGGTGCACGATGCCGGAGTCCGCACGCAAAACGGAGCACGATGCCGAAATCCGCACCCAAAACGGAGTCCGCACGCAAAACGGTGCACGATGCCGGAGTCCGCACGCAAAACGGTGCACGGTGCCGGAATCCGCACGCAAAACGGTGCACGGTGCCGGAATCCACACGCAAAACGGTGCACGGTGCCGGAATCCGCACGCAAAACGGAGTCCGCACGCAAAACGGTGCACGGTGCCGGAATCCACACGCAAAACGGAGCACGGTGCCAGAATCCGCACGCAAAACGGAGTCCGCACGCAAAATGGAGCACGCCGTTGGGGACCGCACGCAAAACGGTGCAGAAAAACACAGTCCCAAACACAGATAAAAACAAGGGGTTAATTACAGTCCAAACGAACGCCCCAAAACTGTGCCAAAAATACCGTAAAATCAACACACGGGACCTACCCGACTGCGCCGTCGCCGCCGAAACACTCCCATCGGAACCCCGCGCACGCTCCACGAGGTCCCCGACGCACCGCCGCACCACCCACAAACTCCTCCCTCACTCCCTCTCGCTCTCGGTTGGAGAAGAAAGGAAAAGAAGGGAAGAAAAAACGCATGCGGGGAGGAAGAAGAAGAAGAAAAAGAGAAAGGGGAGAGAAGGTGGTCCACGGACCACCGGTCCACGGCGCACCCGCCGGTCCACAACACCCAGGCGGGTGCTCCAGGTCCAGGCAGGCGCGCGCCCGCCACGTGGCCGCGTCACCGCGCGCCACGCGGGCGCGGCAATGCACGCGCCACACGGGCGCGTTACACCGCGCCCGCGTAGGCGCGGGACACCGAGCGCGCCGCACGGACGCGCGCACCCCGCGTCCGTGCGGGCGCGAATGGGGGGCCGCCACGTGGCGGCCCCCGCGCGATCCTTGCTGAAGCGCGCCAGTGCGCACTGCCGCGCCGTACGCTCCTCGAGCCGCGCGCCCACCTTGATTTTCGTGCCGCCAAAACTCGGGATTCGTGCTGCGCCTCGCCTCGAGATTCGTGCCGCGTTGCCTCGAAAAACGCGCACTTCATCCGGGCTCCAAATCAAACAAGTAAATAGTCCATTCTTAGCGATTTCGCGCGCTGAATCCAAAAACGATGTCCGTTTCTCCAAATTCTCATCCGAAAATTTGCCGAATGCCCACTCGATCCGATTTCCGCGCCGGGTCCATTTTTAAAGTCCGATTTGCCAAATTCCAACTCTAAAAATTCCCGAAGGCGACCGGAGAGGTAATCTTTTATCCAAACTTCGCCCGGAGTCCAATTTTGACATCCGAACCGCGCGGAACCATTTCCAAACACCCGACGGGTCCTTCCAATTTCCCACGGGGTCTCCTTTTAAGCCCGAAGTCCACCACGTGTGTCCAAATTGCGCGCAAACACCACCGACACATCCCGCAGGCCTCCAGTGATGCAACTAAGTCCCAAATTGCATCACAAATCCATTTCTTGGGCCCGACACGCGCACAAACACTCCCAACGGCCACTAAAAGCTGCCCAACAACCAGCAACTCCTACGCCGGGGATTCCGGGACCTCACATCCTCCCCCACTAAAAGAAAGTTTCGTCCTCGAAACTAGATCAAGCCCATCAGGAGTCACGAATACCACCGGTAGGTATCCATCAATACGCCTCCAGCTCCCGAAACACCACTTACTCCCCGTGATTACTCCGCAACAACAACAACAACAACAACAAGTACGGTATGGCCCGATGTGCAATTCTCTCATCTCTCGAGCCAGAAATTGCAACGGGCGTCCCTCGTACTCCAACAATCACAAATCTCAAAGGGGCAAGTCAATCACGGGCGAGGAAAAACACATCACTACTGAGCTGAGACGTGAAAAACCAAAGGGCTCCCCTAAAAGGCTGGGGGAAACGGGAAAACCACTAATTCAACACGCACCAAACTACATCATGGTGCCAACCTCAACAAGACGACCCGAGCATACCCGCATATTAATCCAATAAGGAAGGGAATCCAATACGCTGGGGTCTTCACTCGGTTACCTCCCGATCCGAAACCACTCGAGTGGACAACACAACTGCAGGCTACCCTCAAAAAGGATCCTCAAAAGGCACAATCTCGTGCCACAGTTGGTCGCTCAACATGCTATCATAACCCCAACGGACCCACGGGTCGAAGTCGATCCCTCAACCAAAAAGGAACACCCTGACGGGGACCAACCGTCGGTGAACGGGACTGAAAACTGGCTCACAAGGCGATCATAAAGCTGATGACCAAACTCGCGGTCAAAAGTTCGAAACATCCAAAAGACTCTCACCGTTGTGTACCTACAACGTGGCATCACTGCCGTGCACCCACGGCGTGGCATCACTGTCGTGCACCAACGGCGTGGCCTCACTGCCGTGCACCAACGGCGTGGCATCACCACCGTGTATCAACGGTGTGGCATCACCACCGTGTATCAACGGTGTGGCATCACTGCCGTGCACCAACGGCGTGGCATCACCGCCGTGCACCAACGGCGTGGCATCACCACCGTGTATCAACGGTGTGGCATCACCACCGTGTATCAACGGTGTGGCATCACTGCCGTGCACCAACGGCGTGGCATCACCGCCGTGCACCAACGGCGTGGCATCACCACCGTGTATCAACGGTGTGGCATCACCACCGTGTATCAACGGTGTGGCATCATCACCGTGTCTCAACGGTGTGGCATCACTCAAGCATCAAGGCCTCAGATCCTCACAGTCCTATACCCTCGAAAATTCCGGAGCTGAGGAAGGGCCAAAAGATCAATAGGCAAAAACCAGGGCCCCAATTACACAGGGCAGGACCAACAACACTCATCTATGTGCAACACGTGATCAGGTATCTGAACCTCACGAGCACAAGCTAAGGGTCCTATCTCCAGCCCATACAACAATGCAAATGCCCTAGCACTCTCACAGCTATGTCGGAGAACCCTCCACGACTCAACTCACAACAACACCCCACTCATAGGCGAGAAGAACCGACTGACGCGGCAAAGATCCGAAAATCCCGATAGACCGGTGCCTAGAACCCCAATCAAACAAGAACAGACTCTAGGCTCAGTCTATCGAAGTTTTTGCTCCTTTACCGTTCAGGAATTCGGTCCCTCTCGTTTACAGTGGGAATCTATCTCAACACGCAACTCACGGCTGGAGACGCTCCACAGCCGGATCCGCGAAGGGTCCGAAAACCCCGGGAGACCAAAACCTGTGTCCCCACGCAAGAAGACACAGCCCTTAGAACCCAGATCACTCGAATCATCTCGGGTGAAAAAGTTTATAAGAAACAGTGACGTTTATTACAGAAGACCATTTGTTCTGAGAGAAAATCCATCTTTTCAATGATTTTTAGTCTTTTTGGAAACAATTGCAAACAAGTTTTATGTCCAGACCTTGAAGAGCTACTGCCCTCGTCCTATCAAACAAGAACAGACTCAGGCAACCCTGCGGGGCTTGGAAGAAAGCATTGGCTGACTAAAATCATGTGTTCGTCCAAAAAGGTTCTGGGTTCAAGGTCCTGCTAACACGCGTACACCACGATCACAACATGGTGGTGACGAGAAGGACAACGAAACTAAAAACCCGCTAAGCATGCTCAATCGCTGCATCTAACGTCGGCACCCGCCGGGAGTACACCAAGTGATAGATATTCCACTGCAGTCCTTTCTCAACCAGCTCAACCTCCTGGGCCTCATCCAGGCGACATGGGGTACACTGCTCAACAATCGCAAACTCGCGATCATACTGCAGAAGAGGTCGACTCCCCTGCTGCAGGAGTCTAAGATTCCCATCTAGTTTCTGCTTACACTGTCAGGAAAAAGGCCCTGAGCAGCAAAGCACGAAACTGGTTCCAAGTCAACAACTGCGCTCCTGGTAGTCCAACAGGACGAACTCGACGCCACCAAATCTCGGCGTCCTGTTAGACCATCTCAATCTCACTAAAGCAACCGCCTGGTAACTCGGCCAGGGCATGTGCCCACCTGGTAACTCGGCCAGGGCAACAACCTCCTGGTAACTCAGCCAGGAAAAAATGCCCTCCTGGTAACTCAGCCAGGGAAAACGCCCTCCTGGTAACTCAGCCAGGGAAAATGCCCTCCTGGTAACTCAGCCAGGGAAAAATGCCCTCCTGGTAACTCAGCCAGGGAAAAACGCCCTCCTGGTAACTCAGCCAGGGAAAATGCCCTCCTGGTAACTCAGCCAGGGAAAACGCCCTCCTGGTAACTCAGCCAGGGAAAAATGCCCTCCTGGTAACTCAGCCAGGGAAAACGCCCTCCTGGTAACTCAGCCAGGGAAAACGCCCTCCTGGTAACTCAGCCAGGGAAAAATGCCCTCCTGGTAACTCAGCCAGGGAAAACGCCCTCCTGGTAACTCAGCCAGGGAAAACGCCCTCCTGGTAACTCAGCCAGGGAAAAATGCCCTCCTGGTAACTCAGCCAGGGAAAACGCCCTCCTGGTAACTCAGCCAGGGAAAACGCCCTCCTGGTAACTCAGCCAGGAAAAAATGCCCTCCTGGTAACTCAGCCAGGAAAAACGCCCTCCTGGTAACTCAGCCAGGGAAAAATGCCCTCCTGATAACTCAGCCAGGGAATAACAACCACACAGCTGGGACCGCCGTCGCTCTAAACGGCTCCCACAACAACACCCCACTCAAAGGCGAGAAGAACCGACTGACGCGGCAAAGATCCGAAAATCCCGATAGACCGGTGCCTAGAACCCCAATCAAACAAGAACAGACTCTAGGCTCAGCCTATCGAAGTTCTCGATCCTTTACCGTTCAGGGATTCGGCCCTTCTCGGTTAAAGTGGGAAACTATCACAACACACAAACTCCTGGGTCTCGCTCTGCTCTGATAGTTCTGCCTCCCGCTGCTCGGGTACTCATCAGGTGCGGGGTGTGTCCTCTTCACAACACGACGTCTCAGGGGAATCGCAATCCGCTGCACAATAACAAACGTCAGGACACAACAACCATACGACCCAATCAGCGAAAGTTTAAGACATGTCATCCATTCCATAGCATTATGTTGTCGGCAGCCAACATAATCGCTTAGGAAAGTAAACATGTCAATCTCTCATCCCGTCTCTTGGGAGAGGTAAAAACTCAATCAGGACTCTCGCTAACAGTCACGACTCTCACGTAGTCGTCCTAATATCCAACCACAAGCCTAGGGTTTCTAAGTCCACCACGACCTACAACCTAGGCTCTGATACCACTCTAATCTGTCACGCCCCGGGGACGAAACTGCGACCCGGGCTCGCTAACAGATCCGCCATCTGTACGGAAACTGCCGTACAGACGAAGCGTCTAACCTGCAGAAAGAATCAACTACAGTATACAGATATCAGAGCTGAAAGTAAACTACTAAAAACTGAAAACCAAACCCTGTACAACTGAAAATAATACATATCCATCTCCCAAATACGATCGTATACAAAGTCCTCTGATACAAAACTCAAAAGGGAGATATCTCCAATAAATACATCAGTGTACAAACTCTCGATACAAGAAAATATCCTCACTACAACAGTCTCTCAAACTGTAAAATAAAGTACAACTCTATACCTCTCTACAAAGGTCTCTCAACAGAGGAAGAAGAAGTAAACTATCAACGAAGCTCTCCTCTGAAGGGGGTACCGCTACACTCCAACGACGGGTAGGGAACTAGCTCGCGACTCCCTCGCCTCGGTCCGAAGGATCAGCAACAGGAGCACAGGAACAGAAGAAGAAGTCCCTGGGGAAAAGACACCACGACGGGTGTGAGAACTACTTCCCACAGTAGTTCTCAGTGGGTGCCGTCAACAAGTCCAACGGTCTGCCCACCAAGTCTACTAGAGGTAAAAGATAACAGTGCAATGAAAACTGAACAAGAAAAGCTGGAGCTACTCTACAGCTACCATGCCTCTATCTAGACACTCAAAAGTGGAACAGATGAAAGTAAATGAGACCACTCGCACCCAAGGTGCTCAATCGACCCAAACGAACTGACTGCCTCAAAGGTCCAGTCAAGCCTGCGCCTGTCGACTAGGAACGCACCTGCCCACTACCACACATCCACATGAGGACGGGATTTACGTGGGGCGTCCTGTCCGACTAACTCATCCCTCGCGCAAAACTGCCTCAACAGGCCAACCATCGTATCCACAGCGGCATCTCAGGGGGCGCGGCTCCAACTGAGGAAAACGGCGCGGCATAGAGTAATCAAACATTGGCATATGCAGGCTAGTCAAAATCCACGCTCACTCACAGAACGGTAGGACTCAAGATCCCCAAATATCTCGCACAACAGTCGGAGCACTCTCGACGACTCAGCTGATCGGCTAACTCGAAACACGAGACACTAGCCTCTCCAACAGCTCGCAGCACAAAGCACACTGGCTGGAGATACTCCACAGCCAGGAACGACCCACAACTCAGGGTAACAAAACAGGTCGGACAACACTCAACGACCTGGGACCACCGTCAACCCCAACGGTTCCCAACAACACCGACCGGAAGATACTCGACGGCCCGGGACTGCCGTCTACTCAACGGCTCCCTCCCACGACAGCGCAAAAGGGAAACAAGACCTCTCGGGACTACCGTTTACCCAAACGGCTCCCCGCACAGATAAGCAACCCGCTACAACTACCAGACTCCACTCTGCTCCCAAGCAAGAGTGCAAAAGCATCCCACACTAAAAGCAAGTCTCGACCTCTCGGCCCACTACCCGGGCGAGAAAAATACTATGTCCAGGAACGAAAGAACAGTGTGGATGTCTAAGCATAAATAACCCTAGCCCAAGTGAGGGTTTTCTACTGGTCTGGTTACACATGCAACATATGACGGGGGTGCTAGGTCAAGTTCCAAGATAACTATATTAACAGATGATAAAAGGAATAACAATTCCTACAATCTAGCATGCTACACAAGAAAATAAGCTATCATGCATAGTCCTACATCAGTAGAAATACTGTACAGTCCATAAAACATGGAGATAAGGCCACCCACCTCGATTTGCTACCAATTGCTCGTAGACACTTGCAATTGGCCTCCACGCGATCCGCACGCAAAACGATTCGCTGCCGGAGTCCGCACGCAAAACGGAGCACGATGCCGAAATCCGCACCCAAAACGGAGTCCGCACGCAAAACGGTGCACGGTGCCGGAGTCCACACGCAAAACGAAGCATGATGCCGAAATCCGCACCCAAAATGGAGTCCGCACGCAAAACGGTGCACGGTGTCGGAGTCCGCACGCAAAACGGTGCACGGTGCCGGAATCCGCACGCAAAACGGTGCACGGTGCCGGAATCCACACGCAAAACGGTGCACGGTGCCGGAATCCGCACGCAAAACGGAGTCCGCACGCAAAACGGTGCACGGTGCCGGAATCCGCACGCAAAACGGAGCACGGTGCCAGATCCGCACGCAAAACGGAGTCCGCACGCAAAACGGAGCACGCCGTCGGGGACCGCACGCAAAACGGTGCAGAAAAACACAGTCCAAACACAGATAAAAAACATGGGGTTAATTACAGTCCAAAAGAACGCCCCAAAACTGTGCCAAAAATACAGTAAAATCAACACACGGGACCTACCCGACTGCGCCGCCGCCGCCGAAACGCTCCGCCGGGAACCCCTCGCACGCAAAACGAGGTCCACGACGCACCGCCGCACCACCACAAACCTCCTCCCTCACTCCCTCTCGCTCTCGGTTGCAGAAGAAAGAAAAGAAAGGAAGAAAAATGGCGTGCGGGGAGGAAGAAGAAGAAGAAAAAGAGAAAGGGGAGAGAAGGTGGTCCACGGACCACCGGTCCACGGCGCACCCGCCGGTCCACAACACCCAGGCGGGTGCTCCAGGTCCAGGCAGCGCGCGCGCCCGCCACGTGGCCGCGCACCGCGCGCCACGTGGGCGCGGCAACGCGCCCGCCACACGGGCGCGTTACACCGCGCCCGCGCAGGCGCGGGACACGCGCGCGCCACACGGGCGCGCGCACCCCGCGCCCGCGCGGGCGCGAATGGGGGGCCGCCACGTGGCGGCCCCCGCGCGATCCTTGCCGAAGCGCGCCAGTGCGCACTGCCGCGCAGTACGCTCCTCGAGCCGCGCGCCTGCCTTGATTTTCGTGCCGCCAAAACTCGGGATTCGTGCTGCGCCTCGCCTCGAGATTCGTGCCGCGTTGCCTCAAAAAATGCGCACTTCATCCGGGCTCCAAATCAAACAAGTAAATAGTCCATTCTTAGCGATTTCGCGCGCTGAATCCAAAAACGATGTCCGTTTCTCCAAATTCTCATCCGAAAATTTGCCGAATGCCCACTCGATCCGATTTCTGCGCCGGGTCCATTTTTAAAGTCCGATTTACCAAATTCCAACTCTAAAAATTCCCGAAGGCGACCGGAGAGGTAATCTTTTATCCAAACTTCGCCCGGAGTCCAATTTTGACATCCGAACCGCGCGGAACCATTTCCAAACACCCGACGGGTCCTTCCAATTTCCCACGGGGTCTCCTTTTAAGCCCGAAGTCCACCACGTGTGTCCAAATTGCGCGCAAACACCACCGACACATCCCGCAGGCCTCCAGTGATGCAACTAAGTCCCAAATTGCATCACAAATCCATTCCTTGGGCCCGACACGCGCACAAACACTCCCAACGGCCACTAAAAGCTGCCCAACAACCAGCAACTCCTACGCCGGGGATTCCGGGACCTCACACTATTCACTCAAAAGGAGCTGAACTTGAGGCAGCGCAGGTGGTTAGAGCTGCTAAAGGATTATGATATGGACATTCTTTACCACCCAGGTAAGGCTAATGTGGTCGCGGATGCATTGAGCAGGAGAGCAGTACAGAGTTTGTCTATGTTGATCACAGACTAGGCGCCACTATTGGAGGAGATGAGACGGCTCGAGATAGAGGTTGTGTCCCCTGGGGTCTCTGCTAGACTGACGTTATTAGTCGTGCAGCCCACTCTGCTGGACAGGATCAGGGAGAAACAGAGTGAGGACCCCCACTTGACCAGGATTCGAGACCAGATACCGAGTGATCAGTCAGGGGACTTTACAGTGGATGCTGCGGGAGTACTGAGGTACAGGGACCGAGCATGTGTGCCAGTGGATGCTGAGATCAGAGAGCAGATTTTGAGAGAGGCCCATTATACACCTTATACCCTTCATCCTGGGGGGACTAAGATGTATAAGGACCTCAAGGCACATTTCTGGTGGAATGGCATGAAGAGGGATATTGGGAGATTTGTGGCCCAGTGTTTGACTTGTCAGCAAGTAAAAGCTAAGCATCGAGTGCCAGCTGGCAAGTTACAAAGCCTCCCGATCCCTGAGTGGAAATGGGACCACATCACGATGAATTTTGTGGTCGGATTGCCGAGGGCACAGGGCGGAGCGGATGCCATCTGGGTAGTTGTGGATTGACTTACCAAGTCAGCGCACTTTTTGCTTATGCAGACTACTTGGTCACTCGAGCGACTCGCCCAGTTATATCTCGATGAGATAGTGAGGTTGCATGGAGTACCCGCCTCCATTGTGTCAGATAGAGATCCGAGGTTTGCCTCGCATTTCTGGAGGAGTTTGCAGACCGCCTTGGGGACTCAGCTCAGATTCAGCACAGCTTTTTATCCTCAGACTGATGGGCAGTCAGAGCGGACTATACAGATCTTGGAGGACATGCTGAGGGCTTGCGTCTTGGATTTCGGCGGAGGTTGGATTCGGCACTTATCCTTGGTTGAGTTTGCGTACAACAACAGCTTTCAAGCGAGCATACAGATGGCTCCGTTTGAAGCATTGTATGGACGCAAGTGCCGATCACCACTTTATTGGAGTGACGTAGGCGAGAGACGGACCTTGGGGCCAGATATACTCCTAGAGGCAGAGGAGAAGGTCAGGGTGATTCGACAGTATCTTCAGACCGCTCAGAGCCGACAGAGGAGCTATACTGATGTTCGGCGACGAGACTTAGAGTTTCGGGTTGGAGATCAAGTATTTCTGAAAGTCTCGCCGTCCAAGGGGATTAGGAGATTCGACATCCACGGGAAACTCAGCCCCCGATACATTGGGCCCTTCGAGGTGTTGGAGCATATCAGGCCAGTTGCTTATCGACTTGCACTTCCCCCGAGACTTGCGGGCGTCCATGATGTTTTTCATGTTTCCACTCTGAGGAGGTACGTCTTCGACCCGTCGCACGTCATCGACTTTGCGCCCCTCGAGATCAGCGAGGATTTGAAATATGAGGAGCGCCCACTGCGGCTTCTTGATCGGGAAGTGAAAGAATTGCGCAATCGGACCATCCCCTATGTGAAGATCCTCTGGAGCAATCATGATGAGCGCGAGGCGACGTGGGAGCTCGAGTCAGAGATGATGGACGCCTACCCCTACCTATTCGAGGCTCAGGATTGAGGTATGATTTTTGTTTCGAGGACGAAACTTTTGTTAGTGGGGGAGGATGTAGTGTCCCAGTTTTCCCCTGTGGTTTTTCCCCTGTTTCGGGGTGTGGAACACCTGTTATTGGTGTGTGGGGCCCCAACATGTCAAAGGGATGTGTTGATTGGGACTTAGTGGGGAATTTGGACCAAGCCTGACCTTCGACTGCCTTTGCCGAATTTTAGAGGTGGATTCAGGCTGAGCGGAGGACGTATTTGGATTCAGCGCGGAAAAACGCTTGAAAACGGCTATTTATTTATATTTTTCGGAGTCCGGATGCCCAAAAACGGACCCCCCGAAGTTTTCTGCGCAAAATGGTGCATGGGGGGGGCCGTGGACCAGCCCGGGACACGTGGCAGCCTCTTATTGGGCCGGCGCGCCACTCTCGGTCCACGGGACGGGTCGCCGGTGCACGGTGGACCGGCGGGCCACGTGGCGGGCTTCCGTTGGACCGGCGCAGCACGCACGGCGCATGGAACAAGCGCGGGCAGCGCGGGCAGGCCGGGCAGGCGGGGGCAGCGCAGCGGCGCACGGTGCACCGAGGCGCGCCACGTGGCGGCCCCGGGTTGGCGGGCGTACGTGCGCGCGGCGCACCCGCAGGCGCGCACCTGCGGCCGTACGCGCACGCGACCGTACGCACGCGCGGGCGCAGGCGCGCAGGCGGCGCGGCAGCGACGCGCGGCTGGCGTGACGGGCGGGAAAGGCCCGCCACGTGGCGCCACGCCATTGGGTGGCGCCACCCACCCCGCCGCCCCCGCAGGGGGGCATGTGGCCGCGCCCGGTTCGCCGGACGCGCTGTCCCCTGTGCGGGGGACACGTGTCGGATGCCGGGTCGGGTCGGACCGAAATTCGGTCCGACCGGGATCTCGTGCGGGATGGGCCGAGTTTGGGCCGGGCTACTGTGCGGGCCCGAATTCGGGGCCCGAAGGATTCGGGCGCCCGAATTCGGGACACAAATGGAATTTTTCCATTTGTTTGAGTGGGCCTATAAATAGCCCTCCCCTCCCCTCCTTTTCTATTTTTTTTCGAGAGCTAGAGTGAGAAAGAGAGGAAGTGCACTGTAGAGAAGTTGTTCCTCACTGTGTTTTCTACCTCGTGGTGCGATCCCAGATTTTCTGGAAGTTCGACAGCGGCGATCCGGATTTTACAGTGTGCCTCGGTTTTCCTCTTTTTTTCGGCCCGTTATCGTCGCATTTCAGTCCGAGGAGTCCCCTGCGCAGTACAGGAGTCCTTTTTTGACGATTTCTTCGCCGGTGTTTTCCTGAGAGGTAGGGCTTCGTTTTTTGTGTTGATGATTTTTCTGGATTCCGCAAGTTTGGCACGGTTCCCGAGGTGATTTGACCCCCCTTTTTTGCTGTTTGGGTGTTTGGACAGCGGTATCTTCGACGAATTGTTTCTCGGCGTAGGAATATCAAATCGAGGAAATTCAAGAGTCGATTTTGGGCTACTTTTCGCGAGGAACGCAACTGTGATTTTTCTGGGATTTTAGGAGCTCGGGACAGAGGTGAAATTCCTCGTTTTGCGTGCTGATTTTAAAAAACAGCAAAAGCTGTTTTGGGACTTGTAATTTTTGCACCGTGTACACTTGTGTGTGTTGTAGGATACTGTTTCAACTGGCGGTGTGCTTAGAGGACAGCGGGTATTTTTTTGGTGTGTAGTGCATGCTTTTCGAGGTGGGTGGTTGCGTTTCCCTCTTTGTTGACTTGCTCACTAGGAGTAGTAGAGTTCCCCAATTATAAATGTGACAGTTAACTTGTGGTATATGAACCTATTACATTGGCCCCCTAAATTAATGGATAGCTTCTATGAGATAAACCTGGGACAATAAAGTTGGACAATTGCTATATCATAAACCGCATGCAAATAAGTAACCCAACAATATTTTTAAAATAAATCTTCACATGAAACCTTAGTCACTTTTCTAATGCTTTTTGAAAAGAACACTTGCATGCTTATTTGGACATCTAGTTAGGCCACTATTTTACCGCAGCACCATATTATGGGATTTGACTTAGTAGAAAACATGTTTTATTGTTATTCTTCTCTATCGATGCATGATGCTCGAGTCTGATCGGAATTTTGAGATAGTATTGGCTGGGACAGTTTGGACTTGTCTTAGGGGATTGTGGGGCATAGTGGCAACCGCGGATGTTAGGCGGTTGACCAGATATTTTTACCTTATCAGATTGGGGGTTATGGGTTCAGCGGTGACCGCGGATTTTGGGCGGTTGACCGGATGTTATTATCACATCAGATTGGGGATCGGGGTTGCATTAGTGGATGTAGTATTCCCACTTTGATCATGGTCATGATCCAGTCCTGCTATTGTGAGACATTGGTTACAGAGATGTTGATACAGAGATACTTTACTCGTGTGGGTCGCTCCCCTCGAGTGCCACTCCGGAGTAGGCTTTAGACCGTGATGGGTGCCGGTCATTCAGTGGAGATACTGAGTTCATGAGATTGATGACAGAGCAGGCAGTGCCAGTTTTTCCTGGTGTCTGATTGGGTTTCTTTGGGCTGTTAGCTTCATAGTTGCATGCATACAGTTATCTTTGGCACTGCATATTAGAGGCATTGTAGTAGCATTCCTTTTTCAGCAGCCTTTATAGCTTACTACTGTTTCCTCCTTTTGCCTCTTTATTCCTAGTGGGTACGTCAGCATTTGAGGTTTTTACCCACTAGGGGAGGCTACTGGTTTATCTAGTAGTTCTCACCCCCATTGTTGTTGTCTGTCCTTTTCCCCCTTTTGTTTTGCAGAGTCGACTGTGGGAGCTGCTGGGCCTTCAGCGGTAGATCGAGGTAAGAGGATCGCCGACTAGCTAGATCGTCTATCCCGAGCGAGAGATTAGCTAGACTTTTACTGTACTCCCTTTTTGTATCTCAGACTACAGTAGTTTACTTTTGGGTCTGGCTTTGGCCAGCTGGTTGTATATTTATGGTGAGCTGGGAGTTTATTGTACTTTTATTTCAGCTTTTACTTTATTTCAGTCTGAGATTACTTGTAGTTCTTTCAGTTCAGCTCTGTTTGTGCTCTTTTATTGTATATTATATATCTGAGCAGGTTACCAGTGCTTCGTGTACATAAAAAATTCTGTGTGCACGGCGGATCTGTTGGCGAGCCCGGGTTCTGGTTTACACCCGGGGCGTAACATATGTTGTGTGGTGATGTTGGTTGCGCGCAAATCGGACCTCAGGAGTGGTCCCGGCGCAAAAATTGGATCAAGCTTGCCTATTCGGATGCCTTTGTCGAATTTTGGAAGCGGATTCTTGAGAAACGGACGTCAAATTTGGATTCAGCGTGCGAACACGGTCAAAAATGGCTATTTACTTGTAATTTTCGGGATCCGAACACTATTACTGTAGCACGGGCAAGTTACTGTAGCTTGGGTAGCACCGCCGGCGGCGGCAGCGCCGGAGTGCGGCGGCACGGCCGCGGGCAGGTGCGGGCAGGCGCAAGCAGGCGCGAGCGCGGGCAGGCCGATCCACGGCCTATGGCACGTGCACCGAGACCAACGAACGCGGGGCGTTGCCACGTGGCAGCGTGTGATTGGTCAGATCGTGTGCATCACGCCGCAATCACCACGACGGTGCCACATGGCGACGTGTGATTGGCCGACATCTTCCCAAAGACCTGGTGCGGAGATAGGCGCGTGGACCGCGACCGGCCACGTGGCACGCGGTCATTGGCGGACTCCAGCCGCCAGGCGTGCACCGGGCGCACGGAGCAGTGGGAGCGGGACACGTAGCATGATCACAGAGTTTCGGGCACTGCGCTGAGACGGCTCGGATGGCTGCCACGTGGATTCTAGCGCGCACAGTAACATTTGGGCGCCCAAATCCAACCCCTTGACCCGAATGTGAAGTCTTCTTGATTTCAGATATAAATTGGCCATTATGGGCTTCATTTGAGGACTTTCTGACATCCGTTTTGGGAGACTTTTTCAACAGTGAGTTTCTTATTCGAGTTTTCTACACTTCTTGGGGTTTTGGAGAATTTTTGGAGATTGTTTGATATTTTTCCCTACCCGATCTCGCGAGTCATGACGTTTCTTTGACATCGGTTTTTTCATCGACTCTTCGTCCGCAGGGTCCCATGAGCTAAGTTCTTGGAGTTTTTTGCCAATTTTTGTGGCGGTGTTTCCACGACAGGTAGGCCTTCAATTTTGGTACCTATTACTCTGCTCCGTTTCGAGTTTTTATAGGAGTTCTTGCAGCATCTTTAGACCCTCTTTTTCTGCGACACTTTTCTAGACAGAGCTGATGTAATCTTGCAATTTTTCGGCTTACGAGTGGCGGAATTTGGTGTTTAAGGACTCGATTTCTATCTACACTTCACGAGGATCGCACCTATATTTTTCTTGGAATTTTTGGAGGGCATCTCATAGGAGGTAATTTCCTATTTTGTGGACAGATGTGCGTTAAGGTTACTGTTTTGAGTGATTTGAGCTTACCGCGATGTTCGGCTTATATCTCAGTGACCGGGAGGAGTTTTCTGGTGATTTTTGGTGCGTTGGAATCATGGAAACCTAAGGATCACGCACGTTAAATTTCAGCTCTTTTGGACTCTGGACCAATGCGCACATCCAGGTGGGTTGGAATTCTTTCAAACTTTATGGAATGCCTTCTAATTCTGTTGAAAGCATGTTTAGCATGCCTAGTTTAGCTATTTTTATAGCTGGTAAAATCTGATAGTTACCTAGAATATTACAGAATGACAAACCTGAACCCTAATTATCATCAGCATAATCTTGAGACTTTTCGACACTAGACTGCATGATTAGTTGACATTAGAAATGCACATGAATAGTTTTAAAAATTATTGTAACCGTTTTCACAAAAATGTTTTTTTTGAAAAAAATAGGTTTTTACATTGAGATCACCCTGAGGGGATTTGATAGGTTCTGGATGCAAGTATATTCGTGCCTGGGATTGAATAGATTTTTTTATAGCTCAGTGGATGAGTTTTCTAGTGTCTTCGGGATTTGAGTGCATTATCAGATTGAGTCGTGGAGGGTTCTCCAACATGATTATGGGTTAGTTGGCATTCGAGTTTCCGATCTGTTCGATCTGGATTATAGCCTACAGATGTCGCTTATTGAGCCAGATGAGACACGCTTGTTCCTCGATGGGGTTGCTCCCCTCGAGTTGCCGCTCCGGATGCGATGATGATGATGATGCAACTAATGAAGCTGCTTTGCGTGATATTGTGATAGTCCGATTGGACACCCTATGTTGATACACTAGGGAGGCGCAGGCTTGACTGGACCAGATTTGGCAGTCAGAGAGATTGGGTCGATGTGAGCACCTCGTGAGCGAGTGGATGCATTGCATGTTCATAGTTGAGTATTTTCCTTTGAGCATGATACTTGAGGCATAGTAGCTGTAGCTTTCATATCAGCTTTCATATTCCAGATTACCTATCTTATTGCCTCCAGTAGACTTAGTGGGCATATCGTGAATATTGGTGACGGTACCCACTGAGAACTATGTATTGGTGTAGTTCTCACACCCGTTAATTGTGGTGTATTATTTTCAGAGGTAGCTGTTCCAGCTTCAGTTCGAGCAGAGGCAGCAGATCGAGATAAGGGCGTGGCCGAGTAGCTCCTTACCTTACCAACTTTATTTTGAGAGTCAGAGGTAGATGTTCCCTATCTGAGATATTTTTATTTTGTACTGAACAGTCTGAGAGATTTGATGTATTATGTATTAGTCTGGGAGATGACTATGTATTTTGGATATGTTTCTTCAGATGTTCACTGTTGGGATTCTGTAGCTACTTATTTTATTTTTACAGCTCTGATACATGTTTAGCTATAAATCAGATTTGTAGGTTAGACGCTTCGTCTGTGCAGAGTTTTCCGTATAGATGGCGGATCTGTTGGCGATGCTGACTCGCAGTTTCGACCCCGGGACGTGACAGATTAGAGTGGTATCACAGCCTAGGTTGTAGGTCATTGAGTACTTAGAAACCCTAGGCTTGTGGTTGGACAGTAGGATGACTAATGTGAGATACGTGACTTTAGCGACATTCCTAATTGATACCTACCCCAGGGGATTGGGGTGAGAGATTTTGCATGTTTATTCTATAAAGTGGTTATGTTGGCTGCAGACAAAATAATACTTTAGAAGGAGTAACATGTTTTAGACTTTCGCTTGATTAGATCGAGAGATTTTGGTGTTTTGACGTTTGGTTTTGTGTAGTGGTTTACGATGCCTCCGAGATGTCGTGCAGCGACGAGGGCACATCCTGCGCCAGATGAGGAGCCCGAGCAGCGGGAAGACGAGCAAACAGAGCAAAGTGAGGCCCGGGAGTTGCGGGCTCAGGTAGCACAAATGTCTAAGGCGATGCGACGCTAAGAGGAGATAGCCAGGCGCCAGGAGGAGAATATGGAGCGCATGATGCGCATGTTTGAGCAGAGAGCATCCCCTGCAGCACTGCCAGTTGTACCTCCTGCCGCGACATCATTGACTTCGACCCTGATTGCACCGTTGTCAGTGCAGGAGCAGCGAGAGCTTACTGATCGTTTGACTTACTTCAGTCAGTTCCATCGCCCACAGTTTTCAGGGCAGAGCTTGGAGCCTTGGGAGACAGAGAACTGGATCGCGGTGATGGAAAAGTTGTTTGAAAACTTGTTCATCCAGGAGAAATACCAAGTGCATTTGGCTACGCACTTTCTGGAGAAAGACGCCGAGACTTGGTGGCGTCGAGTTCGTCCTATTGAACAACCTGGAGTTCAGTTGATGACCTGGAGCGAGTTTCGTGCTTTGCTGCTCGGGGCCTTATTTCTCGACAGTGCAAAGCAGAAACTGGAAGGAGAGTTGAAACGCCTACAGCAAGGGAATCGGCCACTTCAGGAGTATGTTCGCAATTTTACGCGATTGCTAAACAGTGTACCCCATGTTGCACGAGATGAGGCCCAGCAGATTGATCTCTTCGAGAGAGGACTGCATTGGGACATTTATCTGTTTGTTCACTCCCAGCGATCGCTGACTCTAGATGTAGTGATTGAGCACGCTCGGTGGGTTGATCGAGGAGCCGTAGTTATGAGTAAGATGGACGGAGCACCAGGGACCAGCTCTGGAGGGAAGCGTCCAGTGCCACCTGATTTGGGGCAGTTTAGCAGATCGAGACCTCCGAGGCCACCACGATTTCAGTCTCTGGGTCGTAGGTCTCAGAGGAGACAGAGATCAGGTGGTTTTCGACCGCCGAGGCAACAGCAGCAACAACCACAGTATCAGAGGTATCCTGACGAATGTGTCATTTGCGGCGGACCTTATCACGCCCCGGATGTAAACAAGAACCCGGGTCGGTCCACAAATCCGTCGTGCACACGGAATTTCTCGTGTACACGAAGTGCTGGTAACCTGTTCAGATATAAGAGATATAATAAAGAAGCATAAAAATAGAGCTGGACTAAAACTAATACATCTCAGACCAAAGCTGGAAATAAAAGTACAATATAACTCTCAAAAGTACAAGTCTCTCCCAGCTCACCAAATAAATACAACCAGCTGGCTGAAGCCAGACCCAAAATAAAAGAAAATATAACTATCTGAGTGTATAAGGGATACAATAAAAAAAACTGCTATGCTTGCAGACGGGGTAGACGACTATCTAGTCCGCTATCCTCTTACCTCGATCTGCTGAGGATGGTCCAGCAACTCCCGCAGAGGACTCTGCAAAATAAAGGGAAAATAAGGAAAAAGGACAATGGGGGTGAGAACTACTATAAAACTATAGCCTCCCCTAATGGGTTAAGCCTCAAACTCTGACGTGCCCACTAGGTCTACCAGAGGCAAAAAGAAAAGCTAGGTGGTATGCTGTAGGCTGAATGGCTGATAAGTAAAGATAAAGCTACCACTACAATGCCTCTAAATGCAGAGCTAGGAAGAATAACTATACGAATGCATCAGTGAATGTGCCTGCCTGAATAAACCTAATCTAACTGCCAGTAAACTGGTATTGCCTGCTCTGCTGTTGAACTCAAAAACTCATCTGCGGGATACAGACCGACTTCTGACCGGTACGGTCGCATCCCAGAAAGTAACAGACCGGCTCCTGACCGGCATGGTCGCACACTCCGGAGTGGCACTCGAGGGGAGCAACCCACACGAGTAAAGTATCTCAGTAACAAGTATCATAAACTAGCAGGACTGGATCACGACTCTGATCAAAGTGGGAAAACCCATCCACTAAAGAAAGCCCGATCCCCCCGATTTGATGCAACAGTAAATACCCGGTCGACCGCCCAATGTGTGATGATCCGGACTTTCGCAGGGACTTTTGCAACATTAACAGTGACTCTAGAAAGCTTACACGGTATAATGGAGCTTGTAGTGTCGAAATTGGACCTCAGAAATGGACCCGGTGCGAAAATCGAATCAAGTAGGCTTTTCTGGGAGCTTTCGGCAAAATTTCGGATGAGAATTTGGCAAAACAGACAGTGGATTTGGACTCAGCGCGCAAAAACGATCAAAATAGGCTATTTACTTGATTTTTTCGCCAAAAGTTACTGTTCACGCCGGAACAGTAACTCTGGCAGGCGGCGGCGACCGGCGACCGGCGGAGCACGGCAGCGCAACGGCAGCGCAGCGGCGGAGCGTGGCGGAGTGCGGCCGCGGGCAGGCGTGGGCAGGCGCGGGCAGGCGCGCTGGCGGGCGGTCCACAGGATTGGCGTGCACCGGGAGCACCGAAGATTCAGAAGGCCACGTGGCAGCCCCTGATTGGCTGGACGGCGTCAAAGGAGGCAGCGGTGGCTTGACACGTGACATCGCTTGATTGGCCGACAGGATCCGGAAGACCCGGCGCGTGGACCGGGCTCGTGCGCCCCATGGACCACGTGTGACACGTGGCCACTGTTCAGTGGCGGGCTCAGAGCCGCCCACGTGCGCCGGGCGCGTGGAACACGTCGGCGGCGGGTGACACGTGGCGATTTTATGATTGGCCCTGCATGGTTGTTTCGTGTTTTGGGACACGTGACGCTTTCTGATTGGTTAATTTTACTGTTCTCTGTTTGGCCTGGGATCTGGTGTGGAGCCCGAATAGGAATTTGGCCCATTATAAATTCCACCTCCCTCTTCACTCTGTAATTTCGAATTCTAGAGAGAGAAAATGAACTTGTTGTCTTTATGAAAGTTGTTCCTCTCTCTGTGCTCCATCTCCCCTAGAAGTTTCAGAATTTTTGGAGTTGCCGACAGTGAGTTATCTGCGACACGGCGCGCTTCGACGTTTACCCTTTTTCGGCCTGTTTCCGTCACAGTTCAGTCAGAAAATTCCTGTGCGCTAACCAAGAGGAATTTTTGAGCGATTTCTGCGGCAACGCGTTCCTAAGAGGTAAGGCTTTGTTTTTCTTGTTGATCACTTTGCTCCATTTTGCACTTTTGGCATGGTTCCCGAGGCACCTTTGACCCCCCTTTTTGCTATGGTATTTTCTAGACAGCATCGACTTCTCCGATTTATATCTTGGCCTAGGAGCATCGGATCAAGGCATTTAAGTAGTTGATTTCGATCTACTCATCGCAAAGAATGCAACCATAATTTTTTTGGATTTTTCGGAGCACTGTACAGAGTGAAAATCCCTCCTTTTTTGTGCTGTTTGGAAAAACAGCAAAGGCTGTATTTTTGGGATTTGTGTTTACTCTGGGTGTGTTATTCTGTACAATTGTGCACTGTTTTCGACGAGTTGCGGGGGTAGAGGACTGTGGACAGCAAGGAGGGTTTTTTTGGGTGTGGATTGCGCTTTTCGAGGTGGATGGTTGTTGCTTACCTCACTTTTGACTTGCTCACTAGGATTATTAGAATTCCCCTAAATTAAACCTGACAATTGATATCCTATTTGAGAACCATACATGTTGACCCCACAGATTATATGACGGCTTATTTATGTTAAATTGGGACACTGTTGTTGGGACAAAGGCTATATCATAATCTCGCATGCAAAATGACTTATCATGTTGGGACATTTGAACCATCCTTTTCCAAATAAATATCAAACACTTTTCTTCAATTTTAAAAGAGGACAATTGCATGCTTGTATGGACGCCTAGTTAGGCCATTATTTATTGCTACACTATCATACTGTGACTTGACTTAGGAGAAACCATGATTGCTTCTTTCTCCTTTTCATTTCGACTATGGATTCATGTTGCTCGGGTTCGAGCAGGGGTTTGGGATAGTGTAGTCGGGACTGTACTAGATTATGGGCTTGTGGGGCATTGGGGTAACCGCGGACATCAGGCGGTTGGCCAGATGTTGATTACCTTATCAGGTTTTGGACTTATGGGGTATTGCGGCGACCGCGGACATTAGGCGGTTGACCGGATGTTTACTTGTGCATCAGATTGGGGATCGGGCTTTTTGCTAGTGGATGGAGTTTCCCACTTATTGAGTACTATTGCATCTGATTGGGTATCCGGTTTCTTTAGTGGATGGCTTTTCCCACTTTGATCATAGTCGTGATCCAGTCCTACTGTTTTATGGCACTTATGATACTGATTACTGAGATACTTTACTCGTGTGGGTCGCTCCCCTCGAGTGCCACTCCGGAGTGTGCGACAGGCAGGCTTTGAGTCCGTGAGACTCCTTCTTTTCATCGGTGTTATGCGTCGGCCAGCATACCCGATACGGCAAGGCACAGCAGGCAGTACCAGTCCTTACTGGTTCATTGATTGGGTTATTTCAGGCAGGCATGTTAGATATTAATGCATATATTCAGTCACTTCGTTCGACATGGCATTTAGAGGCTTAGTAGTGGTAGTTTCCTTTTTATCAGCAGCCTTTATGGTTTACCACTGTTCTTTCCTTTTTGCCTCTAGTAGTCCTAGTGGGTCCGTCAGAGTTGAGGATTTACCCACTAGGGGGAGGCTACTGGTTTATCTAGTAGTTCTCACCCCCCATTATTGTTTTCTGTCTCTTTCTCTTTGTTTTGCAGAGTCGTCTGCGGGAGCTGCTAGGCCATCGGCAGCTGATCGAGGTAAGGGGATCGCTTAGTAGGTAGATCTCCTGTGAGGCTGTGAGCTGCTTTTAGACAGATGTTGTACCCTCCACTCAGACTGTTGTATTATTCTTTTATTTTGGGTCTGGCTTTAGCCAGCTGGTTGTACTATTTTGGTAAGCTGGGAGATTATTGTATTTATTACAGCTTGTATCTTATTTCCAGTCTGAGATATTATGTAGTTCTTTTTAGTTCATCTCTGTATTATGCTCTGTATTGCATATCTTATATCTGAGCAGGTTACCGACGCTTCGTGTACATGGGAAATTTTGTGTGCACGGCGGATCTGTTGTCGAGCCCGGGTTCTGGTTTCCACCCGGGGCATGACACAATGTCCGCGGCCGCTGCAATACCCTACAAATCCCCAATCAAGTCCGACCTGTCATCCCTAATACGATGCACAAGTCACCATTCGGTCAACCGCCCAAAATCTGCGGTCGCCGTAATACCCTGCCATCAAGCCAGCCTCTCCCAGATCCCAAGAATCTGACTACACTATCCCAAAATCTCCTGCTCGTGCACGAGCTACAAATACCCTGAGTCTAGCATGAAAGGAGAAAAGCAAGAAATATGATTTCTCCTAAGTCAAGTTCCAGCATGATAGTGTAGCAGAAAAAAGTGGCCTATCTAGATGACCATACAAGCATGCAATGTCCTAAGATGATACAAAAGAAATACAGGTACTGATGTTCTTACATTTATTAGAGCATGCTATCCCAAGATATTAGTAAATGCATAAAAACATTAAGTACTAATATAACCCCATGTCTGCCTATACCATATGCATAATACTCACAAGGTGCGAATTGGCCTTCCTTTTAGCATGATATTACCACTTCTAATAACCAAACCCACACGAAGGCGAGTACTAGCATAATGTCCTTAATATCATACAAGCATGCAATATTTATCCAAAAGGGTACAATCAACACATTAACATAGGAATTACTCCAATATGCCTAGTGGGTAGTGAAAATAAGAGGTTGACAACACCAACGACCTCGAGCGCTAAATCCAAGTCCAACCACACTCTCTCGCTCGAGAAGTACAACGCTCGCCGCGAAGATTGCAAAAGCGCCCAAAACGATGCCCAATTAAACACACAAATCCACACTTAGACGCTGTCACAAAAAACCAGTCCAGAAAAGCTTTATTCTCACCTACGAGATAACCTGTGAAAATTCCATAAAAATCGCCGCTGCGATCGTCGCGTCGAGCCGATCGAAACGAGTACTTGCACGTCCCAAACCGAGTCTTGTAGGCCAAATTACAAAATACGCAACGCGGTGAGCGCGAAACTCTACAAGCACAAAAACTGTAGCACTCCACCCAGAAAAGATGGGATTTTTACCTTCAGGAAAGCCTCAAAAAATTCCAAAAAAATCACGATGACGTTCCTTACGATACGTAGATGAGAAACGAGTACTCACACACCTCAATCCGATGCTCGAGCGCGGAGAAATCTCCGAAACACTCCGGTGCTGTCCAAAAGCTCCGCCGCAGAAAAGAGGTCACAAGAAGGCTCGGAAACTCCAAGAAAAACTCGAAATGAGGGGGAGCCAAAATTATGAAAATCATAGCCCTACCTATCAGGAAGCCAACGGCGCAAGAATCGTCCAAAATGACTGTCGGGGTAGCCCGGGGGAGTCCGTGTACTGAAACACGACGAAAAGGATCGCCGGTGAAGAAGCGTAGCGACGCGCCGAAATGCAGTAGACCTCGAAGTGCGTGCCTCCTAAAATCCCAGAAAACCTCCGGTGGATGCAGCACAAAGGGATGAACAAATCTCCTGGGGGTCACTCTATGAGAAACAGGCTCAAAGAGGAGAAAAAAAGGAGAAGAAGAGTCATTCGGGCATATTTATAGGCCAAACTAAACATTTGCAAAAATTCCCGCCATGTCCCCGGATTCGGGCGCCCGAATCCGCTACACAGATACCCGCGAGGAGCGCCCGGATTCTCCTGGGCTTGACAGATGTCCCGAACACGGGACAGTGGTACAAGCCCAGCCGGGCGATGCCGCTCGTCCGCGGGTGGTCAACGAAGGTAGGTGGTGCCCGTGAATAGCGGGGTGCCACGTGCCTCCCCCCCCCCCCCACCCGCGGTCACGGGTCGCACGTGCGGGCAGGCGCCGCCTGGCAACCCTACCGCGCACGCGCCCCGAGGCGCCCGCCTGCGCCACCATGCACTGCGGCCGGTGAGCTTGCCAATGAGACGCTGCCACCTGCCCCTGCGCACGGTCCACGCACCCACTTTCGGGTTCCGAGGACCGCACCGCGAGCGCCGACAAATCCGCATGTGCCACGTGTCCCGCGCCGGGTCTGTCACGCCCCGGGGTCAAAACTGTACCCCGGGCTCGCCAAGAGATCCGCCGTCCCTACAGGAAGCCCTGTAGAGGCGTAGCGTCTAACCTGCAAAAATAGAATAATGGTACTAACAGATATCAGAGCTGTAAAAGTAAACTAACTATGTACAGAAAATAGTACAGTCACTCATAGTATATATACAAAATATCCTCACCTGAATACATAAGTCTCTCCAGAAAGTAAAAGAGTACAACTCGATACCTCACTACATAATCTCTCAAACACGACACAACCAAAATATAAGGGTACCTCTATAACACACAGAAGCTGAAGGGGGAAGGGATCTATCTCGCGACTCCCTTACCTCGGTCTGGAAGAGCTGGATCAGCAACAGGTGCAGCAGGAACTGGGGCTGAAGTCCCTGGGGAAAAGACACCACGACGGGTGTGAGAACTACCTCCCACAGTAGCTCTCAGTGGGTGCCGCCAACAAGCCCGACGGCCTGCCCACTAAGTCTACTAGAGGCATATAGTAACAAAAGAAATGCAGTCTGAAAAGCTGGAAAGTAAACATCTACTGCTACTATGCCCCTATCTACAATGCTCAAGGGAAAGAACAGGAGAACGATATGCCACTACTGATACCCAACTCAGAATACCCAATCCAAACTGACTGCCACAACGGGTCCAGTCAAACCTGCGCCTACCTACTGCTGTAGGTATGTCCGGTACTCCAACCCGGTATCTAGCTCAATCTCAAAGCCGGTACTACAACCCGGTCTCGCCTACTCCGGAGTGGCACTCGAGGGGAGCGACCCACACGAGTAAAATATCTGCGCAACACTGTCGAACACAAATGTGGCTCATGCAGGCTATGATCCCATCACTGTCTCACTCACTGGCTAAAAATCCACACTGTCACTATGACCATGTCCCAAAGATCCCAGATCCACTATCACTATCACTATCACTATCACTGTCATGATGCAAACTGGTCTACAGACTGCTACAAACGCCACTCGGTCCCCAGACGCGAGTGCAAATGCAATCCCCAGCTAATAAACCTCCCAGCCCACGACTCGTGGAGAATCACTATGCTCAGAATGACGAGAGTACAAGTACTGTGGGGAAGCTAAGGTGACGAACAAATCTGCATACATGTTCACATTTACTGTAGTCTAACAGTGCATGAATAATTAATTGAATGTCAAATAAGCTAAGTTGAGTTTTCATGTTGCAAAACTTACAAGAAGTCGTCAATTTAGCAGCTAGCTACAGTGGTTTCATCATACAGTTTGCACAGATTATTTAACTCAAATACTAACATGCATACTAATATACTTGTAGAATTAGAGTGCAGTCCATAGATATTGCAAGCAGGATCACCCACCTGAACACGCTAACTGTCCGGGACGGTACAGATAACATAGCCCAGAAATCGACAATTCTCCCAGTCCACAGAGCAAAAAGCTCAAGAGTGGTGCTCTAAAAGTCCTGGGTACAACAACAAATCACAATTACAAACAATTCACACACAAAAATCACTATTCCAAAATCTGCAAGCACAGTTCCTGTTCACACGAAAATTTCACCTAAAAATAATCCTCAATAAATTCCAATAAAAATATCACGACGATCCTCGCGAAGTGTAGATGTCGATAGGCTCTTGAATCGTCGAAATCCGATGTCCGGATGAGGAGATAAAAATCCGCGAAGTGGGTGCTGTCCAAGAATCTCACAACAAAACAGCGGCTCAGTAATGCCTCGAAAACCGTGCCAAAAACCCAAATCTAGACAAAACACTCAACACGGAAGTCGAAGATATACCTCTCGTGCAACCAACTGTCGAAAAATCGTCCAAAAAGAAGGTCGGGGTAGCTCTGCAGGTCTCCCAGACTAAAATGCGACGAAATGGGCCTCCAACAGTAAACGTCGCTCCGCACTACGAGGTAGAAAACACAGTCGTCGCGGCTTCCAGAAAATCTGAAACTTTGCCGGAAGATTGGCAAGAGGGAGAGGAAAAACTTTTGTGAAGGGAGCAGAGGCTAATTTCTCCCGAGAAGGGGTGGAAAAATCCAGCCCAAGTGGCCTATTTATAGGCTCCAGGAAAAATCAGCCCAAAAGCAACTTTCGGATTTTTGGGCCCAGGGATTTCGGGCGCCCGAAATTTTCCGGGCTGCAACAGTAACGGGCCCGGCCCGTTACTGTATGCGCCCGAATCATCCTCAGGCCGCCACGTGTCCCTAATTCGCCCTCTGCACCCGGCACACGAACCCCGACGAATCCAGCGATGCCACGTGTCCCGACCAGGCGACGTGCACCGCTGCGCCCGACCAATCACGGGGCGCCACGTGGCGCCCCCACGTCGCCCCGGTCAACGCACGTCGCGCGACGTGCGCGGCCGCGCCGCCGCCGGCTCCGGGTCGGGCACGCGCCCCGAGGCACCGCCTCAACCGCCACAGCCGCGTGGACCGAGTGCACCAGGGCCCGCCAACCACACAACGCCACGTGTCCCCGGTCTACCGTGCACCAGGGCCAAAAATTCATGGACCGCGTGCACAACACCGCACCAACCACAAGATGCCACGTGGCAAACCCTCGGTCCACCGTGCACCCCGCCAAGGCCCGTGGACCGCGCCCGCTGCGCCGGCCAACCGCAGCCCGCCACGTGGCCCGCGCCCGGTGCACGCGCCCCGCGGTGGACCGCGCACCTGCGCCGCCGCCCGCCGCCGCGCTCCGCCGCCGCCGGCGCCACTCCGGCCGCCGGAACAGTAACCCAAGCCTCGATTTCCGTGTTTTCGCGTCCGGGCTCCGAAAAATTCAAGTAAATAGTCCATTTCGCTCGTTTTCGCGCGCTGAATCCAAATCCGAGGTCCGTTCGGCCAAATTCCACTTCTAAAATTTTCCAAAATTTTCCGGAAAAGTAAACTTGATCCAATTTCCGTTCTGGGTCACAATCTAGGCTCCAATAAGCGCGCAAACACCTCACACACCCAAAACGGACTTCCAGAAAAGGAAACAAGCTCCAATTTCACCAGAAACTCAAATCTGGGGCCCGACACGCACACACACACACCCCCTGAAACTACCAGACCAACAGTAAACCCTAAAGTGGGGATTCGGGTCCTCACATCCTCCCCCACTAAAAGAAAGTTTCGTCCTCGAAACAAACAAACACGGCTCAAAAGGGAGTCTCCAGGCCCGAAGGTAAGCCTCCATCAACACAAACTCCAACTCCCCAGTCGCTACAAACTCTCCACAAAGCGAGTCCAACCGCGGAAAAAACTCAGGAATTCCCAGACACTGGGGACGAGAAAGAACAGCCAACTCTACGCGTACAAACTATTCGAATTACGCCGCAAAACTTATCAGAAAAAGAAAGGGCCCCACCAGTAGGAAGGTCATCAACCCCCAGCTCTCCAATTTAGAAAACAACTGAAATTAGCGAAAAGTTCGAAAGTTCCGAGAGACCAGTGCCCTCACCCTAATCGAACAAGAACAGGTTCGGGCACCGTCCCCAATACTTGAGTAGTCTTTCGGATCTTTCATCCTGTTCGCAAATTTCAGCACAAGAGCGAGAAAAGAGCGAGAGAAGTGTTGATGCCATTCCTGCTGTGGCAACAAAACGGAAGCTACGGTCTATCCGAGCCCCTAGAGACAACCCTCTAGTCCTAGGCGTCACCTATACTCGACAAGTCGCATCTAACCCAAAGCCGCTGAAGCCACTGCTGCAGGAAGGATGCCTCGGTAGCCAATGGAAATGATCTCCTGTCGTCCAACTCGCGGAAAGACCACTGTTCTCTATTCGCAATCAAATGTTGCACGATACCGCACCAACTGGTCCATCTCAAGTGCTCAATCTGAGTCGGTGGAACTGCAACTGAACCATCACATCAATCGGCGTACCTCACAAGGTTTCAGCTGTTCTGATCACGCCCCAAAATTCGCCTCTGCTGGAAGATACTGGAATGAATCCAAACACTAATGCAAGTCGCAAACTTCCTATACCTTAATTATGCATAGATGCACATGCCCTGATATCATGCAGATGGATGTCGTGGTACCAAAACTCACTCAGCTTGACATAAATTAAAACCATACCATGCAGGATGCAAAAGCTCTACTGATGAATAAATGAGATGCACTGGTATCAAAGAAGCCCGAACACGGAGTGCTGAGATCAGAATAATACCTGCAATGACCTGCTCTGCTGCTGTAACGTCCTCCACCTGAGCGGCATAAACTCGACCGCTCGGCGCCGGGGGACGTCGCTCTGGCTGTCGGGAAGAAGATGACGCAACATCTGGCCTGCTATAGGCCGCAGAAGGATCGGCTGGCTGGTAAGGAACGGACGGTGCTGATGCTGATGAAGGAGCTGGATGGCCGGATCTGGGGCACACGCTCGCAAAATGACCGGCCTGCCCGCAGCGAAAACAATGGCCCTGTCTCTGCGGGCACAGAGTCGGTAGGTGTGGGCCTCCACAGATAACACACCGATCTGGGCGCTGCTGCTGAGAAGTCTCCTGTGTGAACTGCTGCTGTCGTGGGGGTCGACGCTGCTGCTGCTGCTGTATCTGGCGAGACGCCCCCGATCTCTGATGCCCCTGGTACCCCCGGCCCTGAGAGTGGGAACGTGAAGGTCTCGGGGGTCCCTGTCCGCTAGACTGCCCCTCCTCCGGAGAAGCCGGGCGCTTCGCCCCAGAAGTCGCTACAGGGGCCGGAGATACCTCATCCATCACGGCCTCTCCACACTCCACATACAAAGCCTGCTCCATCGAGGCCTCCAAGGTCTGCAGTCGGCGGGAGCGGACAAACTGGTAAATGTCTCGGCGAAGTCCTCTCTCAAACATATAAACGCGATGGCTCTCATCTCTAGCCACATGAGGCACACATGCCAATAGCTGGTTGAATTCCGCTATGTACATGTGCACAGGCCTATCTCCCTGGCGGAGATTCTTCAACTGCTCCTCCAGTCGCTGTCGGACACTCTCCGGAAAGAAGGCTCCCAGCAACATGCTCCGAAACTCGGTCCAGGAAAGAAGCTGCGTCCCAGGTGGACCAGCTGGTCGCACACGCCGCCACCACGCCTCGGCGTTGCTCTCCAGAAAGTGAGTAGCCAAAATAACCCGATACCTCTCATCCACAAATAAGCTCTCGAAGTGGCGCTCCATGGTGGTAATCCAAGTCTCGGCTGCCCACGGCTCAGTACTCATGCCCGAAAAGCGAGGCGGATCGAACTGCCGAAATCTCATCAACAAATCCACAACCTCCCGCTGCTCCGTCGCAGTCAAGGATCCCGTCACCCCGGCCGGTGGCCTACTCGAAACCGGCTCAGCAGGAACCGCCGGTGCAGGCTGCACTACAGGGGGTGCCACAACAGGGGAAGAAGGCACCGGCGAAGCCTCAGGGGGTGCCACTGCCGGCTGTGCTCTCTGTTCCATCATGAGCATCAGCCGCGCCACTGCCTCCTCCTGGCGTCGGGTCGCCTCCGCCAACTGTGCCATCTGGGCACGGAGCTCCTGTATCTCAGCCTGAGGTCCTCGCCCCGAGTCCTCCTGCTCGGGCTCAGAGGACGAAGGCTGCGAGCGCGTCACCATCGAACGTCGAGGAGGCATCCCCACCTGAGGGACAAAGCCAACAATCAGAACCAGAAGCAACACTCGACCCAATCTAGCGAAAGTCGAAGGCATGTCCCCCTTCCCGAAGCACTATGTTGTCTGCAGCCAACATAGTCACCACAGAAGGAAGGCATGTCTATCACTCATCCCTATCCACTCGGGAGAGTTAAATACCCAATCAGACTTTCGCTAAAAATCTCGGCTCTCACGTGGGTCATCCTAGGGTTTAACCATAAGCCTAGGGTTCCTAAGTCCTCAAGACCTACACCCTAAGCTCTGATACCACTCTAATCTGTCACGCCCCGGGGTCAAAACTGTACCCCGGGCTCGCCAACAGATCCGCCGTCCCTACAGGAAGCCCTGTAGAGGCGTAGCGTCTAACCTGCAAAAATAGAACAATGGTACTAACAGATATCAGAGCTGTAAAAGTAAACTAACTATGTACAGAAATAGTACAGTCACTCATATATATATACAAAATATCCTCACCTGAATACATAAGTCTCTCCAGAAAGTAAAAGAGTACAACTCGATACCTCACTACATAATCTCTCAAACATGACACAACCAAAATATAAGGGTACCTCTATAACACACTGAAGCTGAAGGGGGAAGGGATCTATCTCGCGACTCCCTTACCTCGGTCTGGAAGAGCTGGATCAGCAACAGGTGCAGCAGGAACTGGAGCTGAAGTCCCTGGGGAAAAGACACCACGACGGGTGTGAGAACTACCTCCCACAGTAGTTCTCAGTGGGTGCCGCCAACAAGCCCGACGGCCTGCCCACTAAGTCTACTAGAGGCATAAAGTAACAAAAGAAATGCAGTATGAAAAGCTGGAAAGTAAACATCTACTGCTACTATGCCCCTATCTACAATGCTCAAGGGAAAGAACAGGAGGACGATATGCCACTACTGATACCCAACTCAGAATACCCAATCCAAACTGACTGCCACAACGGGTCCAGTCAAACCTGCGCCTACCTACTACTGTAGGTATGTCCGGTACTCCAACCCGGTATCTAGCTCAATCTCAAAGCCGGTACTACAACCCGGTCTCGCCTACTCCGGAGTGGCACTCGAGGGGAGCGACCCACACGAGTAAAATATCTGCGCAACACTGTCGAACACAAATGTGGCTCATGCAGGCTATGATCCCATCACTGTCTCACTCACTGGCTAAAAATCCACACTGTCACTATGACCATGTCCCAAAGATCCCAGATCCACTATCACTATCACTATCACTGTCATGATGCAAACTGGTCTACAGACTGCTACAAACGCCACTCGGTCCCCAGACGCGAGTGCAAATGCAATCCCCAGCTAATAAACCTCCCAGCCCACGACTCGGGAGAATCACTATGCCAGAATGACGAGAGTACAAGTACTGTGGGGAAGCTAAGGTGACGAACAAATCTGCATACATGTTCACATTTACTGTAGTCTAACAGTGCATGAATAATTAATTGAATGTCAAATAAGCTAAGTTGAGTTTTCATGTTGCAAAACTTACCAAGAAGTCGTCTAATATAGCAGCTAGCTACAGTGGTTTCATCATACAGTTTGCACAGATTATTTAACTCAAATACTAACATGCATACTAATATACTTGTAGAATTAGAGTGCAGTCCATAGATATTGCAAGCAGGATCACCCACCTGAACACGCTAACTGTCCGGGACGGTACAGATATGATACCCACAAATCGACAATTCTCCCAGTCCACAGAGCAAAAAGCTCAAGAGTGGTGCTCTAAAAGTCCTGGGTACACAACAAATCACAATTTACAAACAATTCACACACAACAAACACTATTCCAAAATCTGCAAGCACAGTTCCTGTTCACACGAAAATTTCACCTGAAAATAATCCTCAATAAATTCCAATAAAAATATCACGACGATCCTCGCGAAGTGTAGATGTCGATAGGCTCTTGAATCGTCAAAATCCGATGTCTGGATGAGGAGATAAAAATCTGCGAAGTGGGTGCTGTCCAACAATCTCACAGCAAAACAGCGGCTCAGTAATGCCTCGAAAACCGTGCCAAAAACCCAAATCTAGACAAAACACTCAACACAGATCGAAGATATACCTCTCGTGCAACTGCTGTCGAAGAAATCGTCCAAAAAGAAGGTCGGGGTAGCTCTGCAGGTCTCCCAGACTAAAATGCGACGGAAATGGGCCTCCAACTGTAGAAACGTCGCTCCGCACTACGAGGTAGAAAACACAGTCGTCGCGGCTTCCAGAAAATCTGAAACTTTGCCGGAAGATTGGCAAGAGGGAGAGGAAAAACTTTTGTGAAGGGAGCAGAGGCTAATTCTCCCGAGAAGGGGTGGAAAATCCAGCCCAAGTGGCCTATTTATAGGCTCCAGGAAAATCAGCCCAAAAGCAACTTTCGGATTTTGGGCCCAATTTCGGGCGCCCGAAAGTTTTCGGGCTGCTACAGTAACGGGCCGGCCCGTTACTGTGCGCGCCCGAATCATCCTCAGGCCGCCACGTGTCCCTGATTCGCCCTCTGCACCCGGCACACGAACCCCGACGAATCCAGCGATGCCACGTGTCCCGACCAGGCGACGTGCACCGCTGCGCCCGACCAATCACGGGGCGCCACGTGGCGCCCCCACGTCGCCCCCGGTCAAACGCACGTCGCGCGACGTGCGCGCGGCGCGCCGCCGCCGGCTCCGGGTCGGGCACGCGCCCCGAGGCACCGCCTCAACCGCCACAGCCGCGTGGACCGAGTGCACCAGAACCCGCCAACCACACAACGCCACGTGTCCCCGGTCTACCGTGCACCAGGGCCAAAAATTCATGGACCGCGTGCACAACACCGCACCAACCACAAGATGCCACGTGGCCTACCCTCGGTCCACCGTACACCCCGCCAAGGCCCGTGGACCGCGCCCGCTGCGCCGGCCAACCGCAGCGCGCCACGTGGCCCGCGCCCGGTGCACGCGCCCCGCGGTGGACCGCGCGCCTGCGCCGCCGCCCGCCGCCGCGCTCCGCCGCCGCCGGCGCCACTCCGGCCGCCGGAACAGTAACCCAAGCCTCGATTTCCGTGTTTTCGCGTCCGGGCTCCGAAAAATTCAAGTAAATAGTCCATTTCGCTCGTTTTCACGCGCTGAATCCAAATCCGAGGTCCGTTCGGCCAAATTCCACTTCTAAAATTTTCCAAAATTTCCCGGAAAAGTAAACTTGATCTAATTTCCGTTCCGGGTCACAATCTAGGCTCCAATAAGCGCGCAAACACCTCACACACCCAAAACGGACTTCCAGAAAAGAAACAAGCTCCAATTTCACCAGAAACTCAAATCTGGGGCCCGACACGCACACACACACTCCCTGAAACCTCCAAACCAACAGTAAACCCTAAAGTGGGGATTCGGGTCCTCACAGGTCTATGCACCCAAAGGCGCAGCTTATGGACTCAGCACTGCAAGCGGCCAATGATAGGCCGCCACATGGCATTTCGGCGGTCTACGATCCCCCCATGTACCAGAACCACTTGAATAACTTCTGGGAGTTCCTTTTTGGCATCCGGACTCAGAACCATACAAGCAAATAGCAGTTTTCATGCGGTTTTTTTCGGTGCTGAATCCAAATTCCAACCTCTGTTTGGCCTAAAATCCTTTCTAAAATTCGGCAAAAGCAGCCAAAGGCCAATCTAGCTCTAAGATACCTCACTGTGGTCTATTGTGGCACCCTTGATGCACTATGGGCCAGACATACCAATAATAGGTGTTTCACATTCAAACTGGATTCACGGGTGGAAAAAAAAAAATGCATGGGGACCTAGACACTAGCAGACCTCATGCACCCCAGCAGTGCAACTGAGGCAGGGGCCAGTGTTGTCGATGCGGCCAGACAGGGCATTACTCATCGTTTTGCCCGAGAGCAGGGTTGTACAGCACCTACTCAGATCGACACCTTCCTTCCCTTTGCAAGGTAGAGGAGCTTCGACAGAGTTTTGGCCAGGGCGGACCGGGCCACCTCATCGCAACAGCCGGACAGGCGACCACCTCCGAGCGGGCGAGTATATGCCGCTCAGGTAGAGGACTCCCTTAGCAGTCGATCAGGCGGTAGAAGGTATTATCCTTATCTCCTCTATTTGCACTAGAGCATTATTTGATACTGGAGCCATCTCACTCATTCATCAATAGAGCATTTGCATCATTGCATGGGCTAGAGAGAGGAGGTTAGCTTGTGCACGTGAGGTTCAGATTCCGGATCACGTGTTACATGTAGATGAGTGTTGTCGATTCCTGCCTAGTGTAGTTAGGACCCTATATTTTACCTGTTGATTTGTTGGTCCTACGTCAGCTCTGAGATTTTGAATGTAGTGTTGGGTATGGATTGGTTGTCCCCAGTATTATGCTACCATTGATCTATAGAGATAGGACGGTGACACTCCGAGAGCCCGGACAGGAGGAGTTCATTTACGAGGCTGTTAGAGCACACTGTTCGCAGCGACCGTTCCTCGGACGTGGGCTAGGCGGATGATGAATGAGGGTCTGCATCGCTTTCCTGGCGACTATTGTTGAGGGTGCCACGGCGGCACGAGACTCGAGGATATCCCTATAGCGCGAGTTCCCGGATGTGTTTCCCCCTGAGTTGATGACTATGCCGCCGGAAAGGGTATAGAGTTTGTGATTGACGTGGTTCCGAGAACCGCGCTAGTCTCAAAGGCACCCTATCGGATGGCACCGCCGAGTTGAGAGAAATTAAAGGTACAGC
>CM054941.1:18939523-19014896 GCA_029168755.2 Tillandsia fasciculata
AAAAAAAAAATAACAAAAAAAAAAAAAAAAAAAAAAAAAAAAAAAAAATAGCCTGCTTTTCAAAACACGGCGAGGCGTGAAGACAGTTAGATGGTATCAGAGCAAGGTACACGATACCTAGGTATTTGGTTAGGATTGAGCCCTAGGATGACTTTTACGTACATGAGAGCGCGGGGTATTTGGCCATAGTAGTTTGGAGCTCAGGTGTGTTTCACACAGTTGAGTCTCGTTGTTGTGGTTACGAATGGTGTCCGCACGCACTGGGCTTTGGGGGTGTTGTGGGTGCAGTGTTAGCTATGGCGTGATATGTGGCATGGGCTTGATGTTTCAGTGGAGCCAGAGGGCTCAGATCAGTTACAGTACTTGTGGTTGAAGGATTGACCACCGTTCTTGTCGTAAACGTCTAGCTGATGGCACAGCAGCAGATGACTGCTATTATTGCACCAGCCCCCAGTTGCCCAGAGGTCGAACAAGTTGTTGATCCTTCAATATCCCCGTGTCATAATTCAGTGGCTTATGGGCCCGATGGTAACCCTGTTTTGGGATGGATTCAAATTGGCCCCACCTTTTGCACAGATTTTGTGGACCGACGTGGACTCTCCTATGAGTTAGTCATGGTGATATTATGACCACGAGGTGGTAGTAATCCTTGATAAGGGTGATGTCATTTAGCATGGAGACTGTGTTGGGAGGTATGTGATATACCTTCTGATGGGAGTTGTATCCCCAACTAGATGTTGGCGACAGATCTAGGGTATTTCGCTTTTCTTTTGATAAGCACGTTGGCTGCAGACAACGTACTGTCGAAAGAACTGAGGAAATGCTCTGCCCTGTAATGGGGAGAGTATCAGATTGGGTCTAAAAGAGTTGCCGATATTTTGTGACTGATTGTCACTACTGCGAATCTGTTAGAGGTTTAATGGTGGTTTAGTTAAGTTTAAGCTTCGGGAACAAAACTTTTTTTTAAAGTTGTAAGTTTCAGGGACGAACTTCTTTTAAGTTGTAAGTGATGTAGTAATTCGAAATATCTTTCTTTAATAAATAGATTAAAAAGTGAAATTCGAGCTGTTTTGAATTCAAAAGACCTTGGTTGACCTATTTGGTCAATCGCCAGTGTGTAAGTCGCAGGATTCACGAGAAAAAAGGCTATCTTCTCATCCGGACATGATCTTGGCGATCCGAGTTGACCGTTGTGATCGTCTCGTCGAACTGAGCGAGATTCATATTCAGCACTTTTCGATCTGACGGTCGGATCTCCAGAAATCATCGAAGCAATGAACAAATATAACGCGACCAATGTAACAGTGTCTGCGCACAGTGCATTAAGTGGATTACTGTAGATGAACAGTAACCCTAATTTTCGAAACTCCGACGGATGCAACGTTGGTTAATTCACTGTCTGGAAGCCGAACATAGTGATCCAGGTAGTCGATTTGATCGGTTTCGTCGTTCTGGACGCAATGGCGCTGACGAAATTTGCATTTGACGAGCCTAAAGCATCGTAAAGCGTGCCGAACTGTATAAATTACAGTAAGATGGAATTTAAAATTTTGGAGCTAAATTTTAGCAAGCCAAAATCACTACCTGATAGGTTTCGTCGAGCCGGACCTCGTGGCGAAGTCCATTTTTTGTTTCAACAACCAGAATGCCTCGAAAAGCGTGAAATAAGGCGAAAAATGCGGTATTTGCACAAAAGACCCTATGTTTCTTGCCTCGTTGTGCGTGCCACCCCTGGGAGAGGGGCTTGGATGCGAGATAAGTGAATTGAGAGGGGCTTAACTCAGAGATTAAATTGCTGGAGGGTGTAAATGCAAAGTGCCATGCATGTATATATAAGTATACTCGGTAGGGCATATCCAAAACCCTAAGCCCCGTACCCATCTCCTCCAGCCGCAACTTCAACAAAACCCAATCCTCCTGCCGCATCCATCGGAGGTAGCGCACCACCGGCCGCCACAGTTTCCGTCGCCGGAGTAGGTGAAGAAGAAGAAGACATGAAGCTTCTTCTCGGTTGATGGGAGGAAGGTGTGGAGAGGGCCCAGGTTGATCAAGTCTTCTCCTGAGTGTTCCTCTGTGAAGTTGTGACCCAGCCGAGGAACCCTGGTGTCGGACTCCGCCGTACACCGCCGTGGAGAGGCTTCTTCTTCATTGATTGCTCCGACGAGGTAAGGTTATGGATGTTTTGTTTTTAAGTGGGCCTAGGAGTATATTAATGCGTTCTTGACCTTAAGTAGACCTTACCTGTGAAGCCTGAGCCATCGCCGTCGTCCCGGCCGCCGGCGGGGGCAAGTTTTGCCGGAATTGCTTGATTCGGCCGAGAATCACCACAAGCTTCATCCGATCGACCAAGTCAAGATCAGAACCGTTGATCTTTCTCCTCTTGGTGACTGCAAGCTGCTCCCGAAGATTGGAGTGGATCGGATGAAGATCGGCGGAGATCCAACATGCCCTAGAACCGGCCAACCTTGAACCGCGGCCGTTCCTCGCCGTCCGGCGCCGCCGTGCACCCGAGCACGCGGTCAACCACCCAGCAAGCACCAGAGGACCGAGAGGAAGGACTTGGTCCATCTTGCGCCGGCCCAGGGGTCGCCGGCCGGAATCCGCCATTAGAGGCACTCGAGCTTCACCAAGCTCTTGCTCCGGCGATCACCGGGAGTTTCGCACGGTGGGAAACAACTCAGGTACGTTCCCTAGATTAGTTTGGAGCTTCCCAACCCTTTGCATGTAAGCTTGAACGTGGGATCTTATGTCTAGGTAGTTGCACCAATTTTCGGAACCGTGGCCACCTCCGGCCGCCGCCGCCGACTCGGGGCTCCGACCAACGACTCAGGTAGGTAATCTTCGTAAATTAGATTTCCATCAAGTTAGATTGGGTCTAAAGTCTCTGTGAATTTATGTTGTCCCAACCTTGTAATTAAAAGATAATTAAGGTGCTTCCCGGCCGCCGCCGTCGCGCCGCGCCGCCGCCGGCCGCCGCCGCCGGACCTGGCTTGGTCCGGGCTTCTTCTGGGAGCACATGGGTGCTGATGCTCTCTTCTGTTGGCCTTAAGGTGTAGGGTTGGTTCAAGTTGGTGCAACCCGAGCTTGGTTCAATTGAAGGTGTTGCTCCGGCGATCTTTCCGGCGAGTCTACGGCACACCTGAGGTGAGCACTCTACCCTAAGAACCTTCCTGAACATGATGCTCTTGCTTATTAATGAATTTACCAAGTAGTTGGGTTGAGGTAGTAAACCAAGCTCTTGCAAACTAGATAATCATGGACCCGACTGTGTTTTCGGGTTGCGTGTCCACTCAAACCAGTGAGCACGGGTTAGCTCGCAGCGAGATCCACCTACTGCAGTTTACGGTTTAGTCAAAAACGTCCCGGATTTCAAGAACGGACTAAAACGGTGTTTCAATCATGATTTTATGCAATTTTAGATTGTATTGGGTACTAAAATGCAATTGTAACGCACTGGCTGTCTTTAGACAGTAATTACACACTGGCTAGGCATTTTGTTTAAGCTCCATAGACTCCGGTTGAACGAAAATCGGATACCGCCCGTAAATTGGCGAAATTGTCGGTTTACGGTTTACGGCGCGAGTTTCGCGTTCTAGTTTGGATTCTAGTCGTCAGTTGTCGACCCTGGTCCGACACCGCCCTGGCTGGTCCAGTGACTTTAGTTTTCTGTCGGGAGACTCCGAAGCCAAAATCGACTTTTCGGGAGTCGTGCAAGTAATTATGGCAACATTTCGACACAGATATTTATGATTGAGTCCCCGTCTGTCCGAACAACTAAAACGTGTTGTTTAGGGACAGCAGAGGGAGTTTTGTGACATTCGGATATTTGTAGTTCGATGGCGGGTCTTATCTAGTGATTCAGTGGTTTTCGGGAATTCCGGTTTAAGCCTAGTTTCGGCTAAGTTCCCGTGTTAGCGACATGCTTTTGTTCTGTTGTCGGGATGGGTACGAGTGAGTCGGTTACTGATTCTAGCTTCTGTCCAGGTCTTTGCAGTCTGACTCCACGAGCCTTCTGTTGGAGTCGTTGGACCGCCTACATTCAGGTGGGTTATCTTCGAACCGGGCCTCAGCTTTTTGGCCCTCTGGTTGCTTTAGTCCAGTCGGACCCCTGTTTTTATTGCCCTGCTGATTATATATATGACCTATCTTGACATATGCTGACCTCTTGACATATTATGATTCTCCTGTTTGACATTGACTCGATTAGACCTATGCTTGAGACTACTTGTACACGATCAGCCTGATTGTTATCTACATACTCCCTGATTATTCCTGACTGATCCTGATTGATTGGTATATAGATTTGCATGATTAGTTGATACCTGCTGATTCCCGTCATTGAGATGTTATTTGATATATTGTCGATATGCATGATGGATTGATTCCGATTGATAGATATAGACAGATGATTCCCTGTTGGGATCTCGGCATGTTGCCGACTACCCGGTCACTAGACGTGAGATTGATCATTATGATTCGCCCGCACTGCTGTACTTCACGAACATGGCCGGGGTCGCTCCCCGTGGAGCTTGTCTTTACCGGTAAAGTGGTCTAGGTACGACCGTGGACTCCCAGGTTAGTGCCAAGGGTGCCGGAGTGATGACTCCCAGGTTAGTGCCCGAGGGTGCGGAGTATGTCACAGGTTGGTGCAGTTCGGCGAGGTATCCCTGAGGTCTGTTGACCAATATGGTAGCTTTTGATTGGATGTCTGGTAGTTTCCTTATTGACGCATCACTTTTACCTTGTACTATTACTCAGTTTATTTCCAGTATTAGTATCGGTAGACATGCTTTTATCATTTGTGTAGAGTTATTTAGGATCCACAAGGATCTAAATAGGTACTATCAAACACCTAGAGGGGGGTGAATAGGTGTAATATTATAAAAACCAATCTCAGTGCAAAAATAAAAAAATAATGCGGAAAATAAAAATCAACACACCGAAATTTACGTGGAAACTCCAATCCAGGAGAAAAACCACGGGACCAACACGCAATAACAATCCACTAAGAAAAAGAAGAATAACAAGGTGATTACCGACTCCACGGACTCAAACCCCTCCTTCAAATTCTTCGGACCTTGCGCTCCACCGATTGCACGTCCACTGCACACGTTCGAATCCACGAACGCCACTCGAATCCACGAGTACACGTTTCGAATCCACGAAACGCCTTCAACACACCGAATCCACGGTGCCACGTCGAATCCACGACGCAAACTCAGCCGATAAAGAAATATAGGCTTCGATGGTGATCCTTTGCTTAGATTATCATTGAGGAACCGCAGAAAGAAATTCTAAGCAAAGTTTAGATCAATTCGACAAAAGATGGATCTTGGAAGAACCGTCGAATTGACCTAAAAGAGGCTAAAAAGAAGAACGATAAAAACCTAGCCTCTAGGGTTGCTCTCGAGTGTTTTCGGTATCGGTCCATTCGTCGAGAAACCCTAAGTATCTATTTATAACCCTTGGAAACAATTAGAGTCGGTTTAGGAAACTTTTCCCGAGGCAACATTGTGTACCGGTACCAAATATTGTGTTCCGGTACTCAATGGTGCAAAACACAGATTTTTCTATTGTGTTCCGGTACGCGAGTCTGTGTTCCGGTACGCAATACAAATTTCAGAAAATTCTGTGTCGGGTTTGAGGAACTTCAAGTGTGGTTCCGGTACTCAATGTAAAAACTGATTTTTCAAGATAAACTTTATCCAAAACAAACCAAGTACCGGAATCCAAACTTAAATAAGTTGTAAGTTAAAACCAAGTTCCTAAAAACAAGTCTAAACCGGTTGGCATTAATTTCCTGTTTCCAATGATTATAAACGACTTTAATCACCATGATCAATATTTAATCATACCTGAGAGTTGACTTGGGCTCATGTTGAATCTTCAATGAGTCTTCGAAGGCTGATTTGACAATTTGATCCCTTTAAGACTCCGACTCAACTCACTGACTTGACTCACGAAATATGCCAACACCAAAATGCCGTAACAATCTCCCCCTTTGGCAATTTCGTGACAAACCCAAAAATACATAAAAACGCTCAAGTCACTCATCTTAAACCAAAAATTCGAAATTCAATGTCATCACCAAAACATTGATTTTCTTTGCGTGAAAGATCCAATAAATACAAAATTACATTTGAACCAAACAGTCCTAGAACATACTCTATGACTTAGGACTTGGAGTCTTAAAGTGATGTAATTCCTGCAAAACAAAACTCCAAACAAAATCAAATGTTAGTCGTTAGAAATTAAAATCCTACATTTGATTCGTCTTCTTTGGTTCTTTTGTTTTGTGGCTCTTTCAATCTTTTCTTTATCTCCCCTATCTTGAGCATCTCCAACAGTATTCCATGTTCTCCATGTTCTCCCCCTGTCTTGAGCATCTATGTTCTCCCCCTTCTGTGAGCATCTATGTCAATTCAATCATATTTTCTGTTCTCCCCCTTTTTGTCACAAATTGTCAAACAGTCAAAATAGACAAAAAGAAACATACTAGCAAGGATACGTTCATAGTTACATGCTCATTAGAGTTCTTGTTCATCACAAAGTGAAAAGAAACTAAAAACAAAAAACAAGAAGGAAAAGAAATCACTCATCTTGATCTGAATCATCATCGTCCTCATGTGATGTAGGTCCATGAGATGTACTCGGTGCAGTTGCTCCAGTGACCACATCGTCGTGTTTGCACCCAAGGATTTCGAATATCTTCTTTAAACCATCCTCGATTTTCTTGAAACCTTGCTCCATCCTTTTCTGCAAAGTCTGAAGAGTTACCACTTCATCTGGTTCAGGAGATTCTTGGCGAGGCGGTGCGCTCGTAGTTGCTTCACTTGCATAGCCCTTTGTGTGTCCAAATGTCTTTAAAGTGCTAACTGACTTGGCTAACGTGATTCCATCGATTGAGCCTAAGTCGTAGTCAAATTTGGTACAAGAAATGTCAACACCGTGATCTTCCAGAATACGAGTAATCAAGATTGGATACGGTAGAAGGTCACGTTGCCTTGATCCCTCAATGACATGTACCATTTGCTGCCAAATTAGAAATGGAATGTTGATGTTGATCCCATTTGCACTTTCCGGGTGACCAAGGAAAAAGAGAAGTAGCAATCGATCCCATCGAATCCTTTTGGTCCCCATTGTAGGCAATAAGTTGTAGCAGACGATTAAGGACAAAATGTGATATTCTGGTTTTAGGTCCTTTGATTCAACATATGACCTATTTGTGTGTGTCCCTGACTTGCAAATTGAATCCACAACAGTGTCCCAATGGGTGTCATGCTGGAAATCACCATCTGTGTAGTAAAGACCAGAAGTATCAACAGCTAATCCAAGATTTGCCCCAATTACTGCTGGAGTAATGTCAAATTTGACGCCTCTAACTGTTGTTTCAATAATGAAGCCCCTGTGTCATGGTCCTTTTGGAGTATGTTAGCTCTCATATAAAATTCCCTGATGATCTCAACACAAAAACCCATCTTTGGTTGAACTCTGCCAAGTGGTCGAATATGACTTCGTTCCAAAAGCCTTGCAAAGTCTGGCACCTCACGACATAGCTCATTAAAATTCACGTGTCGCTCTCCAATGCATGTGCGGTTTGCAAATCTGGCACGGCGTTTTGCACTCACATGCGTTTCGCTTTCATCAACATTTGATCTCCGTTGAGAGCGCTCGCGTATTACCGGTCCACCGGTACTTCTACGCTGAGGAGAATCCGCACCCTTCTTTTTTCCTTGGAGCCATAGGTGCTTTCCCCTTTCCTTGAACCGTTTCTTCTTCATATTCTGAGGAATTTTCAGAATCTGAGCTTGTCGAACCTTCCTCTCGTGATCGTTTAGTAGTCCTTTTCTTTCCAGAACCACGACCACGTCCACTTCCAGTGGCCATCAAAATCACAGTGCAAGTAGCCATGAAAATGCCATTTCCTACAAAGAACACAATGCACTATGATTTGATCGTATAGGAAGGTTTAAACATGTCTAAGAAACATTCTAAACATGTCACAATTGATGATTCATCATTTAAAAAACCATTTACATTAAAAGCCCTAAAATTTTCAATTTTCTCTATGTTAAGAACACATGCAAATGATAGATTCAAGCATATAAGCATGGAAACATGAATCTAATTACTTAGAGATGCAATAATATGTTCTAAACATGAGTTAAGGGTAATTTATGCAAGAGATTTCATTTGAACCAAAGATCTACTCAAAAATCTCTAAAACAACATCAAAACCTAAAAACTAGGGTTTTGAAGTTAAAGAAAGCAAGATTAATGTAGAAACTTACAAATGAGAGCAACAAATCTCTTGATCTTGAAGAGAAAACCCTTAGAGATGTTTTAGAGAGAAGAGGGAGTGGTTTTGAAATGGGAGAGATGAATAAAAACCTTGGAGTTCCGGAATATAAAGAAATCCAGATCGCGTACCGGTACAAGTAGTCGCGTACCGGTACGCAGTGCAAAAACCAAAATCCTTCGTTCGGGTTCCGGATTGAAAATTCTGATCCGGATCCGCAATGTAGTTCCGGTACTAACATGTAGTACCGGTACACAAGAGAAAAACAGAGATTTTCATGTTTCGGATCCGGATTGGGTTTTGAATCCGAATCTTTGGTTCCGGTACTAAAATTCAAGTACCGGTACACACAGAGCCAGAAAAACAGAAAAATTTCATAAAAACCAGAAAAAGTATGTAAGCACTTTAGCGCATCAACTTTAAACAAAAGTCATCGTTTCATGCAACAAGAAATAGATTATACCAAATCTATCAAAAATACTCAAAAATGAAACGAAAATTTATGAAAATTAAAACTCTTAAAGTTGAACAACTTCAATACATCTAACATGATCTTATGCGTAATGCCTTTATCAAATCATCAATTTGGTAAAGAAAATGAAATACCAAGATCAATAGATGTTTGAAATCCCAGATAAGTTAGATAATATATCTAGACAATCTGTTGAAGAGAGTGGCTCTTTGAGCATCTTTTTAAAAATCCCACCTTATACCAACCTGAAATTTGACAGAGTCAAGTATTTCATATGCATTTCATTAATCAAATTGACAAAAACCATGCTTGGTTCATACATGGGGTATCTTTTTCTTCCATGTGGTGGTAGTTTTCACACTCCTCATTGGGATGTAACTCTTTCCACATCTTTTGAGCATTTTACTTTTCTTTGACTCCCCCTCAATTGGCTATCAATTATTTAATATATAAGGTATTCAACCAAAAAATTGATCTCGCATTCATACTCGACTAAACAGTCAAATAAGATAATGATTATACCAAGAGATCATTGAGAGAGAAATTGACTTTGATCACTTAAAAGATGAATTAATTAACATAAATGATCATTGCAACATTGAAATATTATGATGTCAAAAGCATAATAAATTTCTAAATGCGTGAAAAGATGCAATTAAAGTCAATTATGATCAATGCTCAATTAAAAGACTCCTATAATGAAGTATCTTCAAGATTATGATCATGGAGTAAAGTTGATAATTCATATAAAATTAATTTGGAGTGAATAAATGTGAAACCCTTTTTATTCAATGCACTTGTTCGATTAAAACCCTTTTGTTCAAAAACAAAGTATAAAAACAAAGAGCATTGAAAACACATGTAATGCAAAGATTAGGAATAATATGAAGGAAAAACCAATCAAAGCATTACATACAGTCATAAGCTAATTAGAACTTAAGACAAGGAAAGATATCACCTTTCCGAATCCAAAATCGCTGGATTTTGGGTTGTCTTGATTCGTTGTGGCCGGGGGTTGTCCGCTTTGACTGTTGATCCACCTTAGGTCTTTGCCTCGCAAAAATCCACTTGTATGATCGAAGTTGTGGCTCGGACCTTTGGTGGGTTGAGTGAACTCCTTTGACTTGATGTGTATTTTGATTCCGTTGAGTCCGCTCCGTAGATGAAGTTGCCGAAGGACTTTTCTTTCTCTTTTTCGGGCAATTCTTCACCAAATGTCCTTCAAGTCCACATAGGTGACAAGTTCTTTCTTTCAATTTTATTGTGGAACTTGAAGCATTCACAGTTTGGTTCTTTTTAAATCCCAAACCAACCTTGCTTGTTTGACCTAATCCGGACATACAATCAAGTTTCTTGGAACCGGTTGAAAGCCTTTGTATGTCGGATTTGAGTTGATGAACTTGCTTGGTCAAAGCTTGGTTGGTGACATGAATCTCCTCAAACTGCTTTTCAAGAAAACCAATCTTGTCCATATATGATTTTGCGTTTGTCTCCGATTGGTTTAGCTTTTCTTGGAGGATTTTATTGTTATCCAATAAACGTCCTTGTTCCTCCTCGAGATCATGAAGTTTGATCTTTAAAGCTTGATTCTCGTCTTGAACCTCAAGTCGTTGCTTCCTCAACTTCTTGATATGCTTGGCCATCTTCTTTGATTCCGCAAGAAGTTGTTGGTATGCCTCAACGAGTTCTTCTTCGTCCGACTCCCCCTCACTTGATGACTCTCCTCCGGATGTTGATGTTTCATGCAAAATCAAAGGAATAGAGTCAGTGACTAAAGATGATAAGCACAAATTAGAAGAGGGAATTTGAGAGGCATGAAAAGCAACAACTTTTTCCTCTTCACTTGAGGTCGATTCATCGAACTAGAATCGTCCCAAGTTTTTGCTTGCAAAGCCTTCTTTTTATATGATTTCTTAGAAGGACAATCCGTTGAAATATGGCCGTAGCCTTTGCATCGATAGCATCGGATTTCCCCTTCGAAATCATCTTTTTCTTTTTCTTTAGAAGGTTTTGCAACGCCTTTGAGTTTAGAGGATTTAGAACCCGATGATCCTTTAGATGATTTCGTGGATGAAGATCCATCGGTTCGATTCTTCCAAAATTTCCGACGAAATTTCTTTGTGATCCGCGCCAATTGTTCTTCAAAATCGGCAAAGAGATTTCATCGTCGGAACTTGATTCGCCATCTTCTTCCTTTGTTGATTTGAATGCAATACCTGTAAGCTTAGAAGAAGACTTGGAAGAAACTTGATTAGTAGGAAAAGTCATCTCATAAGTTTGCAAAGCACCTACTAATTCCTCTACACTCATCTCATCCGGATGACTAACGGTTTCAATGGCGGTAACCTTTGCCCTAAACCGTTCCGGAAGAGTCCGAAGTATCTTTCTTACAATTTTCGACTCCGGGATCTTTTCTCCTAAATTAGCACATGTATTAATTACATCTTGAAGTCTAGTGTAATAATCTGTAAACAATTCATGCTCTTCCATATGAATAGAGTCAAATTGACTTGTAAGCATCTGGAGCTTTTGAATTTTTACAAGATTAGTACCCTCATGTGTAATTTTGAGAATATCCCAAATTTCCTTCGCGGTTTCACACGCGGAAATTCGTGTAAACTCAGTCGAGGAAAGAGAATTAAATAAAGCGTTCATACCTTTCCCATTGTAAGAAGATCTTTCGATTTCCTCTTTGGACCATCTAGAGCGAGGTTTTGGGGTAGTAGAATTTCCTACTTCCTCAACCGGATGCACCCAACCGTATTCAACGGTTTGCCAAACACGCTCATCAATAGAGATGAGAAAAGCTCTCATCCGCACTTTCCAATATGCATAATTGGTCCCATCAAAAAGAGGAGGTCTAAAAATATTACCACTTTCACCCGACATGATAGATAAACCTAAAACCCGCTCTGATACCAATTGTAGAGTTATTTAGGATCCACAAGGATCTAAATAGGTACTATCAAACACCTAGAGGGGGGTGAATAGGTGTAATATTATAAAAACCAATCTCAGTGCAAAAATAAAAACCAATGCGGAAAATAAAAATCAACACACCGAGATTTACGTGGAAACTCCAATCCAGGAGAAAAACCACGGGACCAACACGCAATAACAATCCACTAAGAAAAGAAGAATAACAAGGTGATTACCGACTCCACGGACTCAAACCCCTCCTTCAAATTCTTCGGACCTTGCGCTCCACCGATTGCACGTCCACTGCACACGTTCGAATCCACGAACGCCACTCGAATCCACGAGCACACGTTTCGAATCCACGAAACGCCTTCAACACACCGAATCCACGGTGCCACGTCGAATCCACGACGCAAACTCAGCCGATAAAGAAATATAGGCTTCGATGGTGATCCTTTGCTTAGATTATCATTGAGGAACCGCAGAAAGAAATTCTAAGCAAAGTTTAGATCAATTCGACAAAAGATGGATCTTGGAAGAACCGTCGAATTGACCTAAAAGAGGCTAAAAAGAAGAACGATAAAAACCTAGCCTCTAGGGTTGCTCTCGAGTGTTTTCGGTATCGGTCCATATCGTCGAGAAACCCTAAGTATCTATTTATAGCCCTTGGAAACGAATTAGAGTCGGTTTAGGAAACTTTTCCCGAGGCAACATTGTGTACCGGTACCAAATATTGTGTTCCGGTACTCAATGGTGCAAAACACAGATTTTTCTATTGTGTTCCGGTACGCGAGTCTGTGTTCCGGTACGCAATACAAATTTCAGAAAATTCTGTGTCGGGTTTGAGGAACTTCAAGTGTGGTTCCGGTACTCAATGTAAAATCTGATTTTTTCAAGATAAACTTTATCCAAAACAAACCAAGTACCGGAATCCAAACTTAAATAAAGTTGTAAGTTAAAACCAAGTTCCTAAAACCAAGTCTAAACCGGTTTTCATTAATTTTCTGTTTCCAATGATTATAAATGAACTTTAATCACCAAGATCTATATTTAATCATACCTGGGAGTTGACTTGGGCTCATGTTGAATCTTCAATGAGTCTTCGAAGGCTGATTTGACAATTTGATCCCTTTAAGACTCCGACTCAACTCACTGACTTGACTCACGAAATATGCCAACACCAAAATGCCGTAACAATTTGCAGTTTCTTATGCATGATTATTGTGGATACCTTTGATTTCCAGCATATATGATCTACCGCTTTCATGAGTGATTGTCACTGACATATCCTGATTTACAGTATTGCTTATCTGTAGTCCTTATGATTGATTACCTGCCTAGTTAGCCTATCTGTGGATTATTGTCGATTATCAGCAGATCTTATTGTTATTCCAGCTTTTCCTATAGATCTTTACTATCCGCAGATTTTAGTACCCAGTAGGTACGATTAGCTGATCCTCGGCTCGTCGTGCCCACTGGGATACATGTACAGTGTATCTCACACCCCCTGGGTGACCATTTTTCAGGTTGCTTGGGTGATGGGATGTCGGGACCCGTTGGCGAGATGATTGCGATAGTATCGACCCATATGTAGTCAGTATATTTCATTTTCCGCATTTCAGTTTACTTATTATAGATTGACTAGTTTTGGCATGCGTAGTTTAGACTACTCTGGTATTGACTGATTATGGTTAGCCGTGCATGTATAGGAAAGGCTCTGTCCAGTTGGGCAGGGAATTTACTATATATGTGGCGGTCTGTTACGCCCGGTTTGCGAACTCTGATTTAAAAAAAAAAAAAAAAAAAAAAAAAAAAAAAAAAAAAAAAAAAAAATTAGCCTGCTTTTCAAAACACGGGGCGTGACAGATTAGATGGTATCAGAGCATAGGTACACGATACCTAGGTATTTGGTTAGGATTGAGCCCTAGGATGACTTTTACGTACATGAGAGCGCGGGGTATTTCGCATAGTAGTTTGGAGCTCAAGTGTGTTTCACACAGTTGAGTCTCGTTGTTGTGGTTACGAATGGTGTCCGCACGCACTCTGGGCTTTGGGGGTGTTGTGGGTGCAGTGTTAGCTATGGCCGTGATATGTGGCATGGGCTTGATGTTTCAGTGGAGCCAGAGGGCTCAGATCAGTTACAGTACTTGTGGTTGAAGGATTGACCACCGTTCTTGTCGTAAACGTCTAGCTAATGGCACAGCAGCAGATGACTGCTATTATTGCACCAGCCCCACAGTTTGCCCAGAGGTCGAACAAGTTGTTGATCCTTCAATATCCCCGTGTCATAATTCAGTGGCTTATGGGCCCGATGGTAACCCTGTTTTGGGATGGATTCAAATTGGCCCCACCTTTTGCACAAATTTTGTGGACCGACGTGGACTCTCCTATGAGTTAGTCATGGTGATATTATGACCACGAGGTGGTAGTAATCCTTGATAAGGGTGATGTCATTAGCATGGAGACTGTGTTGGGAGGTATGTGATATACCTTCTGATGGGAGTTGTATCCCCAACTAGATGTTGGCGACAGATCTAGGGTATTTCGCTTTTCTTTTGATAAGCACGTTGGCTGCAGACAACGTACTGTCGAAAGAACTGAGGAAATGCTCTGCCCTGTAATGGGGAGTATCAGATTGGGTCTAAAAGAGTTGCCGATATTTTGTGACTGATTGTCACTACTGCGAATCTGTTAGAGGTTTAATGGTGGTTTAGTTAAGTTTAAGCTTCGGGAACAAAACTTTTTTTTTTAAGTTGTAAGTTTCAGGGACGAAACTTCTTTTAAGTTGTAAGTGATGTAGTAATTCGAAATATCTTTCTTTAATAAATAGATTAAAAAGTGAAATTCGAGCTGGTTTTGAATTCAAAAGACCTTGGTTGACCTATTTGGTCAATCGCCAGTGTGTAAGTCGCAGGATTCACGAGACAAAAAGGCTATCTTCTCATCCGGACATGATCTTGGCGATCCGAGTTGACCGTTGTGATCGTCTCGTCGAACTGAGCGAGATTCATATTCAGCACTTTTCGATCTGACGGTCGGATCTCCCAGAAATCATCGAAGCAACGAACAAATAAACGCGACCAATGTAACAGTGTCTGCGCACAGTGCATTAAGTGGATTACTGTAGATGAACAGTAACCACAATTTTCGGAACTCCGACGGATGCAACGTTGGTTAATTCACTGTCTGGAAGCCGAACATAGTGATCCAGGTAGTCGATTTGATCGGTTTCGTCGTTCTGGACGCAATGGCGCTGACGAAATTTGCATTTGACGAGCCTAAAGCATCGTAAAGCGTGCCGAACTGTATAAATTACAGTATAAGATGGAATTTAAAAATTTTGGGGCTAAATTTTAGCAAGCCAAAATCACTACCTGATATGTTTCGTCGAGCCGGACCTCGTGGCGAAGTCCATTTTTCGTTTCGACGACCAGAACGCCTCGAAAAGCGTGAAATAAGGCGAAAAATGCGGTATTTGCACAAAAGACCCTATGTTTCTTGCCTCGTTGTGCGTGCCACCCCTGGGAGAGGGGCTTGGATGCGAGATAAGTGAATTGAGAGGGGCTTAACTCAGAGATTAAATTGCTGGAGGGTGTAAATGCAAAGTGCCATGCATGTATATATAAGTATACTCGGCTAGGGCATATCCAAAACCCTAAGCCCCGTACCCATCTCCTCCAGCCGCAACTTCAACAAACCCAATCCTCCTGCCGCATCCATCGGAGGTAGCGCACCACCGGCCGCCACAGTTTCCGTCGCCGGAGTAGGTGAAGAAGAAGAAGACATGAAGCTTCTTCTCGGTTGATGGGAGGAAGGTGTGGAGAAGGGCCCAGGTTGATCAAGTCTTCTCCTGAGTGTTCCTCTGTGAAGTTGTGACCCAGCCGAGGAACCCTGGTGTCGGACTCCGCCGTACACCGCCGTGGAGAGGCTTCTTCTTCATTGATTGCTCCGACGAGGTAAGGTTATGGATGTTGTTGTTTTTAAGTGGGCCTAGGAGTATATTAATGCGTTCTTGACCTTAAGTAGACCTTACCTGTGAAGCCTGAGCCATCGCCGTCGTCCCGGCCGCCGGCGGGGGCAAGTTTTGCCGGAATTGCTTGGTTCGGCCGAGAATCACCACAAGCTTCATCCGATCGACCAAGTCAAGATCAGAACTGTTGATCTTTCTCCTCTTGGTGACTGCAAGCTGCTCCCGAAGATTGGAGTGGATCGGATGAAGATCGGCGGAGATCCAACATGCCCTAGAACCGGCCAACCTTGAACCGCGGCCGTTCCTAGCCGTCCGGCGCCGCCGTGCACCCGAGCCGCCGGTCAACCACCCAGCAAGCACCAGAGGACCGAGAGGAAGGACTTGGTCCATCCTGCGCCGGCCCAGGGGTCGCCGGCCGGAATCCGCCATTAGAGGCACTCGAGCTTCACCAAGCTCTTGCTCCGGCGATCACCGGAGTTTCGCACGGTGGGAAACAACTCAGGTACGTTCCCTAGATTAGTTTGGAGCTTCCCAACCCTTTGCATGTAAGCTTGAACGTGGGATCTTATGTCTAGGTAGTTGCACCAATTTTCGGAACCGTGGCCACCTCCGGCCGCCGCCGCCGACTCCGGGGCTCCGACCAACGACTCAGGTAGGTTCTAATCTTCGTAAATTAGATTTCCATCAAGTTAGATTGGGTCTAAAGTCTCTGTGAATTTATGTTGTCCCAACCTTGTAATTAAAAGATAATTAAGGTGCTTCCCGGCCGCCGCCGTCGCCGGCCGCCGCCGTCGCCGGCCGCCGCCGCCGGACCTGGCTTGGTCCGGGCTTCTTCTGGGAGCACATGGGTGCTGATGCTCTCTTCTGTTGGCCTTAAGGTGTAGGGTTGGTTCAAGTTGGTGCAACCCGAGCTTGGTTCAATTGAAGGTGTTGCTCCGGCGATCTTTCCGGCGAGTCTACGGCACACCTGAGGTAGTAAAGAACTCTACCCTAAGAACCTTCCTGAACATGATGCTCTTGCTTATTAATGAATTTACCAAGTAGTTGGGTTGAGGTAGTAAACCAAGCTCTTGCAAACTAGATAATCATGGACCCGACTGTGTTTTCGGGTTGCGTGTCCACTCAAACCAGTGAGCACGGGTTAGCTCGCAGCGAGATCCACCTACTGCAGTTTACGGTTTAGTCAAAAACGTCCCGGATTTCAAGAACGGACTAAAACGGTGTTTCAATTCATGATTTTATGCAATTTTAGATTGTATTGGGTACTAAAATGCAATTGTAACGCACTGGCTGTCTTTAGACAGTAATTACACACTGGCTAGGCATTTTGTTTAAGCTCCATAGACTCCGGTTGAACGAAAATCGGATACCGCCCCGTAAATTGGCGAAATTGTCGGTTTACGGTTTACGGCGCGAGTTTCGCATTCTAGTTTGGATTCTAGTCGTCAGTTGTCGACCCTGGTTATCTCCGACACCGCCCTGGCTGGTCCAGTGACTTTAGTTTTCTGTCGGGAGACTCCGAAGCCAAAATCGACTTTTCGGGAGTCGTGCAAGTAATTATGGCAACATTTCGACACAGATATTTATGATTGAGTCCCCGTCTGTCCGAACAACTAAAACGTGTTGTTTAGGGACAGCAGAGGGAGTTTTGTGACATTCGGATATTTGTAGTTCGATGGCGGGTCTTATCTAGTGATTCAGTGGTTTTCGGGAATTCCGGTTTAAGCCTAGTTTCGGCTAAGTTCCCCGTGTTAGCGACATGCTTTTGTTCTGTTGTCGGGATGGGTACGAGTGAGTCGGTTACTGATTCTAGCTTCTGTCCAGGTCTTTGCAGTCTGACTCCACGAGCCTTCTGTTGGAGTCGTTGGACCGCCTACATTCAGGTGGGTTATCTTCGAACCGGGCCTCAGCTTTTTGGCCCTCTGGTTGCTTTAGTCCAGTCGGACCCCTGTTTTTTATTGCCCTGCTGATTATATATATGACCTATCTTGACATATGCTGACCTCTTGACATATTATGATTCTCCTGTTTGACATTGACTCGATTAGACCTATGCTTGAGACTACTTGTACACGATCAGCCTGATTGTTATCTACATACTCCCTGATTATTCCTGACTGATCCTGATTGATTGGTATATAGATTTGCATGATTAGTTGATACCTGCTGATTCCCGTCATTGAGATGTTATTTGATATATTGTCGATATGCATGATTGATTGATTCCGATTGATAGATATAGACAGATGATTCCCTGTTGGGATCTCGGCATGTTGCCGACTACCCGGTCACTAGACCGTGAGATTGATCATTATGATTCGCCCGCACTGCTGTACTTCACGAACATGGCCGGGGTCGCTCCCCGTGGAGCTTGTTCTTTACCGGTAAAGTGGTCTAGTGTACGACCCGTGACTCCCAGGTTAGTGCCCAAGGGTGCCGGAGTGATGACTCCCAGGTTAGTGCCCGAGGGTGCCGGAGTATGTCAGCCAGGTTGGTGCCAGGTTCGGCGGGGTATCCCTGAGGTCTTGTTGACCAATATGGTAGCTTTTGATTGGATGTCTGGTAGTTTCCTTATTGACGCATCACTTTTACCTTGTACTGTTACTCAGTTTATTTCCAGTATTAGTATCGGTAGACATGCTTTTATCATTTGCAGTTCCTTATGCATGATTATTGTGGATACCTTTGATTTCCAGCATATATGATCTACCGCTTTCATGAGTGATTGTCACTGACATATCCTGATTTACAGTATTGCTTATCTGTAGTCCTTATGATTGATTACCTGCCTAGTTAGCCTATCTGTGGATTATTGTCGATTATCAGCAGATCTTATTGTTATTCCAGCTTTTCCTATAGATCTTTACTATCCGCAGATTTTAGTACCCAGTAGGTATGATTAGCTGATCCTCGGCTCGTCGTGCCCACTGGGATACATGTACAGTGTATCTCACACCCCCTGGGTGACCATTTTTCAGGTTGCTTGGGTGATGGGATGTCGGGACCCGTTGGCGAGATGATTGCGATAGTATCGACCCATATGTAGTCAGTATATTTCATTTTTCGCATTTCAGTTTACTTATTATAGATTGACTAGTTTTGGCATGCGTAGTTTAGACTACTCTGGTATTGACTGATTATGGTTAGCCGTGCATGTATAGGAAAGGCTCTGTCCAGTTGGGCAGGGAATTTACTATATATGTAGCGGTCTGTTACGCCCGGTTTGCGAACTCTGATTTAAAAAAAAAAAAAAAAAAAAAAAAAAAAAAAAATTTAGCCTGCTTTTCAAAACACGGGGCGTGACACTTACCTCACTTTTGACTTGCTCACTAGGATTTTTAGTATTCCCCTAAATTAAACCTGACAATTGATATCCTATTTGAGAACCATACATGTTGACCCCACAGATTATATGACGGCTTATTTATGTTAAATTGGGACACTGTTGTTGGGACAAAGGCTATATCATAATCTCGCATGCAAAATGACTTATCATTTTGGGACATTTGAACCATCCTTTTCCAAATAAATATCAAACACTTTTATTCAATTTTAAAAGAGGACAATTGCATGCTTGTATGGACGTCTAGTTAGGCCATTATTTATTGCTACACTATCATACTGGGACTTGGCTTAGGAGAAACCATGATTGCTTCTTTCTCCTTTTCATTTCGACTGTGGATTCATGTTGCTCGGGTTCGAGCAGGGGTTTGGGATAGTGTAGTCGGGACTGTACTAGATTATGGGCTTGTGGGGCATTAGGGTAACCGCGGACATCAGGCGGTTGGCCAGATGTTGATTACCTTATCAGGTTTTGGACTTATGGGGTATTGCGGTGACCGCGGACATTAGGCGGTTGACCGGATGTTTACTTGTGCATCAGATTGGGGATCGGCTTTTTGCTAGTGGATGGAGTTTCCCACTTATTGAGTACTATTGCATCTGATTGGGTATCAGGTTTCTTTAGTGGATGGCTTTTCTCACTTTGATCATAGTCGTGATCCAGTCCTACTGTTTTATGGCACTTATGATACTGGTTACTGAGATACTTTACTCGTGTGGGTCGCTCTCCTCGAGTGCCACTCCGGAGTGTGCGACAGGCAGGCTTTGAGTCCGTGAGACTCCTTCTTTTCATCGGTGTTATGCGTCGGCCAGCATACCCGATACGGCAAGGCACAGCAGGAAGTACCAGTCCTTACTGGTTCATTGATTGGGTTATTTCAGGCAGGCATGTTAGATATTAATGCATATATTCAGTCACTTCGTTCGACATGGCATTTAGAGGCTTAGTAATGGTAGTTTCCTTTTTATCAGCAGCCTTTATGGTTTACCACTGTTCTTTCCTTTTTGCCTCTAGTAGTCCTAGTGGGTCCGTCAGAGTTGAGGATTTACCCACTAGGGGGAGGCTATTGGTTTATCTAGTAGTTCTCACCCCCTATTGTTGTTTTCTGTCTCTTTCCCTTTGTTTTGCAGAGTCGTCTGCGGGAGCTGCTAGGCCATCGGCAGCTGATCGAGGTAAGGGGATCGCTTAGTAGGTAGATCTCCTGTGAGGCTGTGAGCTGCTTTTAGACAAATGTTGTACCCTCCAATCAGACTGTTGTATTATTCTTTTATTTTGGGTCTGGCTTTAGCCAGCTGGTTGTACTATTTTGGTAAGCTGGGAGATTATTGTATTTATTACAGCTTGTACCTTATTTCCAGTCTGAGATATTATGTAGTTCTTTTTAGTTCAGCTCTGTATTATGCTCTGTATTGCATATCTTATATCTGAGCAGGTTACCGACGCTTTGTGTACATGGAAAATTTTGTGTGCACGGCGGATCTGTTGTCGAGCCCGGGTTCTGGTTTCCACCCGGGGCGTGACACAATGTCCGCGGCCGCTGCAATACCCTACAAATCCCCAATCAAGTCCGACCTGTCATCCCAAATACGATGCACAAGTCACCATTCGGTCAACCGCCCAAAATTCGCGGTCGCCGCAATACCCTGCCATCAAGCCAGCCTGTCCCAGATCCCAAGAATCTGACTACACTATCCCAAAACCCCCTGCTCGCGCACGAGCTACAAATACCCTGAGTCTAGCATGAAAGGAGAAAAGCAAGAAATATGATTTCTCCTAAGTCAAGTTCCAGCATGATAGTGTAGCAGAAAAAAGTGGCCTATCTAGATGACCATACAAGCATGCAATGTCCTAAGATGATACAAAAGAAATACAGGTACTGATGTTCTTACATTTATTAGAGCATGCTATCCCAAGATATTAGTAAATGCATAAAAACATTAAGTACTAATATAACCCCATGTCTGCCTATACCACATGCATAATACTCACAAGGTGCTAATTGGCCTTCCTTTTAGCATGATATTACCACTTCTAATAACCAAACCCACACGAAGGCGAGTACTAGCATAATGTCCTTAATATCATACAAGCATGCAATATTTATCCAAAAGGGTACAATCAACACATTAACATAGGAATTACTCCAATATGCCTAGTGGGTAGTCAAAATAAGAGGTTGACAATACCAACGACCTCGATCGCTAAATCCAAGTCCAACCACACTCTCTCGCTCGAGAAGTACAACGCTCGCCGCGAAGACTGCAAAAGCGCCCAAAACGATGCCCAATTAAACACACAAATCCACACTTAGACGCTGTCACAAAAAACCAGTCCAGAAAAGCTTTATTCTCACCTACGAGATAACCTCTGAAAATTCCATAAAAATCGGCGCTGCGATCGTCGCGTCGAGGCGATCGAAACGAGTACTTGCACGTCCCAAACCGAGTCTTGTAGGCCAAATTACAAAATACGCAACGCGGTGAGCGCGAAACTCTACAAGCACAAAAACTGTAGCACTCCACCCAGAAAAGATGGGATTTTTACCTTCAGGAATGCCTCAAAAAATTCCAAAAAAATCACGATGACGTTCCTTACGATACGTAGATGAGAAACGAGTACTCACACACCTCAATCCGATGCTCGAGCGCGGAGAAATCCCCGAAACACTCCGGTGCTGTCCAAAAGCTCCGCCGCAGAAAAGAGGTCACAAGAAGGCTCGAAAACTCCAAGAAAAACTCGAAATGAGGGGGAGCCAAAATTATGAAAATCATAGCCCTACCTGTCAGGAAGCCAACGGCGCAAGAATCGTCCAAAATGACTGTCGGGGTAGCCCGGGGGAGTCCGTGCACTGAAACGCGACGAAGAGGATCGCCGGTGAAGAAGCGTAGCGACGCGCCGAAATGCAGTAGACCTCGAAGTGCGTGCCTCCTAAAATCCTAGAAAACCTCCGGTGGATGCAGCACAAAGGGATGAACAAATCTCCTGGGGGTCACTCTGTGAGAAACAGGCTCAAAGAGGAGAAAAAAAGGAGAAGAAGAGTCATTCGGGCCTATTTATAGGCCAAACTAAACATTTGCAAAAATTCCCGCCATGTCCCCGGATTCGGGCGCCCGAATCCGCTACACAGATACCCGCGAGGAGCGCCCGGATTCTCCTGGGCTTGACAAATGTCCCAAACACGGGACAGTGGTGCAAGCCCAGCCGGGCGATGCCGCTCGTCCGCGGGTGGTCAACGAGGGTAGGTGGCGCCCGCGAATAGCGGGGTGCCACGTGCCTCCCCCCCCCCTCCCCCCCACCCGCGGTCACGGGTCGCACGTGCGGGCAGGCGCCGCCTGGCAACCCTACCGCGCACGCGCCCCGAGGCGCCCGCCTGCGCCACCATGCACTGCGGCCGGTGAGCTTGCCAATGAGACGCTGCCACCTGCCCCTGCGCACGGTCCACGCACCCACTTTTGGGTTTCGTGGACCGCACCGCGAGCGCCGACCAATCCGCATGTGCCACGTGTCCCGCGCCGGGTCTATGCACCCAGCCGCACCGCTCTATGGACCAAGCACTGCAAGCCGGCCAATGATAGGCCGCCACGTGGCATTTCGGCGGTCTACGATCCCCCCATGTACCAGAATCCACTGAAAACTTCTGGGAGTTCCTTTTTGGGCATCCGGACTCAAAACCATACAAGCAAATAGTCGTTTTCAAGCGTTTTTTCGCGCTGAATCCAAATCCAACCTCTGTTTGGCCTAAAATCCTTTCTAAAATTCGGCAAAAGCAGCCAAAGGCCAATCTAGCTCTAGATACCTCACTGGGTCTATTTGTGGCATCCCTTGATGCACTATGGGCCAGACATACCAATAATAGGTGTTTCACATTATGGATTCACGGAAAAAAAAAATGCATGGGGACCTAGACCACTACAGACCTCATGCACCCCAGCAGTGCAACTAGAGGTAGGGCCAGTGTTGTCGATGCGGCCAGACAGGGCACTACTCATCGTCTTGCCCGAGAGCAGGGTTGTCAGCACCTACATCAGCATCGACACCTTCCTCCCCTTTGCAGGTAGCAGGAGCTTCGCAGAGTTTTGGCCAGGCGGACCGGGCCACCTCATCGCAACAGCCGGACAGGCGACCACCTCCGAGCGGGCGAGTATATGCCGCTCAGGTAGAGGACTCCTTAGCAGTCAATCAGGCGGTAGAAGGTATTATCCTTATCTCCTCTATTTGCACTAGAGCATTATTTAATACTGGAGCATCTCACTCATTCATCAATAGAGCATTTGCATCATTGCATGGGCTAGAGAGAGGATCGTTAGCTTGTGCACGTGAGGTTCAGATTCCGGATCACGTGTTACATGTAGATGAGTGTTGTCGATCCTGCCCAGTGCAGTTAGGACCCTACATTTTACCTGTTGATTTGTTGGTCCTACGTCAGCTCTGAGATTTTGATGTAGTGTTGGGTATGGATTGGTTGTCCCAGTATTATGCTACCATTGATTATAGAGATAGGACGGTGACCCTCCGAGAGCCCGGACAGGAGGAGTTCATTTACCGAGGCTGTTAGAGCACGCTGTTCGCAGCGACCGTTTCCTCGACGTGGGCTAGGCGGATGATGAGTAGAGGTTGCATCGCTTTCCTGGCGACTATTGTTGAGGTGCCTACGGCGGCACCGAGACTCGAGGATATCCCTATAGTCCGTGAGTTCCCGGATGTGTTTCCCCCTGAGTTGATGACTATGCCGCCGGAAAGGGATATAGAGTTTGTGATTGACGTGGTTCCGAGAACCGCGCTAGTCTCAAAGGCACCCTATCGGATGGCACCCGCCGAGTTGAGAGAATTAAAGGTACAGCTGCAGGATCTAATGGATAGAGGTTTCATTAGACCCAGTGTATGTCACGCCCCAGGTGTAAACCAGAACACGGGCCTGTCCACAGATCCGCCGTGCACACGAAATTTTTCGTGTACACGAAGCGCTAGTAACCTGGTCAGATATAAAAGATATAATAAAATAGCATAAAAGGAGAGCTGAACTAAAAACTAATGCATCTCAGACTGAAGCTGAAAATAAAGTAAAGTAAGAACTGTAAATAAAGTACAAGTGTCTCTCCTAGCTCACCAAATAAATACAAGCAGCTGGCTAAAGCTAGACCCAAAAATAAAATACAACTGTCTGAGAATAAAGGGGTAAACCAAAACACTGCTAAGCTCGCAGACGGGGTAGACGATCTATCTAGTCCGCAATCCTCTGACCTCGATCTACCGAAGATGGCCCAGTGACTCCCGCAAAGGACTCTACAAAACAAAGGGAGAAAAAGGGGAAAAGGATAATGGAGGTGAGAACTACTATAAAAATAGTAGCCTCCCATAATGGGTTAAGCCTCAAACTCTGACGTGCCCACTAGGTCTACCAAAGGCAAAAGGGAAAGAAAGGTGGTAAGCTAAAAATAGAACTACAGATAAAAAGAAGCTACCACTACTATGCCTCTAAATGCAGTGCCAAAAGAGTAGCTATATGAATGCACCAGTAAAAGTGCCAGCCTGAATAAACCCAATCAAAGGACCAATAAGAACTAGTACTGCTTGCTTTGTCGGGCACATCGGGTATGCTAATGGCGCATAACACCGACACAGAGAAAGAGTATAAAGAACTCAAAGCCTGCCTGTCGCACACTCCGGAGTAGTGACACTCGAGTGGCGCGACCCACATGAGTAAAGTAATAAGTCACAAGTATCATAATATAGCAGGACTAGATCACGACTATGATCAAAGTGGAAAAACCAATCCACTAATGAAAACCCGATCCCTCAATCTGATGCAATAGTAAACCTCCGGTCAACCGCCAAATATCCACGGTCGCCGCAATACCCCTCCCAAATCCACAATCTAGTTCCACAACCGACATCCGGTCAACCGCCCAATATCTGCGGTCGCCGCAATACCCCACAAATCCCCAATCAAGTCCAGCCTGTCCCAGATTCCCAGATCCTGCCTACACTATCCCAACCCCTGCTCGAACCCGAGCAACATGTATCCTGAGTCTCAAATAAAATAAGAAAAGTAGAAATCATGGTTTCTCCTAAGTCAGATTCCAGCATGATAGTGTAGCAGAAAAAGGTGACCTATCTAGATGTCCATACAAGCATGCAAGTGTTCTCAAGAAAGATAGAAGGAGTACTAGGTAACAATCTTGCAAAGGAATAAATCATCGATCATAATCACCCTCCACCTATGCATGTCCATATAATCCTCGAGTAGTATCCACCAACAGGATAAATCACATTATTCCAATGTAATAGTCAATTTCACATGCAAGGTTAAGTGCTAGCATAGCAAACAATATGTTCTCAAGTAGAATAAAAGAAAGACCTCTAATAGTGTTCTTGCATCTACTAGAGCACTATTTGGTGGTATTTTTCTGAGTCCGGATGCCCGAAAACGGACGCCCGAAAGTTTTCAGTGTTTTCGGGTGCATGGTGGACCGGTAGACCGAGGGCGGTGCCATGTGGCGGCCTCCCATTGGTGTCGTATGCCACATGGCGAAGCGGGAGGCGCGGCGTAGTGGGCTCGGCCCACGGGAGCAGGCGCGGGCGCGGGCAGGCGCAGGCGCGGGCAGGCGCGGGCCGGGCGCGCAGGCTAGCGCGGTGCAGTGGAGCGGGTGTGCCACATGGCGGATTCCCATTGGTTGACGGAGGACACATAGCAGTTGCGGGTTGGTTGGTGCAGGAGGCGCGGTCCATGGAGAGGCGCGGGGTGGTGCATGGACCGGCGGGGACACGTGGCGGCTTCTAGTTGGCGGGCTCTCGAAGGCACGGTCCACCGGGTGCACGGGGGGCACCTCGGGAAGCGTGCATGGCAGGAGAGGCAGGCGGCGTGACAGGCGTGCGCGTGGGCGCGGTCGGGGGCTTGTCAGAGCGGGCCATGTGGCGCCCGCTGATATGCGGACGCCACCCACCCGCGTTGACCGACGCGGGCCACGCGTCGAGGCCGGGTGGGGCGGCCCACTGTTCGCTGTTTGGGGACCACGTGGTGCAACCAGGGAGATTCGGTCACTCCCTGTTTGTGGTCTCCCAGCGGATTCGGGCGCCCGAATTCGGCCCGAGCGCCCGAATCCGGGGACAATTCGGGTATTTCCGAATTTGTAGGGTTGGGCCTATAAATAGGCCTAGTATAGCTTCGTTACAGGGTTTTATGGCCTGTTTCTCTCTGGGACTTCTTTAGGAGACTTCTCCCTCTACCTATTCTACACCCTGTGGAGATTTCCTGGGATTTTAGGAGGCTCATACATCAAGGTTTACACCGATTCGGCGCATCGCGACACTTCTTCTCCGGCGACCCTTCTCGTCGCGTTTCGGTGCGCGGACTCCCCCGGGCTACTCCGACAGTATTTTTGGGCGATTCTTATGCTGGTGTTTCCACGACAAGTAGGACTACATTTCTTGTATTTATGGCTTCCCTCCAATCCAAGCTTTTTATGGGTTTTACGGATCATTTTGTGACCTTTTTTTCTGGGGCAGAGTTTTGGACAATATTGGAGTTTTTGTGGGTTTTCTCGGCGCTCGAGCGACAGATTAAGGTGTGCAAGTACTCGATTCATATCTACGCGAGGCAAGGAACATCACCGTGATTTTTCTAGAATTTTTGGAGGTTGGCACGAAGGTGAAAATCCTACTTTTTCTGGGCGGATTATTACAGACTTGTGTTTTGGGAATTTCGCGGGTACCGCGGTGTTTATTTTGTATCTTGGTCTACAGGCGTCAGAATTGGACTTGCAAGTACTCGTTTCGATCGGCTCGCCGCGAGGATCGCAGCGGTTATTTTTCTGAATTTTTCTGAGGTCATCTCGTAGGTAAACTTTGTCTATTTTCGGGGCTGGTTGTATGGACAACGGCATATTGTACATTATTTGGATTACTTGTACGCCGTGTGAGTTGTTGTGCTGTGGTTCGCAGTTTTTGGGTGTTTTGCGGGGAAAAGAGTGTTGGACAGCGAGGAGACTTTTACAGCTGTGGATTACGCGTTTACAGGTGGGTGGTTGCTATATCCCTCTATTTCTGACATACTCACTAGGAATATTTGAGAGATCCTTTTATTGGACTTATTGATTGATCAATACTCGTGGTTGGGATTATGCATGCTTGTTTGGACATATGGATTGCTATGTTAGCATATAACCTTGCATGTGGATTTGATTATAATATTGAGGCCATGTAATTTACCTGGATGGTGGGTACCACTTGGGGATATTTTTGGACATGCATAGGTGGATAGTTTATTTGTGGACGAGTAGCGATTTTTGTGAGATTTATGATTAATATGTTCTATTCATGTGAGAACGGTTATAGGACTTGGGATATCATGCTATATTGAATGCCAGGAATTGTTATCATGCTAAAACATAAGTCAGAAAATGATATCTGTATTCTTTCTATTTTCCCGGGACTTTTGCATGCTTATATGGACATCTAGTTAGGCCATCTTTTATTGCTACACTATCATGTTGGAACTTGACTTAGGAGAAATCATATTTGCTTCTTTTCTATTTATTCGTTAGTCAGGCGGTTCTTGTTGCTCGGGTTCGAGCAGGGATTTGGGATAGTGTAGCCGGGGCCTGGATTATGGATTGTGGGATATTGCAGCAACCGCGGATATTGGGCGGTTGACTAGATGTCGGTTATTGGATTATGGATTGTGGGATATTGCGGCAACCGCGGATATTGGGCGGTTGAACGGATGTCGGTTATTGGATTATGGATTGTGGGGTATTGCGGCAATCACGGATATTGGGCGATTGACCGGATGTTCACTTATGCATCAGATTGGGGATCGGGGTTTCTTTAGTGGAGGGATTTGTTCCACTTAGGCATTGTAGTGATCCAGTCCTGCTTTTATGATACTTGTGGCATGGTTACTTTCCTCGTGTGGGTAGCTCCCCTCGAGTTCCCCTCCAGAGCGTTGGGGTCAAACAGTTACTGAGTTTTTGCTATCACATCGGCGCGGGCTTACTTGCCCGATGATGAGGGCGGCAGCAGGAGTTTTTTCTATCACATCGGCGCGGCTTACTTGCCCGATGATGATGGCGGCATAGATTGGGTTTATTTGGGTCCTTTGGTTACTGATGCATACGGTTATTCCATTTTGGGATTGCATTTAGAGGCATAGTAGTGGTAGTTTCCTTTCTTTAGCTGTCTTTGTTGCGTACCACTCTTCTTTTCCTTTTGCTTCTGGTAGACCTAGTGGGTGCGTCGGAGTTTGAGGATTTACCCACTAGGGGAGGCTACTGGTTTACTAGTAGTTCTCACCCTCATTCTTCTTTCCTCTTTTTCTTCTCCCTTGTTTTGCAGTGTCTTCTGCGGATGCTGCTGGGCTTTCAGCGGCGGGTCGAGGCGAGAGGACGGCTGAGTAGATAGATCTCGAGGCAGGATGAGCGAGTTAGCTGGACTGTTGGTGTACCCATTTTTCCTCAGACAGTTGTACTTTCACTTTGGGTCTGGCTTTAGCCAACTGATTGTATTTATTTCCGGTGAACTGGGAGAGACAGATGTATCATTTTTACAGATGTACTGTATTTTATTTCCAGCTTCAGTCTGAGATGTAGTAGATTTTAGTTCAGCTCTATTTTTATTGCTCTTTTCTTGTATCTCTTATATCTAAGCGGGTTACTGGCGCTTCATGTACATAAAAAATTCCGTGTGCACGGCGGATCTGTAGACGGGCCCGGGTTCTGGTTTACACCGTGACACCCCCTCCACCGTAGCTTTGAAAAGCTTAAATTTGGAGAAAGCATCGGACATCTTTTTAAGAAAATAAACCCACGAAAATCTTGTGTAGTCATCCACAAAGAGAAACATATATCTAAATTCGAAGTAACTTGCCGCACTATTTGATACCAAAATATTCGTGTGAATGAGATCAAGTGGTTTCTTACTTCTCGACTTGGAGTCTTCAAATGGAAGTCGGTGAAATTTTCCAAGTTGGCATCCTTCACATACACCATTAACTTTGACTTCACCAATATTAGGCACACCATCTACTAGCTTCTTGGAGAATATTTGCTTCATTTTATCGAGACCCACATGCGCCAATCTTGCATGCCATAAACTAGCATTATCATTTTTGCTAGTTCTCTCCACATATGAGTCACCGGCGGAGAGCACATAAAGCGATTTTACTCGCTTTCCATGATGCACAACATCCGCATCTAGGCTCCGAAGATTTCGCATAATCTTCACATCATGAGGGCCAAAGAGTATATAATTTTCGGCATTTGCAACTTAAGAAACAAAAAATAAGATTTTTAGTCATACTGGGCACATAATAGACGCTCTTCAAGGTGACTCCATCCTCCATCTTAACAACACCTTCATTACCACCGAATGAACCGTGTTGTCCGCTGTGACAATAGCATCATTTCCTTCATAGTGAACAAACTCATGAAATTTAGACTTGTCACTGGTTAAGTGATGAGAGCAACCGGAATCAACCATCCAATTCTTTTGATAATTGATACTTGCAAGGACTTGAACATTTGAAGAATCACCTTCCAATGCATCACCAGAAACAAAACATGAACCCCAATCTTTTACTTGTTTTCTTTTCGGTTCTTTAGAACCAATATTTCCTTCATGAATTTTGACACGACAATCTCGCTTTATATGCCCCATTTTTCCACACCGGTAGCACTTCACATTTTTCCTTTTTGGAGCCTCATTCTTGCTGAATGAACTTTCACCTTCACGTGTGCTTCCATAATTTTTGGCTTTCTTTGGATCCCACTTCTTGCCTTTAGTAAGCAATGCTTCTTCACCCTCATCTTTACCAGAGATCGAATATTCCGTCATTTGCTTCGCCAATGCCTCTTGATTACTAAGCAAATTTTCGAACTCCACTAATGAAGGTTGTGTCACCCAACCTTGTAAAGATGAGACAAACGGATTATATTTTTTCCAAAGCCCCCGGATAATATACCATCTCAAATTTGATTCACTAATAGCCTCATCTGGATCCAAACTTGATATTTCAGCACACACGTTTTTCACCTTTAGAAAGTATTCTGAAATGCTCATGCTCCCTTGAGTTAGTTTTGATAACTCGTTTTCAAGAAATTGCAGCCGGGCCTTATTCCTTTTTGTAAATAATTTCTCAAAAATATCTCACACTTCTTTTGGTATTTTAACCTCTCTAATATGATCAAACAAATCCTTATGAATTGATGTTTTTAAGGCAAACATTACCTTACCGCTTCTAACAAGCCATTTCTTTCTTTCCTTCGCATTTTTCGGTTCTTCCTCCAGTATTTTGGTGTCATTCCCATTCACCGTGTCCCATAACTCTTAGCCTTAAATGTATGCTTCCATGCATTACTTCCAAATTGGATAATTTGAATTTGTGAGTCTTTCTATCCCAAGATATTGAAGTCTCCAATAGAATCCATCATAGAGGAATTTCAACAAACACCTTGTATACACTATTTGCAAAACACCTCCTTCTTGCTTCTTAAGAATGTAGGATCTCGAATCTCACTACAATAGCCCTTGTAGCTCTAATACCATGAAGAGAAAAATAAAAACGGCTCCAACCGAGCACACCTCTTTTCTCCGAGGTGTAGAAATTGAAAAATCGAGTTTCCTACACGCCCAAAATCGCACAACCACCGTAGAAGACAAGAACGGAGAAATAGAAAGCTCACAATAATAATCTTAAACAACTCCACATGAATCTAATAAACTTCACCAAATATATTCAAAACACCATACGATAGAAAATAGAGACCAAGAAAAAAATAACCCTAATTTTTTTCTTTTAACCCTAACCTAAAACTCATGTGGTTCAACTTGGCCCACTTAATCCAAAAGTAAGCCACATGATTCAACTTGAATCAACTAAATCAAATGGGACCCTACAAATACATTTATTAATGTAGTAAACTAAAATAAAAATAAAAACAAGTTTGACACTATTTTTTAATAAGATCTACCCCTTTGACCCTACTATCATTCTAATAGCATATCTTTTCATTCAAGAGTCAAAAACCTAATAGCACCAAGGACTTGGTGCTATCGATAGCATAGTAGCCTAGTTCTATAGAATCTGGTTATTATGCTATCAATAGCACAAAACACTTGGTGCTACCAAAATTTTCACCGTTAGATCCACCATTTTGATTATTTTTACCCCTTAAATCATACTATTTTTTCAATCGCCTACTAAACCACTCACTTGGTACTTATAAGTTTTTTACCGTTGGATCTATCCCTTTAATCAATTCACCCGTTAAATCATACTATTCCACCAACCACCCATTAAATTTTAGGAGCCCACTATAATTCCAATCAACCATCTTTCCATCTAAGAATTGAAAACTCACAAGCACAAATAACTTGATATTTTTAAAAATATAAAATCTCAAATTAAAAAAAGCTATTTATTCACCTAATGCATAAAGTGTTGTTATTAGTCAAAATATGTAATTAGTAAATAATTTTTAATAATTCAATATTTAATAAGTGGGTTGTACTTCATGTATGCATACGTTGCTCAATATTATATACCAATTGGAGTAGATAAGAAGAAAGGGGATAGAGAGAATTGAGTGAGAGAGAGAGAGAGAGAGAGAGAGAGAGAGAGAGGGGAGATGATGATGAGGCCATCACTTGTTCTCCTCCTCATCCTCACCTCCCTCCTCTTCCTATCAATCTCCCGGCCATGGGAGGCCGAGGCCTGGGGCAAGGAGGGCCACTTCATGCTCTGCAAAATCGCAGAGGTACCCCTCAACCTTTTCTCAATTAATTAAACAAATCCCTCCTCCTCCTCCTCCTCCTCCTCTTCCTCCTCCTACCTCTTCTTCTTTCCCCCTTTGCGCCTCCTCTTGATGCTTTTTTTTTTTTTTTTTTTTACAAAATTTTAAAAAAATATTTGAAAATGTACGGAGATTCACTGGACTACAGGCCAATTTGAAATGCATATGCATATTTGTGTCAGATTTGTTCAGAATTTGCCGAATTTTATTAATAAATTTACCAAATTTTAGTTATTTTTTGTAAATAAAATTTCACATAAATAAGTGGAAGAGTTAGCTTAAATTTTGGAAGTCGAGGAGATCGATGGTGAATCAAACAACGACGCTGATTTCTGTCTCTGTTTTTTTTTTTTTTTTTTTTTTTTTTTTTTTTTTTTTTTTTTTTTTTTTTTTTCAACCTAGAAGGTAAAAAATATATAGAGCACCCCTCAACTTGGGCCATTTCGAATTAGGACCACCATGTGTACTTTCTTCTTTTTTTTCTTTTTTTTTTTTTTTTTTTAATCGCTGATTCTCTTTTGACTGTCAGAATTTTTTTTTTCTTTTCTATTTAATTCATCTAATAATTTAAGCTAGATAAAAATATATAAAATTTATGTGAATTATAAATTACTTTTATTTGATTATATAATTTTTTTAAAATTTAATTTTAATATTCAAAATTTTAATTTATTTAATTTAAATCATTTGATGACTATTCCAAACTACTTACTTTAATAAATTTATATTTATTTAAATTTTAAAATTAAACAATTACCATTTGGCTCTAATCAAATAAATTAAAATGTTAAAATTAAAATTTTTAAAAATTAGACTATTAAATTCAAATAAGTAATAATTGAGATAAGTTTATACATTTTTATCTTATATGAAGTTAAAATTTTATTAAATTTAATTATTTTATTAGTTATTAACAGTTAGTTATTCTAATTTGTTTGGTAAAAAATAATTAAATTTGATATAAATTTTAATTTATTTTACTAAATTCATGTATTTTTAAAAAAATTAGAGAATGAAAAAAAAAATTTAATGGAAAGAATAAATTAAATTTCAGGATACTAATTTCAAAATGGAGCTTATCCATACATTTTTACTAAAAAAAAAATATTTCAGAATTTTTTATGCATCGTAGTCCTCTCGACCAACTATAATTACCAATCTATTCATAATTAAACTCTTATTCTCGTGTATTACTATATATATATATATATATATATATATATATATATATATAATTGCTTGCTTATTTATTTTCGACTATTATTTAAAAATTAAAAATTTATTATCAAAAACTTTTAAAAAAAATTTAAAATATTTTTTATAAAATAAAAAATTAATAAAAAAAATTTAATCAATCAGAAACATATTAAATATTAATCCAAAAAATTAAATTAAATGTGGTGTAGGGGTATTTGACGGAGAGGACGTCGGTGGCAGTGGCGAAGCTGCTGCCGGAATCAGCGGAGGGGGATCTGGCGGCAGTCTGCTCGTGGGCCGACGAGATTCGCTTCCACTACCACTGGTCCAGCCCGCTGCACTACATTAACACCCCGGGTGTCTGCACCTACAAATATTCAAGTAAGTCTTCCTATTCGTTTTCTTGGAATTCTCTAATATTTATTGTAATTTCTGAATCAAAATTTTGAGTTATTGTAATTAAGTTATTGTTGAGGTCAAAAATTTCACCACCTAAGAAAATGACAGTGGCATGTACTATCGGCTAAGGGTATCAGCCAATAGAAGAGTTAGTCAACGAAGAGGGATTCGCGTCTTGATCAAGACCAACCTTGGCCGAAGGCAAAGCTCAGACCGCCTCAGTCGAATGACGAAAGAGGCAAGGCCAGTGTTGACTCTCGGCTGCTCAGGCCGTAAAAGGAAAGAGTACGAGATCTGGGCGCAAATCTTATAACAGACTCCGGAATGGCAAGTAGCGCCCACTATTGGAAAGCGCCGAAGATCACGCTTCGACGCAACGATTAGAGGACGAATTTGAACGGAAAACAACTACTATCCTATTGAGGAGAATCGACTCAAAAGAAAGTAGTTGAAGAATTTACGATGATTCCCCTTAAATCACTCGATTATTCGAATCGGCGATTATATATATGGTTCAAACGGGTAAAAATACAGAACCATCGAAAAAAAAAGGGTTTTGCAACCTCGTAAGCCAGTGACCACCCCTACCTTTTAATACCTTTCATACCTATATTTACTGCTTTCCTAGATAAGTTTCATACCAGTATGAAATAGACTTAATTGTAACCGGTTCCTAGTTACTCTTTGTAACCCTTCTCCAATCAATATAAATTCTTAATCGGCTATTCGGCCGTGTCAAATTCTTGTCTCTGAATCCTAGTTCAGCTCCTCTAGGCCGAACTCTGTCTATCTCCAAACCTCAGTTCGGCTAATTTATGTCAAACTCTCTCGAGAGTTTGATTGAGAAGAATCCAGCCGAGCAAATCCCTCCTCGGCCCGATCGCTTGATCTCTTTGGCACGCGGCGCATCACACTTAGAGGGTCAACCCCAAAGGTCAACGGTCAGTGCCACTTTTCGGCCTAACAATTTTTTTTGGCACGGCCGGTGGGACTCTCGGGTAAACTCTTACCTTGCTTCTACCGATAAAATGTTAGAAGATAACAGTATCAGTTTCAGAAATAGAGTCATCCCTAGACCTCAGGGGAATGACCAATCTAGTAGCGCCAGACATGCAGACGACCCGCCTCTGACGCTACCAGAGATTTCTGAGACAAGCGGAAGGTCGGCTCATCGAGAGCCAACCTCGTCAGAGATACTCGGGCAAATGACCTGAGTATTGGAATCTTCCGAGCAGCTGCCCCGCGGGTCTCCACCGAGGCCATCTCGTCCGTCTTCACGTCGCCGCCGAATCCGTCTCCTCCACCGCTTGCGTCGCCGCCGAAGCTGCTGCTCCCGTCTTCTTCCTGTGCCTTCGCAAGTTGAAACCCGCCGAAGCCACCACCGTCCCCATCGTGTCTGCTTCCCCGTCGCTCGCGTTGCCGCCGAAGCTCCTTCCTCTGCTTCATGAGCAAGTAACCAGGAAACCAAGAAAATGGGTGGAATCATTACTTTGCTATGCTTATGTTTAAATTAATATGTATCCTATAATATACATTTACTAATAGAATTATTATCAATATTGCTTTAAATAAAAAAATATATATAAAAACCTGATTGTGTGTGTGTGTGTGTGTGTGTGTGTGTGTCTATATATATATATATATATATATATATATATATATATATATATAAAGTTTAAGGCCACATTATTTATTTTTTTAAAAAAATAAAGATTTTAAGCTGATAAAATTATTGTTAGGTAAAATATAATATTGGCTTCAAAGCAAGTGAACATAAGCTTAACAGAGGACGCTTAATCGTGGAGATAATATGACAATTGTGTTGGATATTATGAACTTCGCGGATATGTGCTTGATATTATGAACTTTGTGGACATGTGCTTGATATTATGAACTTCGCGGATATGTGCTTGATATTATGATCTTCACGGACATGTGCTTGATATTATGATCTTCGCGGACATATGCTTGATATTATGGACTTCGTGGACTCATATATATACATAAATATATAAATGACTTAGTAAAAATTTTATTTTTTAATATTCATATAATATTATTGTCATCATTATTATTATAAAAAAATTATAAAAATAAAAAAATAAAAAAATATATATATTTGGAGTATGGTATTTTGATCACAATCAGCTTAATCGGAGGTGGCCGGAATGTAACAAGGACGGCGTAATTAACCGGGTACCTGCGGGTACCCGGGAAGCATGAACCCCTCTAATTTCTGGTTATTTTAAGTTTCTTTTCATAACATCCTCACGTTTTCTCCTCCTCACGGAAGAACAAAATGGCGACTCCACTGGGGACTGCTTCTTCTCCCATCTTTGCTGGTTGTGTGATTTAATACCTTATTCTATTTTTATTTTTATTTTATTTTTTTTATACTGACAATGTTTATTTTCAATAGAGGGTCAGTTATGACTAGCATGCTGCGAGTCGGCGACTGGATGCCAACTCCGTCCGTTTATCACTTCATGCAATTTGGGGCATTCCCCCCGACTGTCATCATCGCTTGGGGTTCAACCACTGTGGCCCATTTCACTGAAGACCCTAGTATTCACTTCAAGCGCATAGCGAAGCGCGATAAACGAAGGAGGTGCAAAGCGAAAGCTGCTGCAAGCAAAGTAGTTTTAAGGGCGCACCTTTTCTCGAAGAAAAGTATTCCATCAATTCCTCGTTTGGTCTCTCGCAAAATATCAACGAGCAAATCGGGGGTAAGAACAGTCTGTTCAATGTCCGATCCATTTGCTTCAGCTCCAAAATCGAAAAAGGTGCCTGTTATCATAACTGCTTCTACATTTACTGAAATGAAAAATAAATTATTTCGAAATGCTGTGCGTTATGGTTCGAAAAATGTTACTTGTGAATTCGCATTCCCTGAGGTCCCCTTGGTGACATCTGCAAAGAAGGACGGGGGGCAGAATCCTATTCTGTCCACTTCAAATCGATTTGCTATCCTTGCGAACGAGGCACAATTTTCTCATTATAATTCATTTAAAGGATCGAATGCTAAATGTTGCACCCCTTCATTTTCGGGGTACACCCGATCGCAGAAAAGAACATTCGGCAAACGAAAAATCGCCTGCGCCATCGCCAGGAGCTTGATGAATTATTTATGAAATATGGAGAGGTTAAGCTTCCAACAGAAAAGAAGGGAGTTCTTTTGGCACGGATTTCATCCGCCATCGACAAGGACACGTCTTTTCTACGTTTTGCCACGAAGGACAAGCACAGTGTGCGAAGAATCTCTTCTAATGAAAAATCAAAGTTGTCGAATGGGAGATCAACGCTTACACGAAAAGTCACGCTTCATCAAGGTAAAATAACTCCGATGATATTTTCATGTATGATGATAGGAACAGATCCTAGCAGGGGGCAAGATGAGGAAGAGAATCCTTATACAAGTCGACCTAGCGGTAAAAATTATCACGCTCTTCCAGAAGATCCATCTGAGCTTCTACAGCTTGCTCAGAGGGCCGGAGCCAACACAAGATTAAAATCGGCTGCATTAAGTCACGTAACACTTTGCGAGTCTAGTAGAGAGCAAGATTTAATGCTTCATTTATCTATCGACTTCGAAAATGAAGAAGTAGAAAGTGCAGGAGATGAAGAAGCCATTACTCCTTCCGTTATGCCATTAGAATCTCCACTTCATGGAGTGAATCCTCACTTTACAGCAAATATGGCAGACCAAGTCACCACTGAAGACTTAATGCGTCGAATCGAAGAAAGGGATAATCGAATTGACCATATGACTACTCAAATGAACACTTTGATGGAAGCCATGAATACACTTCTGCAACAACAACAACAACAACAACTAGCTCATCATCAATCAGCTCAACAATCTCACTCCATCGAACAAACTGCCGATGCAAACCCTCAAAACACGGAACGTCAAGGCTCGCCGTATCAGCAAAATCCTACTATTAATGAACCATCAGTCTCTCACGAAGTACCTATATCATCAATGACCCCTTCGGCTCTCCAGCAACTATTAGACAATATCGTCACTTCCGAAGTTAAACAACTATCTCAAGAAAAAGAGCCGTTGCTAACAGAGGGTGATAAGCCATATCCAGCATGGCATGATCATGTTCCGTACCCGCCTAATTACAATCGTCAAAAGTTTCAGATGTTTGATGGAACCGGTGATGCACGAGAACATCTAACTCACTTTGAAGCTGCATGTGGAGATGCTGCCACAAATCCCTCATTACTTCTTCGGCAATTCTCACTTTCGTTAAAAGGGGCTGCTTTTCATTGGTATAGTAAACTGACTCCAGGATCTGTTCTTGATTGGGATATGATGAAAGTTCTTTTCAAGGCACATTTTATTTCAGTCAAAAGAGACGTCTCTCTCAGTGAGCTTGCGGAACTAAAGCAAGGAAGGGACGAAAGGGTCGAAGATTATGTTGCTAGGTGGAGAAACATGAGTATCATGTATCCTGATGAGTTAAAGCCTACTCAAACAGTAGAGCTTTGTATCAAAGGGATGCAATCTTGGTATTCGATGGAGGTATCAAGGTATAAGCCAACCAATATTACTGAGTTGATGATAGCAGCGGGAAAGGTTGAGCTCGAATATCAAAGGTCACTAGAGATACTCGCACTGTATAAGAACGCAAAGGCAATTGACAATACAAGAAGATCGCTCCCACAAAAGACTTCAAACTCTGGCGGAGGAGGACTGAGTTGGAAGGTCACTAAAGCCAACGTCATCTATCAGCCTAAATTAGCTCCGCAAAATAGAGCAAAGATGCCTATCGCACATGAGACTCCGGCACGAAAGTCCCAACCGTGGATAGAGGAGCGAAAGAGCAAGATTTATAGTTTTAAACAAGAAAAGGTTCCCAGAATCTTTGAACAAGTAATGAAGACCCAGAAGCTGGTTCTACCTGAACCTGCAAAGCCGGATGAGGTTCATATGACTGATGATCCTCTCTACTGTTCATATCATCGCTCAATTGGTCATAAAATTGAAGATTGCTTTATTTTCAAAGATTGGGTAGAGCGGGCTCTACAACAAGGGGTCTTTACTCTATCTCCAAAGGCAAAGAACGAACCATATGTTGATTCTTCAAACATGGTGACAATCGAAGAAGTTGGAGTGGCTTCTCCAGTCGGCGAAAATTCTTCTTCTCGTTCACCGAGATGCCAATTTGGCATTCTGCCCGATGTCGGCTTCCCTTTCACCAACAAGTGGATAACAGCCTATCGATTTATGTACTTCCTAAAGCATCAGTCGAATTTCCATACAAACGAAGATGAGAAAGAAGGGACAACGATCGCGAAGAATAGGTCATCGCAAACATCAAGTAAGACTTTTGCCTCGACTACTGCCTGCTATATATCATAAATCTCTTCCATTTCCTTCAGCCATAATATATATCTAAAAAATAATTTTTTTAAAAAGAAAATAAAAAGAAAAAAAAAACAAAAAAACAAAAAAAGAGTCAACGAAGGAAAGAAGCATCCATATTCACACCTATCCACTGTTTCTTGCTTATATAAAGAATTGAGGGGAGCTCTGAATGAAGCTCTTTTGAATCCGGAATTATATGGAAATATTATAGCAGAGGAACACCGGACAATTCCGTTATACATTGGGCCTCACTCAATCGCCACCTGCATACCCAGATGGATTGCAATGACGTCATTCATACTTTTATACATTAGGTTTCACCCGATTGCCACCTGCATCCCCAGACGGATAGTGACGACATATATACCTTTATACATCAGAATTCACCTGATCACCAATTGCAGCATCCCCAGATGGATAACAGTGATATCATTTATACTTTTGTATATCGAGTTTCACCCGATCGCTACATGCATCCCAAGACAAGCTACGGTGACAGCACTCTTAGCCCGTTTACTACAGGATTATTTCAGCATACTGGCACAAGTGGTACACCCGTACACCCAGATGTCCCTGCCCCAGTGGTCAGTATATTCTTCTTCGTGACAACATTGCGGCCCATATAGTCGTTGAGTCACTTCGAGCTGATCTACGGTACACTCTTCGGTAGTCCCTACCCGATCATGTTCAACCTCAGCATATTGACACAAGTGGTACACCCAGATGTCCCTGCCCGAGTGATCAGTGTGTTCTTCTTCGTGACAACATTTCGGCCCATATAGTCGTTGAGTCACTTCGAGTTGGTCTACGGTACACTCTTCGGTAGTCCGTGTGTTCTTCTTCGTGACAACATTGCGGCCCATATAGTGATCGGGTAGTCCCTATAGTCCCTACCCGATCATGTTCAACCTCAGCATATTGGCACAAGTGGTACACCCAGATGTCCCTGCCCGAGTGGTCAGTGTGTTCTTATTCGTGACAATATTGCGGCCCATATAGTCGTTGAGTCACTTCGAGCTGGTCTACGGTACACTCTTCGGTAGTCCCTACCCGATCATGTTCAACCTCACAGATTGGCACAAGTGGTACACCCAGATGTCCCTGCCCGAGTGGTCAGTGTGTTCTTCTTCGTGACAACATTGCGGCCCATATAGTCGTTGAGTCACTTCGAGCTGGTCTACGGTACACTCTTCGATATTCCCCACCCGATCATGTTCAACCTCAACATATTGGCACAAGTGGTACACCTAGATGTCCCTGCCCGAGTGGTCAGTGTGTTCTTCTTCGTGACAACATTGCGGCCCATATAGTCGTTGAGTCACTTCGAGCTGGTCTACGGTACACTCTTTGGTAGTCCCTACCCGATCATGTTCAACCTCAGCATATTGGCACAAGTGGTACACCCAGATGTCCCTGCCCGAGTGGTCAGTGTGTTCTTATTCGTGACAATATTGCGGCCCATATAGTCGTTGAGTCACTTCGAGCTGGTCTACGGTACACTCTTCGGTAGTCCCTACCCGATCATGTTCAACCTCAGCATATTGGCACAAGTGGTACACCCAGATGTCCCTGCCCGAGTGGTCAGTGTGCTCATCTTCGTGACAACATTGCGGCCCATATAGTCGTTGAGTCACTTCGAGCTGGTCTACGGTACACTTTTCGGTAGTCCCTACCCGCGATCATGTTCAACCTCAGCATACTGGAACAAGTGATACACCCAGATATCCCTACCCGAGTAATCAGCATGTTCTGCTTCATGTCAACATTGTGCTCACCAGTTTGGGTTTTCCTCTTTTGCTTCGCACCTAATCTAGTGGGGGGCATTTGTTGGGCTGGCCCAAATGAGTTAAGTTTATACCAAAATAAAATAAAATAAAATAAAATAATATATATACATATAATCACCCACTCTTCTAATAAAATCTTAAAAAAATGTGGAATCCAAATTTTTATCTATTTCCAATCATTACTGGAATATATATACCAGATACAAAAAATTTGGAATCCAGATATTTATTCGTTCCCACATCATTACTGAAGATTTTACAAAATCTTCAACAAGATTTGCAATCATTTTAAAAAATTCTATCGGTTGGGAGCCTATAAAAGGGGCTCGGAAGCAGCAGGAAGAGGGAGGCTTCACTGAGAGAGAGAAAGAGAGAGGGGAAGAGAGAGCTCTGTTCACCAGGGGGTTTACAAAAAAAAAAAAAAAAATACTCCATTCCACTGTTAGCATAATGAGAAGAAGAAGGCTTGGGGGGTAGGAGAAGTAGCCATCGAGCTGCTGCCGCCCCGCCTTCGCCGTTGCCCCTCGCGTCGCCGCCGAAGCCGTCTTGTCAACCGCGCGCGTCTCCACCGAGCCGCTGCCCCGCGGGTCTCCACCGAGCCGCCGCCCTTCGCGTCGCCGCCGAGGCCATCTCGTCCGTCTTCGCGTCGCCGCCGAATCTGTCTCGTCCACCGCTCGCGTCGCCGCCGAAGCTGCTGCTCCCGTCTTCTTCCTGTGCCTTCGCAAGTTGAAACCCGCCGACGCCACCACCGTCCCCGTTGTTGTCCGCTTCCCCACCGCTCGCGTCGCCGCCGAAGCTCCTTCCTCTGCTTCGTGAGCAAGTAACCAGGAAACCCAGAAAATGGGTGGAATCATTACTTTGCTATGCTTAAATTTATATGTATCCTATAATATACATTTACTAATAGAATTATTATCAATATTGCTTTAAATAAAAAAATATATATAAAAACCTGATTGTGTGTGTGTGTGTCTATATATATATATATATATATATATATATACACACAAAGTTTAAGGCCACATTATTTATTTTTTTAAAAAAATAAAGCAAGTGAACATAAGCTTAATAGAGGACTCTTAATCATGGAGATAATATGACAATTGTGTTGGATATTATGAACTTCGCGGACATGTGCTTGATATTATGATCTTCGCGGACATGTGCTTGATATTATGATCTTCGCGGGCATGTGCTTGATATTATGGACTTCGTGGACTCATATATATACATAAATATATAAATGACTTAGTAAAAATTTTATTTTTTAATATTCATATAATATTATTGTCATCATTATTATTATAAAAAAAATAATAAAATATATATATATATATATATATATATATATATATATATATATATATATATTTGGAGTATGGTATTTTGATCACAATCAGCTTAATCAGAGATGGCCGGAATGTAACAAGGACGGCGTAATTAACCGGATACCTGCGGATACCCAGGAAGCATGAACCCTTCTAATTTCTGGTTCTTTTAAGTTTCTTTCCACAACATCCTCACGTTTTCTCCTCCTCACGGAAGAACAGGTGATTATATACATGGTTCAAACGGGTATAAATACCCGAACCATCAAAGAAAAATGGGTCCTGCAACCTCGTAAGCCAGTGACCATCCCTACTTTTTCATACCTTTCATACTTGCATTTACTATTTTCCTAGATAAGTTTCATACCAGCATTTACAATACTTCCTAGGAGTAGACTTAATTGTAATTGATTCCCAGTTACCCTTTATAACCCTTCTCCAAGCAATATAAATTCTTAATCGGCTATTCGGCTGTGTCGAATTCTTGTCACTGAATCCTAATTCGGCTCCTCTTGGCCAAAGTCTGTCTATCTCCAAACCTCTGTTCGGCTAATCTAGGTCGAACTCTCGAGAGAGTTTGATTAAGAAGAACCCGACCGAGGAGATCCCTCCTCAGGCCGTTCGCTTGATCCCTTTGGCACATGACGCATCACACTTAGAAGGTCAACCCCAAGGGCCGACAGTCAGCGCGACTTTTCGGCCCAACAGTTATACAATCTGATTTTGTTCGCTCACAATATACTGATGTTCCAGTGATATAATAGTTATATAATATTTCATTTTAGATCTAACCGTGAAATATTTGCAAGCGTAAATTGTTTGGTGTTTTTCAAAATACCAAAACTAGACTCTATATATAGAATTGAGTTTCTATATTTTTAAATGTATCAAGCTATTGGTGCTTCTGAATTTTTTATTTTTGGATAAAATTTTGTAGGATTAGAATATTATGATTTTCTAGGATTTAGTAGGTTGTTAGTGGAATAGCATAATTTAAGATGTGAAATTGATCAAAGTGATTGATCTAGTAATGAAAAACTTATAAGTGCTTTATGCTTTTAAAAACATTATAGTCGAACTCTCTCTCTCTCTCTCTCTCTCTCTCTCTCTCTCTATATGTAATGATCCGGACCCCCGCAGAACCTCCGCAACATTAATAGTGACTGTAGAAGGCTTGTACTGTGCAACGGAGCTTGTAGAAACGAAATTGGATATTTTTAATAGACTCTGCGCGAAAATCGGAGCAAATGGGATTTTCCGGGAGCTTTCGGCAAAATTTCGGATGAGAATTTGGCAAAACGGACGGCGGATTTGGACTCAGCGCGCGAAAACGGTCGAAACGGTATATTCGCTTTATTTTTCGGCACTTGGTACTGTTCACCGGAACAGTAACTGCCGGTCGGAATTACTGTTCCGGCCGGCGGCGGCCGCCGGCGAGCGGCGGCGGGCGGCGGCGCACGGCGGCGGGCAGCGGCGCAGCGGCGGGGCAGCGGCGGAGCGCGGAGGCGCGCGGCGCGGGCAGCGCGGGCAGGCGCGGGCAGGCGCGGGCAGGCGCGGGCAGGGGGCGCTGGTGCGCGGTCCACGGCTGGTCGTGCACCGGGTGCACCGAAAGTTCTATCTGCCACGTGGCAGCTTCCCATTGGCTGGCCGGTTTCTAGAAGCTTCTGGATGGTCGACACGTGGCAGCATCCTGTAGGCCGACAAATTTCCGGAAGACCCGGAGCGCGGACCGAGCACATGGACCACGTGGCCACGTGGCGAAATCGGTTGGCCCTGCACAGGCTGTTTCCTGTTTGGGCAACACGTGGCGCTTTCTGGATGGCCCGTTTCGGTGTTTCGTGTTCGGATCAGGATCCCGTGTGGGAATATTCCCTTTTGGCCCACTATATAAGAGCCCCTCACCCCTCTCTTTGCACCTCGTTTTGCGCGCCGAGAGAGAGAATCAGAAAAACTTCCCTCTACGAAAGTTGTTCCTCTCTCTCTCTTCTTTCTCTCTCTACAATCTCAGGAATTTAGGAGTTACAGATAGTGAGATATCTGCGACGCGGCGCACTGCGACGGTTTTCTTTTTAGGCCCATTTCCCGTCGCAGTTCCGTCGAAAATTCACTGCGGGCTAACCGGGTGGAATTTTTGGACGATTTTTGCGACAGCGCGACCGTAAGAGGTAGGGCTTCGATTTCCGTGTTGATCATTTTGCTCCATTTCGTACTTTTGGCACGATTCCCGAGTCCTCTTTGACCCCCCTTTTTACTGTGATGGTTTTTGGACAGCACCGACTTCTCCGATTTTTATCTTGACGTAGGAGCGTCAGATCGAGGCGTTTAAAGAGTCGATTTTGATCTACTCTTCGCGAGGAACGCAACCGTGATTTTTCTGGGATTTTAGGAGCTCATTTTAGAGGTGAAAAATTCCTCTTTTTCCGTGCTGTCTGAAAAACAGCAAATATTGTGCTTTTTGGGATTTGTATTTATACCGGGAGCGTTGATTTGCAGGATTTGAGGACTGTGGACAACCAGGAGACTACCTGGGGTGTTGTTTGAGCTGTTCGAGGTGGGCGGTTGTTGCTTACCTCATTTTTGACAAGCTCACTGGGATTACTAGAAATCCCCTAAAATAATGACAATTGATGAGAACCATTGGGACAAACTAACAGGACAAACTAACAGGACAATTGATGAGAACCATTGGGACATACTAATATGACAATTAATGAGAACCATTGGGACAACTAACAGGACAATTAATGAGAACCATTGGGACAAATTAATATGACAAATGACAAGGACCGCTGGGACAAACTCCCCTAAAATTTAATATAACCCCACAAATGATATGATGACTTATATTGGGACACTGTGATTGAGACAAAGGCTATGATCTCGCATGCAAATGACTTTTATTCAGTAAATCAATTGTTTTAAACCTTTGACACTATTTTACAACTTTTAAAAATAAAGACAGTTGCATGCATGCCCGGACATCAGGTAAGGCCACTATTCATTGCTACACTATCATATTGGGATTTGAACATGTTTCATTGTTGTCCTTTGCATCCAGATGTTGTTGCTCAAGTATGAGCAGGGGTTTGGGATAGTGTAGTCGAGATTGTGCTAGATTGTGGACTTGTGGGGTATTGCGGTGACCGCGGACAGTAGGCGGTCGACCAGATGTTTATCCTTGCATCAGATAGGGGTTGAGTCTGGTTTATTTTTGCATCAGTTGGGGATTGGGCTTTTCTTTAGTGGATGGCTTTTTCCACTTTGATCATAGTCATGATCCAGTCCTGCTTTTGATACTTATCATACCGGCGCGGTTATTGCCCGGTGGTGCTTTACTCGTGTGGGTCGCTCCCCTCGAGTTCCACTCTAGAGGCTGGGGCCAGACAGTTATTGACAGTTTTGCTATCACGTCGGCGCGGATTTTTGCCCGATGATGAGAGCGGAGCAGGCAGTACCGATCGTGGATCAGATGACGGATTGGGTTATTTTGGACAGTTCTGTTTACTGATGCATGCATACAGTTTTTATAGCCAGTACCGCAGTAGAGGCATAGTAGTGGTAGTTTACTGTTTCAGTACCTTACTTATCTTACCACTTCCCCTTTTTCCTCTAGTAGTCCTAGTGGGTGCGTCAGAGTTGAGGTTTTACCCACTAGGGGAGGCTATTGGTTTATCTGGTAGTTCTCACCCCCATTGTTATTTTCTGTTTCTTTCTTCTCCTTTATTTTTGCAGAGTCATCTGCGGGAGCTGCTAGGCCATCGGCAGCTGATCGAGGTAAGGGGATCGCTGAATAGATAGATCTCCTGTGAGGCTGAGAGCTATTAGACAGATACTGTACCCTCCACTCAGACTGTGATATTCTCCTTTCATTTTGGGGTCTGGCGTTAGCCAGCTGGTTGTACTATTTTGGTTGCTGGGAGATTATTGTACTTATTACTGATGTATTTGTAGTTCCAGTCTGAGATACTATGTGGTTCTTCTATTTCAGCTCTGTATTATGCTCTTTTATTGTTAGATTATATCTGAGCAGGTTACCAGCGCTTCGTGTACGCGGAAAATTCCGTGTGTACGGCGGATCTGTAGACGAGCCCGGGTTCCGGGGCGTGACACTATATATATATATATATATATATATATATAGAAGTAGACTAAAATACTATTAATTGCACCGAGTCGTTGGTGCTATTAGCTTTTTGGCTCTTGGATGATAGGATACGCGGTTAGGATGATAGTCAAAATGATAGATCTAACGGTGGAAAACTTGATAGCACCTTGATGCTATATATATATATATATATATATATATATATATATATATATATATATAATTGAGCTCCTATACTTTTAAAAGTACCAAGTCATTGGTGCTTGTAAGTTTTTAGCCCTTGGATGAAAAGATGTGAGGTTAGAAGGATGCTATGCGCCTTAGATTTAGTGGGTGGTTGATGGAATAACATGATCTAAGGGTTGAAATTAGTCAAAGAGATAGATCTAAAGATAGAAATTTTACAAGCACGATTTGCTTGGTGCTTTTACCAGCATAGTAGCCGGAATATATATATATATATATATATATATATATATATATATATATATATATATATATATATATATATATATATATATATATATATATATATTATCATAAAATTTGTCACTCCCCGAGTTTTGAAAAGCAGTAATTTTTTTTTTATTTTTTTTTATCAGAGTTGAAACCAAACTTGAGGGCGTAACCAGATCGCCACATGCATAGAAAATTCTTTTTCTACACTGATAGAGTCTTCCCGTTATATTCACGGCTAGACAAGTACAAGCTGCACAATCGGAGATACAACTAAACATACTAATAATCTATTCGCCACAATAATCCACAACTACGTTCTAAAACTACATAATAACCATATAACATCAATATCTGGAATAACTAGAACATGCTAATCAATATCGCAAAGAATAAACTGAATCTCATAGTATAGCTAGCTACAGAGCTCGCAACATAGGGACGAATCTATCTTAACGCCTCACCAACTAATCCCAATATCCCACCACCCGACCGATCCGAAAAAATGGCTACCAAAAGATGTGAGATACAACTGAAATGTATATATATATATATATATATATATATATATATATATATATATATATAGCTAGGTTGGAATATTATCGATAGCACCAAGCTATTAGTGCTACCAATTTTTTAGCCTCTGGATTAAGAGGTGTGCGATTAGGATGATAGTGGTCCCCTAGGGTTTAGTTGGTAGTTGGTTGAATAGTAAAAATTTTAGGGGACCACTATAATCCCAACTGCATGTCGTTTCATCCAATGGCTAAAAACTTGGTAGCACCAATTGCTTTGTGCTATCGATACTATCGATAGCATCAAGTCATTGGTGCTACTAATTTTTTACTCCTTGGATTAAAAAATGTGCGATTAGGATAATATTGGTCCCCTAGGGTTAAAAGTAGTAAGTCATTGGTGCTTGTAGGTTTTAACTCTTGGATGAAAGTAGTAAGTCATTGGTATTTTTAAAAATTATAATGATAGTGGGCTCCTTGGGTTTAGTAGGTGATTGGTGGAGTAGTATGATCTAAGAGATAAAATTAGTCAAAATGATAGTTCTATTAGTAGAAAACTTGCAAGCTCCAATTGCTTGTTGCTTTTACAAGCATAATAGCCGAACTCTCTCTCTCTCTCTCTCTCTCTCTCTCTCTCTCTCTCTCTCTCTCTATATATATATATATATATATATATATATAGTCCGGCCACTATACTCTTTGAGTACGATCAACTTCGTACTCATAAGTTGTTTTCAATGATAGAGTTTTCGAATCAATGATCCATATCGTTAAATATGATTTAGAGTATTTGAAATTTCTAGAAACTAAATATCATAATTTTTCGACATTATTTATCTTACGATCAAAAGATCTCAAAATTGATAATTTTTAACGGTCGGTATAGGATGCTTGCTAGTTTAACGGTGCAAAAGAATCGGAATAGGTTAAATTTTTGATAGAAAATTTTATTCATTATCTAGATAGAGATCTATAACTCCGATTTTAAATTGAAGAATTCAATTCACTATTTTTAGGAGGTCGTTCGATTTTAATCGTTCATTTTATACTCACTTGATGGATTTGATTATAATTTTGAAAAATTACAAAATTTAGTTTTTAGAAGTTTAAAATGCTTTACATCATATTTAATGGTATGTGTAACGCTCCAACTTTCCAGGGAATCACCCATCCTAGAATTACTCTAGCTCTAGTACGCTTAACTCGTCTAGTTACCACCCAAAATGCTATAGCTGGGTTAAGAGATTTAATCCTATTATATCATTTATATATAGGACTAATCCAAATTCCATGGGTGTCACATTCTTCCTCCCTTTAAGTCCTGACGTCCATGTCAGGCTCAAGCACACTCACAAGTATCAGACGATGTGAGACTCATCTCGCTAGCCTTAGTCAACCTTGTGGGGAGCTGCACTACACCCACAACGGTCATTAGCCGCTAGCATTAGTCGACCTTGTTGGGAGCTGTATTTCACCCACAACCGTCATTAGCCGGGGAGCCACGCGCTACCCGCTATAACCCTAGCTCAACCGAGACTCATATCATATTTTCGGCTGGTGATTGGCTCTGATACTAACAGTGACGTTTCAACTTCTCAGGGGGCACCCATCCTAAAACTACTCTAACTCTAGCACGCTTAACCTTCTTAACCTCTTGGGTCTAGTTACCACCCCAAATGCTATAGTCGGATTAAGAGATTTAGTCTTATTATATCATTTATATATAGGACTAATTCAAATTTCAGGGATGTCACAGTATGGATCGTCAATCCGAAAGCTTCATCATCGAAAACAGCTTATGAGTACAAAGGGATTGGAAACAACTATATATATATATATATATATATATATATATATATATATATATATATATATATATATATAGTATTTTATTGAATAAATAAATTTTTGATGAATTTTTTTAAAAAAAATTGAATAATTTAAATTAATATTTAAAAGAATAAATAATAAACAAAAAAAATATTTAAAAAAGAAAAAATAAATAAACAGGCCGGTCCAATGCTTAGGCCCGGTCCAAAATGGACGGGCCACCTCTGGGACTGTTGCCCAGCCCGGCACAGCCAGCACCTCATGCTGGGTCGTCCTGCGGGCTATGCCACAGCACGACCCGCAACCGTGCCGAGCTGGGCCGGCCCACGGGCCACCCGGTCTGCTTTACACCCCTAGGTGAATGGAATATACTTACACACCCAGTGCAAGCGATAATTACTCTGTATATACATATTTATGCAGAGAAATGCTTTGGGTTTCCAGAGTTCTTAGTCAACAGCTAATTAAATTTTTTTATATTATAATTGTCAACATATTAATAACATATAAATAGAACATTATAAGAAATAATTAGCAATACGCTGTTTTAGTTTGATCCTAAGTTATTATTATTTAGTTCATATCCCTAGATTAGCCATGATTTTTGGAATAGACTGGAATTAAAGAAAATTCATGTCTGGTTGAGAATTGAACTACTTCGAAAGATAAGAAAATTAATATTTGGATGATTAGAAGACGATAGTGTGTGATTATAATTATAAAATATAGGAATTTACCTAATTAACAAGAATTAAAGTATTAATTAAATGGCAAGTTAATAAATCAATTGAGTAATTAACTACGAACAATAGATGAGGCACTCATTTTTGTAGAAGCACAATAATTTGTTAATTTAACTTTAAAAATATTTTTTGTATGTTAATTGATTAATCTGTTTGTTTAATTAATTCTTTAGTTAATTTTTTAATCAGTTAGATACTTAGCTTATAATATATTAAATAGACTACGCATATTAGTTAATTAATATAAATACTACTTAATAATAAGCATGTCAAATAGTTAATTACTTAATTAGCCATTTATTCATGAATAATAAATTAATTGCTCAAGTAGTTAAATAAACAGTTAATAGTATTATAAGTTAACTGTTGAAAGGCTCAACCTAAAATGCAAACACATAAGCTTTTAAATTTGGTTCCAGCTGTTCTAACATAGTATCAGAGCTTGGTTCACACCTCTCTTGTTCTCAGCTGGCCCAGTGGTCGCGAAGTGCTGGTCGCGACTAGCACGTGAAGTTGTTTGTGCTGCAACTTAGTGGCTTCTAATATGTGGATTGAGTTTGGGCCACGTATTAGTAGAGATTTAATACATGGCCGAAAAGATACTCTCTCTTTTTTTTGATTGGCAACCCTTTAATGTGAATTAATTTGATTCTGTTATTTTCATCAATTAAATTTCGGGTCTTGTTAAATTCAACATAGATTCTCATACATTTAACTTTTCTTAGGACTCTTCAACTAATGAAACGTGGATTTCGTTAAGCCGATTGAGTAGGAACCCTTGGCAATGGAATCAACTAATCTTTGTCAATCATGGCATTGATATCTTCTAGGAAAGAAAAGAAGGAGAATAACTTAATGAAGAAAACTTTACCTTCAGCTTCTTCCTCTTGGATTGAACCTATAAATGTATTAAGATTAACCGAGAGCTTTGGAACATCAAGGGACTTTACGAATCATCTCACATCAAATACACACGACTCACATGTTGGAGTGAGGATTAGGGTGCCAAGTTACTAATTTGATTAGTCATTTTCTCTTCGTTTTACTTGTTTCTGACTAGTGTTTGAGAAGAAATTGAGAATGATCATTACATTTTGGCAATAGTAGATATATTCCTGATGAATATTTTAAACTGAGAGAAATGAAAATGGTACTATTGCGATGAATTAGGTAGGTTACCTTTGCTCTGGTAGCTCGATTGCAGTCTATTAGCAAGGATAATTGACTAATTTTTTGAGAGAAATATAGCATACTATTCGTTTCGTTTATTTTGAAATAAACTTAGCTGGAAATGTGAAGCAACTAGGCTTCGAACTCGGGACCTCGGCTATCAACCACCAAGTCTTTTGCAACTTGTGCTAGGGACAGTTGATAGGATAATTGACTAATTGTTTACTGAAAAAGGCTACAGTAAGGGGAAACTAGTACAAGCGTACAACATTTTTTTATTGAACATGATGGCAAAATTTCCACTGCAGTGCAAAGTTATGCAAACAACGTTGTATTTGTTTCCACTTACATGTTTGACTACTTTGCTCAACTTCTTGAATATTATTATGTTCGTTCAACTAAATTTATCACTAAACATTCAGGGGATTGTCACAATTCCAAAGGAGTGGTGGATATGTGTGTGGTTGGAGCGATTAATAATTACACCAAACAACTATATAGCTACGGAGACTCAACAAGTTCATGTGAGAACACTATAAGCATTTAGCAATCCTTCAAACTTACTCTTTTCATGGCCTAGATCATTTCTATAACATCAAATAATATGCTATCAGATAATTTGACGGAGAGCTTGATGTTCCTCGCACATTTTGTTGGAGACGTACACCAACCTCTGCATGTAGGGTTCGAGGCCGATGAAGGCGGTAACACAATAATCGTTCATTGGTATCGAAGGAAAACCAACCTTCACCATGTCTGTCTCATTCTACCCTTCTTCAAATTGTATATTTCTTAAATTGCAAATTATGAATATTTTCTTTAGAACATTAATTAATGTTAGATTCTTCTTGTCCTACAAGGTATGGGATGTAAGCATTATAGAAACTGCAATGAGTGATTTTTATGAGGATAATCTTTCTACCATGATAGACGGTATCAAAATGAATATCACTGTAAGTATATTTTTGACTTCAAATTTACTTACTCAATTTTTCCACTTAGTTTTTCATCTTATTACCTGGTATTTCAAGGTCAATGTCTGCCTTCTGCTGCCGCATTTCTAGAATCAAAGATACAGTGAATGTCCTGCTAATGAAGGTTAAAAATCTCCCAAATGAATTGATCGAGAAGAAACCACAGCCTATTTAGAACTTGGTGTATCTACGAATAAATAGTATCTTTGTCATGTTTCTTTTTCAAATAATATCACACACGCATATCAACTGTCCCTAGTGCAAATGGCAAAGTTTTTGGTGGTTGATACCCGAGATCCCGAGTTCGAAGCCTATAGTTGCTTCACATTTCTAGCTAAGTTTTATTTCAAAATAAATGAAACGGATAGCATGCTACTTTTTTCTCAAAAAAAAATATCACACATGCAAGGCTAAGAACTGGTCAAGAAAAAAGAACAGCTAAATTATCAATTATGAATTTTTTTTTTTTTTTTTTTAATGGTTGCAGATTCTAACCCAGCATTAAACTTATAAGCTAAAATCTCTAGATATTTTGACTACTATAGTATTCTTATTTCGCTGACAATATAAATGTATTTAGATAGTAGATTCCATCGCAGATGACTACTAATTAGGGCAAACATATAATAAAAGAAGTTGAGGGACTATAAAAGAAAATAAATATCAGCACAGTACAGCACGCGCAGAGAGAGGCTCGATGGCGGATTAATTAGGGCAAACATTTGTAGAACATTACCAGCCGATTTCATGATAAACTTTTAAATGATTTTATTTCTCCATCTAAGATTTAATATATCTGTTTAGATCATAAAGGTATCTACTACTATTATCTCTTCTTGTAGAATGGATGGTCTGATGATGTTGACAGCTGGGAGAATTGTCGGAACAAAAGAGCGACCTGCGCCAACAGGTAATCGTAACATTTGTGCTTGCTATTGCATGTAAACACATCAGTTAACTTCCTATTTATCGGCATTTGTTCTTTCCTAAAGGAATTGTGACTCGTTTAGTAAACGGTGTTGTTACTTTCTCTAGATAATCATTTCATCAAGTTAAAGCGAGTAAGTTATACACCGTAAACAAATGCATTCGAAACTAATGAAACGAAACGTGCAGCTACGCCTTGGAGAGCATACACTTGTCCTGCAACTATGCTTACAAAGATGTTGAACAGAATTCAACTTTAGGTGGTAAGTGATCAAATATTTCACACCCAACTAATCTTTAATTTGTTTTCATTTCTCTATAACAGTTAGGTCTTATGCTGAGTTTCGTTCGGAATGCAGATGAGTATTTCTTTTCCCGGTATCCTGTTGTTGAGAAAAGGATAGCACAAGCAGGTATCAGATTGGCTCTGATCCTCAACAGGATATTTGATGGGAGTTCAAATGATGATGGGAAGATATTAGTGCAATGAATTAATTGGTGAGGCACATTAATTGAAAATTTGAAACCTGGTGTTGCAATTCTCTATTTAATAGAATACCTGATGTTCTTATTTGAAGGAACTCTCTTGTTTTCGATAGTTACTGTTTTGATGAGTGAATAAAGTTTCTGAATATATATATATATAGCCCTAGAAGGTTTTTATTATGAAACTGTAACGATCAGACGAATCCGCAGCCAATCGATGATGCTACGAGCAGAGATTAGGCATGGCGGTGAGGATGATGATCACCTTCCCGGACGATCCATCGTCGATCTATGACGAAATTGCTCTGAGTTCGGTGATGGTGAGGATGATGGGGTTGGATTCGATCAATGGATCGATCCAATATGGATTTGTGGTTTGATCTGGAGCTTGATTGAGAGAGATGAGGAAGAGGAGGGAGGAAGAACAGAGAGTAGAGAGATGAGAGAGAAAATGTGGAAGAGGGAAATAACTGTTGATTCAAAATATTCGTTGGTTGTTTTCTGTTACAACTGCCTATTTATACCCCTTGAATAGAGTGGGCTAATTTGTAATTATGTAGTTGCTATGAGAGTTATTAGCAAAAGTCACAACTGTGTACATGGGCTCCAGTTGGGCCCAATTCGTATCTTCTGGACCTTCCGGTTGGGCCATTCCTCCACCTTGTGTCGCTCCTATAGCCCAGCAGCCTCGCCCGTCTAAGGCTCCGACCCGTGGAAGCCTCTGGAACCGGGTCTCGATCCGCTCTTCCCACCCGATCCGCTGAAGCCTCCCGAAGCACTGACGCACGTCGCTTCTCACCTACCCAGTACGATACCCTAACCCTCCACAGCTTCCTCAGGTTAGCTCCCACCCTCGGAACCTTTCCATCTCTACTACTCCTTCTAACCTCTTCTCCACCGAGCTCTACACCTCCTTCTACCCACCTGAGGCATCTCCTCGACTACAGTTGTAACACTCCACCTCCCTTGAAGCTATCCTTGTCCTCAAGGATCGAGGGTAGGGTACTTGTTCTTCATCACCTCATAATCCTCCCAAGTGGCCTTCTCGACCCCCAAGTTGCTCCACTTAACGAGTATTTGGGTGATGGCTGTATTCCCGCGCTTCAACAGTCTTTTGGCGAGGATTTGCTCCGGTCGGGTGGCCAGCTGACCATCTTCTCCACCTTCAAGATCCCCCTCGGAACTCTGCTCTGCTTGGGGTAATCCCCTTTTAAGCTGCGAGACATGGAAAGTGGGATGAACCTTGGCACCTTCTGGCAGTTTCAATCGGTAAGCGACCGGTCCAATTCTTTGGATTATCTCATAAGGTCCAAAGTACCTTGAGGTAAGCTTCAAGCTCTTGCGTACAGCTACGCTGCTCTGCCGGTAAGGTTGAAGCTTAAGGTATACCTTTTCACCCACCTTGTATTCTTTATCTATTCTCCCTCGGTCTGCGTTTTGTTTCATGCGATTTTGGGCCACCTTGAGCTTCTCTTTTAGGACCTGTAGCATCTGTTCTCTATCCTTTTGCCATTCCTTCACTGTGGGACCAACCTCTGTTGTTGCCTGAGATATGGTGGTTGCGGGTGGTTTATATTCGTAGAGGGCTTCAAAGGGGGTCATCCCTAAGGAGGAGTGGTGGCTGGTATTATACCACCACTCTGCCAGGGACAACCACCGTGACCACTTACTCGGCTGCTCAGAGCACATGCACCTTAGGTATGTTTCAAGGCACCTATTTACCCTCTCAGTTTGGCCATCGGTTTGGGGGTGATAAGCCGTGCTCATGTGCAATTTAACTCCAGAGATTTTGAATAGTCCTTGCCAGAACTCACTGGTGAACACCTTGTCCCTATCTGAGATTATTTCCTTAGGCATGCCATGCAGTTTGTAAATAGTATTAAGGAAAGCTTTAGCAACTGTATAGGCAGTGTAAGGATGGGTAAGAGGAATGAAATGTGCATATTTTGTCAACTTGTCTACCACTACCAGTATTGTGTCTCGTGTCTCAGATTTTGGTAATGATTCAATGAAGTCCATACTTACTACTTGCCAAGCTTGCGTGGGTATGGGCAGTGGCTGCAACAAGCCAGCATAGGGAGTACCATCAATCTTGTTTTTAATGCATACTTCACAGGATTTAACCTTGTTTTCTACATCCAATTTTAACCCAGGCCAATAGAAGTAGGATTTGAGTCTTCTGTAAGTGTTGTCTATTCCCGAATGTCCCCCCAGAGCTGAGGAGCGAAGTTGATCCACCAAAGTAGTTCTCAATTGGCCATTATTGCCTATATAAAGTCTGCCCTTGTACCTTAACAGGCCTTGCTTTTGTGTATAGTCCCCTGGTTGGTTAGGGTGGACCAGTGCTTCCACCAACAATTGTTGAGCCTTTGGGTCCCCCTGGTAGCTCTCTTCTACTTCAATAATCCATGCAGGAATTGTAGCTGATAAGGCTTGATTACTACCCACCTCTGTAACCACTCTAGAGAGGGCATCTGCAGCTTGGTTCTCCCTTCCCTTCCTGTACTTAATTGTGTACTCTAAGCCCATTAGTTTAAACATTCCCCTTTGCTGTGTGGCTGTGGTAATTCTATGCTCAAGGTGATACTTTAAACTCTCATGATCAGTATGTATGACAAAGGGTCTGGGACTTAAGTAGTGTTTCCACTTACTGACTGCCAGTAGAATGGCCAAAAATTCCTTTTCATAGGTAGAAAGTCCTCTATTCCTTGGGCTAATAGCTTTACTGATGAATGCAATTGGCCTCCCCTCTTGTGACAGTACTGCTCCCATTCCAGTCTCACATGCATCCACTTCCACTACAAAGGTCTTAGTGAAATCAGGCATCGCTAAAACTGAGGCAGTAGTCATAGCTAATTTCAACTTCTCAAAAGATTTCTGTGCATCTTCTGTCCACTTGAAGTTATCCTTTTTTAGAAGATCAGTTAAGGGTCTGCTGATTCCTCCATAGCCTTTAATAAATTTGCGGTAATAGCCCGTAAGGCCTAAGAATCCTCTCAACCCTTTAACAGTGGCAGGTTGTGGCCATTCCACCATGGCTGTGATCTTACTTGGATCAGTTGCCACTCCTTCCGAAGATATGATGTGTCCCAGATATTCCACAAAGTTTTGCCCAAATGAACACTTACTTCTCTTAGCTAATAGTTGGTTACTTTCAAGCAGTCCAAGCACTATGTCCAAATGATTAGCATGATCCACTAAATCCTTGCTATAGATAAGGATATCATCAAAAAAGACAAGTACAAACTTTCTTAGATAGGGTTGGAATACCTCATTCATCACTGCTTGAAATGTGGCTGGAGCATTGGTTAGGCCAAAAGGCATGACCAGAAACTCATAATGCCCAGCATGTGTTCGAAATGCAGTTTTCTCGATGTCATCCTCATGCATCCTAATTTGATGGTAACCAGATCTCAGGTCAATTTTGGAAAACCACTTCGAACCCCCTAGCTCATCCAATAAGTCATCAATTATGGGTATAGGGTACTTATCTTTTATAGTGGCTTGATTCAGTTTTCTATAATCCATGCACATTCTCCAACTTTGATCTTTTTTTTTTACTAGAAGTACTGGGGAAGCATAAGGGCTAGAGCTCTTCCTGATAAATTGTGACTCCAACAGATCTGCCACTTGCTTCTCCACTTCTCCTTTCTGCTCATAATTATGCCTGTAAGGTCTGGTATTCAGGGGTTTGGTTCCTGGCTGTAAAGGGATCCTGTGATCCTGTTCTCTTTTTGGGGGAAGTCCCTTTGGTTCTAGGAAGACTCCTGCATGCTGTTCCAGCACCTTCTGTATCACTTCTGGTATGGTCTCCTCACATCTTTTGGGACTACCTTGAGTTGTGCTATGGCACAGCAGTTGCCTTGCAGACTAGCTTTAACCCATTGCTTAGCTCCTATGGTTTTGAGCTTGGCCCCTTCAGCAATTCCCTCTATAGTTACTGACTTCCCATCCTTGCTGAAAGTTATTGAGTGATTAGAGTAGTCAAAAGTCACTCTTTCATATCTTTTAAGCCAATCAATGCCAAGAATTATGCTTGAGCCATCAAGCCTAATGACCCTAAGATCAGTTTGATAGGGCTCTCCATGCATTACCCACTGGAATCCTGAGCACTTCAACTTGCTCAACACTTTATGCCCATTGGCCACTGTGACAATAAGGGGTGCAGCTGCAGTCATACTAGCTTTCATATCTTTTGCCACTTGATAATCTATGAAGCTATGGGTACTCCCCGTATCAATGAGCAGTACTAATGGTTTTCCCCCACATTCCCCTTGTACCTTTATGGTTTCTTGGGGTATTTCTCCACTAAGAGCATGGACAGAGATTGCCCTCTCATAGGTTTCTGCTAGCTCATCTTCTTCTTCTTCTTGGAGCAATCCCTCATCAAAGACTTCATCTATCTCTGCCTCCCTTTCCAACTGATTTAACAGTTTACCTTAACATTGATGCCCTGAGAAATATTTGTCTCCACATTTAAAACACAACCTAGCTGCTCTTCTCTGCTCTATCAATTGTCTGTTAGCACCAGGTTGCCAAGTTGGATTTTTGTGGTTAGTAGCTTTACTATCCTCAGCCACTTTGGTGTTGCCTTTCTGATTGAAAGATTTGGGTGCTTGGTACCCTGGGATTGATACGTTGCTGGACCTGTACATGTTCTTGTGCCTTTTCCACATCATAGATAAAGCTTGCTCATGAAGTTTAGCTTGCTCAAACACTTCCTCCAATGTAGTTGGGTTAGAGAGGTCTATAAAGGGAACTAGCTCTTCCTTGAGCCCACTGATGTAGCTCTGAATGAAGTGTTCTTCATTTAGGGTGGGATTCAAATACAGCATCCTAGCCCTCAGATCCTCAAACCTCTCCTGATAAGCCTCCACACTTGTAGTTTGTTCTAGTTTGTGCAATTCTCCGACCAACTTCTTCATAGAAGGCCCTTCAAATCTCCTGCAAACAGCATCTACAAACTCTCCCCAGTCCAACTCAGATTTGTCAATCATGTAACCCTCCTTCCATCTGTGGGCTTTTCCAACAAAATGCATAGTAGCTATGTCAACCCATTGTTCCTCTGGAATCTGATACAACTTGTAGAATTGCTCACTTCTGCTTAGCCATTCTCTTGGCTCCTCACCACCAAATGTAGGGTAATCCAATTTGGGATATGGAATATAATGCTGCTGTCTTTGATTTTGATGGTTTGACTGACTTTCTATTCCCACTTGGGGTGTGGGCAGCACCCCTTTGCCCCTGTCTTCTCTGTAAATATTTTTTGTGCTACCACCAGGCATTCCTGAACACCCCACTCTACCTTCCTTAATCTGGAAAGTTGGCATTGGTTCAGTTTTGAGGGAATGGGCTTGAGATCCAAACATCTTCATTAATTGTTCATGTCTTTTTGCTGATTCTAACTGTTGAGCCTCATATCTTTGTTGGCTTACCATTTGAATCTCTTCCAACTGATGCCCTATTGTGCCAAATCTTTCATTGTACTCATTACCAAATTGCTGCAACTTACTATCAATGATGGTATGACACTCAGTGGTCATAGACTGCATTCTCTCCTCAAGGTTTTTGATCTGTTCATTCATATCCCTAAGTCTGGTACCTTCTGCCATTTCTGTGAGGTATGGTTCTCTTGTATTGTATTGAAATCTATTGTTTTTAGATTTCCCTATCTTGAGTAATATTTTGCTGATACTCTTCTTTTTCTTCGCACAGGAACAATTTGGGGCAACAATACACTAAGGATGAATCAAAGCAACTTTTGGGGAAAGGTCTTAATACCTCTCAACCAGCGGATTGCTGATTGTGTGTAGAATGCTTGATTCTGATGCTTGTTGTTCCTTAATTGCTGTGTTGCTCAAATCTGGAACTGATTGCTTCAACAGTTGCTTGTAGCCCCGATTATTGCTTGTTGCCTTGATTGCTGCTTCGCGATCCCTGGGATCGGAACAGCTCTGATACCAATTTGTAACGATCAGACGAATCCGCAGCCAATCGATGATGCTACGAGCAGAGATTAGGCATGGCGGTGAGGATGATGATCACCTTCCCGGACGATCCATCGCCGATCTATGACGAAATTGCTCTGAGTTCGGTGATGGTGAGGATGATGGGGTTGGATTCGATCAATGGATCGATCCAATATGGATTTGTGGTTTGATCTGGAGCTTGATTGAGAGAGATGAGGAAGAGAATGGAGGAAGAACAGAGAGTAGAGAGAGAAGAGAGAGAAAATGTGGAAGAGGGAAATAACTGTTGATTCAAAATATTCGTTGGTTGTTTTCTGCTACAACTGCCTATTTATACCCCTTGAATAGAGTGGGCTAATTTGTAATTATGTAGTTGCTATGAGAGTTATTAGCAAAAGTCACAACTGTGTACATGGGCTCCAGTTGGGCCCAATTCGTATCTTCTGGACCTTCCGGTTGGGCCATTCCTCCACCTTGTGTCGCTCCTGTAGCCCAGCAGCCTTGCCCGTCTACGGCTCCGACCCGTGGAAGCCTCTGGAACCGGGTCTCGATCCGCTCTTCCCACCCGATCCGCCGAAGCCTCCCGAAGCACTGACGCACGTCGCTTCTCACCTACCCAGTACGATACCCTAACCCTCCACAGCTTCCTCAGGTTAGCTCCCACCCTCGGAACCTTTCCATCTCTACTACTCCTTCTAACCTCTTCTCCACCGAGCTCTACACCTCCTTCTACCCACCTGAGGCATCTCCTCGACTACAGTTGTAACACTCTTCCCACCCGATCCGCCGAAGCCTCCCGAAGCACTGACGCACGTCGCTTCTCACCTACCCAATACGATACCCTAACCCTCCACAGCTTCCTCAGGTTAGCTCCCACCCTCGGAACCTTTCCATCTCTACTACTCTTTCTAACCTCTTCTCCACCGAGCTCTACACCTCCTTCTACCCACCTGAGGCATCTCCTCGACTACAGTTGTAACAGAAACCCTTTCTACTGGAGTTAGAAGCAGTAGTTTCAAATTATATGTAGCTTCAAATTAGGCTAAGATGCATAAAACTTTCTTATAAATATTCAATTTTTTATTTTTCTCTCCTGCATTTTAAAAATTTATATTTTCCTCGCTTAAAATTTTAAAAATATTTTTTGAGAGTTATGGCGTAAAAGGAGAGGGCGAAATAACCAAATTGCTCTTGTTCTAGGAGATTTTTTTCTTTTAATATATTTCGTTCATTTTTAATAATATTTTTAATATGAATTATAAGAAATGGATGGAAGTGAGCTAAATGAATTAACTTGAATTTTTAAAAAAGTAAAATATAATTTTTTGAAACGGATATTTACATAAAGTTTTATGTAAGCTGTTCTTTTAATTATTTTTCAGTAGAAACTTAATTTTAACTTTTGAAAGAAAAAAGGTAAATTATATTTTGGTCCTCGAACTATGATCCAGTGACCTGCTAGTCCTCAAACTTTAATTCAGAATAATTTCTAACTTAGATTATACGGTAGGTAGGTAGGTGACACTCTAGTCTTCGAATTTTAATTGGTTGTAATAGTTGTAATTTTTGTCTAGTATTGCAAGATGTGATATTTTAGTTCTTAATTTTTTTAAAAAAACTTTACAATTAATTTTTTATTTTTTGAATTAAGGATTGATAAATTTGTGAGACCCTTAGTCATATATATATATATATATATATATATATATATATATATATATATATATATATATATATATATATATATATAAAGTAAGTCTAAATTTTTTAATTCAGCTATAATATTTTGAATGATAGTAAGATCTAAAAAATTAAGGTAGCGTTTGGTTCGGGGATAAGAAAAATTTTGTTATACCGGGGATAGGTATAGATTCTGGTATTAGCAGGAATTAGTGTAAATTTGCGTTTGGTTGAGTTTATGAGTTATACCAGGATTAAAGAAAATTATGTTTGGTAAATTATATAGGAATAAGGAGAATAAGATGAATAGGAAAAAATTGTGTTTGGTTGAGTATAGAGGAATAAGAAGAATTGATAAGTGATAAATTTGTGTATTTTTAATATAAAGGTTTACTTAATTCAAGATGGATCCGCTCCATAAATAAAAATGCTCGGCCCACTTAAAAAAAAAACTTTTCTATTTAGATAAAGTCGAAAATAATAGATCTCGCCCAAATTGAAAAGTTTCACTATTGATCCGAAAATATATTCATAATTATTTAATTATAATTTTTTTTAGATTAATATAAGATTTTGCATAATTTTTCTATAAACAATATTTTATTCAAAGATTCTCTCTGCATGCAATTTTTTTAAAAAAAAAACAAAAAATATAGCTTTAACTTTAAAACTAATGAAATATTTTTTCTAGAAAATATGAACCTTAAAATTTAAAATATGAACCTAAAAATTTTAATTTTGATTTATAAAATTTTTAATTTTAAAATTTAAATTTTATATTTTATATTTGACCTGATATTCGAAATTTAGAATAGAAAATTTTGAATTCTCACATTTACAATTTGTGTTTTGAAATTTAAAATTTTAAAATTTTATTTTAGAAAATATGTATTTCAATTTAAAATGATATGGACATAAGCTATAAAAAAAAAAGTAACTTCAAATAAAATTTTTCCAAACTGACGAGAGTTACCGGCATTATCAAAAAAATAAAGTTTCACAATTTGAATATTCAAATATAAAATTAAAAAAAAATTGAAATTTAAAAATTCAACTATAAAATTTAAATTTAGAAAAAAAATAAATTAAATTTGAAATTGAAATTTTAAAATATAAAATTAAAATTTGAATGTTTAAATCTTAATGTAAAATTTCAATTTAAAATTTAAAATTTGAATTTAAATTTTTAGTTTTAATTTTAAAATATTAATTTTAAATTTAAATTTTGAAATATTGGTATTTTTAATTCAAATTTAAAGCCGGTAGAAAGCAGCTCTGGTTCTCTCGAACCCCGTGCCACACATGGGTTCCGCCCAATTCCAGCTGGGGGTGGGAATTCCAATTCCCACCCCCATACCCCCTATTCCAGATTAATTGGAATCCGAATTCCAACTATACTTATCCCCGTTTGGGTATGGAAACGGGGATAAGGGGGTTATTCCCCCCTTATCCCCGTTACCAAACGGGGCCTAAAAGAATTAAATATGCTAGAATAATTTTAAAATGAATGACTCTTTAAAATATGGAACGTCACAGAATTATATTAGATGTGACTCAAAATCAGAATCGCTTCGATATTATGATTCAGGTTCGCCGACGACTTCGCGGTGCGATGAGAAATTTTGTGGATGTCTGTGGTAGAAGCGAAGGGCTCGGGCCGCTAGGTGAGATCGAGCGATTGTACGGATTCGATCCGCTGAGAAAAAATCCTAATTTCTCTTTTATTTACCCTAAAGTGAGATCGAGCGATTGTACGAAGCAGAACTCTTATATTCCCTCTTTTCTACATAGTGAAACCTCTCCTTTTTCGTCCATAATTTTTTTTCTGCAAAGAATTTTTCACGTAAATCTGTGTGTTAATTTTCTGTCGTGTAATTTTGGTTTTACCCTTCTGTCGTGATCGCCAATTAATTTTGTTTAATTTGTGCGCTCGTGGCTAACAAATTACTATCGAAATAAATCGCATTACAGTAAAAAAAATAATCATGCAAAAATTAAGTTTACAGAAATTGACCTTCGCATGCATGCGCTCGACTCGCACCAAAATTTTCAGTATCATTAAATCAAAAATTAATATTTTAATAAACTTTTTGTTTACGGAATGTCTAGTTTTTGCATTAAATATTTCAATTTATTATTAGTATTAAAAAATTTTGGAACCCAAAAATAATGTTTATGTAAAAAAATTTCGTTAGCGTGAGAAAGCAAATAAAAATCATTAAATATACTAAATAATTTTTTTTCTCGGGGAATTAAAATTAAATGGTGATCATCAACAAATTAAGTAAATGAGATTCCCACAAATTTCACAAAAAGAGAGTAGAATAGAATAAAATAGATAACTTTTACACAGAAGTCCCTATGAAAGAAAGAAAATAAACAAAGAAGAATAAAAACAAAGAGCTTCATTCCATTAAATGATTAAAAATAAATACCTCTCCTCCATAAGGGGTTACAGAGAACAAAAGAATCAAAAAATTAATCATATTATTATTCACATTTGTCACGCTCTCCTTGGGAGCTCAATCAATTATATATATCATACCAAAAAAATTCAAATATTAACGTAGAAATAGTAATAACAATAATTAATCAATAACTAAGGAACAAAAATGATAATAATAATAATAATAATAATAATAATAATAGCAATATATTGTAGTAGTAGTAATAATAATAATAATTAAAGAAATAAATAAATAATTACTCGATACTGTTAATAGTCGGTGAACGCCCTCATGGCCTCCATCACCGACGGCGAGAACGGCGATCCAGTGCCGCCGCCGCCGCCGCCCAAATTCGGCATTGGCGGAGGCGCGGCGGCGAACACCGCGGGATCCGCCGGATATCGGTAGAACCCCCGCGCCGGAGCCCGGCAGAAGAATTCTTCTGCGGATCCGCCGCCGCACCCGGCGGGACCGAAGATCGGGATCTCCGTCGCGAACGGCTCGAAAACCAACGGCGGCGGCGGCGGCGGCGCCGAATTCATTCCTACGTGGACGTTGGTGGCGGCGGGACCCACCGCAATGCAGGTTTCGGATGACGTGGGTGACTCGTCGGCAGGGAGCGGGGCGTTGGCGCCCTCGCCATCCTTGGCGCCGTTGCTCGGCGGCTGCGGGTGCTGGTGCGACGACACAGCGGAGGCGGAGGCGGAGGAGGAGTTGTCGAGGCCGGTGAGCTTCTGGACGAGGGCCATGAAGTCGCGGGCGTCGGTGTGGATGACCTTCGGGGAGTGCGTGTAGATGATCACCGGGTGGTGCTGCTGTTGCTGCTGCTGCTGACGCTGCTGTTGCTGTTGTTGTTGCTGCTGCTGCTGTTGTTGTTGTGATGGTGGCTGACAATGCTGGTGATTTTGACCATTACCATTACCATTATTGTTATGATTCGTGGTGATCGTAGAGGAGGAGGAGGAGGACGAGGACGAGGTCGTGGTGGTGGCGGTGGAGGAGGAGGAGGAATTGGGTTTGTGGATGCAATGAGAGTCTCTGTGGATCTTGAGGGGGGCCGGGCGCGGCCCCGCGAGCTCCCTCGACGAAGGGCTCATTGTGGTGTATTATTATGAATAATAATACCAAGAAGAAGAAGAAGAAGAGCTTTTCTTGATAAAAAATGGAGGTGGGGGGAAGGGGATTGTGGTTGTTGGGGGGAGGTGGAGTTAGTTAAATGGCTTAAAATGGGCATGGATTGGTGGAGGGAGGAGAGGAGGGGAGAGGAGAGGAGAGGAGATGAGAGTTTATTTATATAAGGAGAGGAAAAAGTGCCAACTCTTGGGATGTATGGAATATTAATTTATAATTTAATTATATTTGTTTTTTTGGAGTGGGGGAGATTAGAGAAGCAGTTAGCGGAGAGAGAGGGAGAGGGAAAGGGAGGGGTAGTTGGTGGCGGGAGAGAGGTTGGCGGGAAGGAGGGTGATTTGGGTCCACTTCTTGCCCTAAATCCAAGGCTGCTTTGGCACGTGTGGGAGAAATATCGACATCTTTAGGCCTCTTTCTCTCTGTGGGCTTTCTTTAAGCACACAACCCCGACTCGTAGCCTCTTCTACTTGGCCCGCTTGATTCCCATATATACAACAGATCATTTTGAACCGTGCTCCCATTTTAAAATATGAACAAGAATTGGCTCCGGGCTTAAACAAGGCCCTGCTCGATGGCCCGTATATGAGTTTTGAAATTATAACTTTGGGTTTGAATCAGATTTAAATATTTAGATTTGAAATTTTTTTGGGCCAATTTGGACATGTCCAAGCTCCGTCCAAACCTGATCCGACAACCCGATATATTATTTACCCAAATAAACTATTAGTTATATATATATGAGTTAATTGCATACATGTCCCTCCAAATATGTCGAATTGTAAATATATGCTTGCAAAATTCAACTTCTCATATTTATCCCTTCAAAAATCCAAAGTTCTTCAAATATGCCCCTTTGGTTAATCCCCGTTTGGAATCTGTTTATTTTTTAACAGATTCGATGTGAAATGACTTTTTTGCCCCCTTACAAATATATCCCTCAAAAAGTTGAATTTTGCAGGGATATATTTGCAATTCGACATATTTACAGGGACATGTATGCAATTAACCCTATATATAATATATTTTATTTCTATTCCATTAAAGAATGGTATATATATATATATATATATATATATATATATATATATATATATATATATATAATTTTATTAAACAATTTCTTTTTCTTTTTATTTTCCTTTTATTTATTGATTTATTTAAATTATTTTAATAGATTTCCTTCAGATCTTTTTCACATAAGTCTTTATAAAATAATTCAATTGCTAATAACCTATTATATAAATTTATGTTGCGCATATACAAATTTTAATTAATTTTATTTAAATAGATTTAATTATAAAATTATTTTTATATAACTTTATTTGATTAATAATTAGACTAATAAAATTATATAAAAAATATTAAACTGAAATTTATTATTAAAATATTTTTATATCCGCACTATCACGTGGTGTTCTACTAATATTATATGGAAAATGCTTATTGTACACTCTAAAAGAGGTGTATATCTTACACCCCACCCATCCATGGGTGGGATGAATAGCATTGCTCATATTATATATATAGCATAATATTATTAAGTGTATACAATATATATATATATATATATATATATATATATATATATATATATATATATAGAGAGAGAGAGAGAGAGAGAGAGAGAGAGAGAGAGAGAGAGAGAGAGAGAGAGTTAGGCTCCTAATATTGGAGCTCCGATACTACAATCCCATTATCGATTTTAGAGTGTTTAAATCAACGATCCATACCGTTAAATATAATTTAGGATATATGAAGTTCTTAGAAAAAAAAAAATAATTTTTTTCGACATCGTTTACTTAGTAAGTAAAAAATATCAAAATAAACGGTAAAAATTGAATAATTTTTAAAATTTGAGAATAACATTTTTGAATCCAAGATAGAATGCTGATCTATTGTGCTTTGGGCTTGGGCCTGGGTCTAGGTCAAGCCTTAATTTTTTTAAAAAAATTAGGTAGAAGTCCGACCCAAAGCCTAAAATTTTTGTTGGGCTGGGCTTGGGCATAATATGACCCAAACCCGACCCAGTTCCAGCCTTTAAGCTGCGTTTGGTTTGGGTATAAGAAAAATTTAGTTATACCGGAGATAGGTATAAGTTATGATATTAGCATGAACTAATATTAATTTATGTTTGGGTGGGTATAAGAGTTATACTGGATATAAAGAAAATTATGTTTGGTAAATTAAAGAGGAATAAAAAGAATAGAGAGAATTAAATTTTTATAAAATTATAAAATAAATTTTAAATTTTATAAATTTAAATAACTTATAATTTAAAATAAAATTGATTAATTTTTTTTTTTTTTAAAAAAAAATTGCAGGTGGAACAACTATGGAACAGCTGTTCCAAGCAGTTTTTTGTTGTTTGGATACAAAGAGGGAGGGGATTTTTTAAAAATAACCCTCCCAAAATTTGATTTTTGCAAACTAACCCTATCAAAAAAAAATTTGCAAAACTAACCCTCCTTTTGCCACCTCGGCGCCACGCAGGCGTGCCAGCGTGAAGGCGCTGAAGCGGTCAGCGCCTTCACAATATTCCTATGAAGGCGCTGAGCGGTTCAGCGCCTTCATGCCTTGTGATGAAGACGCTGAAGCGGTCAGCGCCTTCATAGGTATATTGTGAAGGCGCTGACCTCTTCAGCGCCTTCATGATGATATGCTGAAGGCGCTAGTTCATTCAGCGCCTTCAGCATACACTACAACCGCGGCCAGGACTTAGTCATTTTTGGTGGAAAAATGGCTAAGTCCTCAGTGTGAGCCAAAATTGGCTTCTCTGTAAAGGCGCTGAGCCACTCAGCGCCTTTAGTGATTTACACTGAAGGCGCTGAGTGGCTCAGCGCCTTTAGTGATTTACACTGAAGGCGCTGAGTCGCTCAGCGCCTCTAGTGCAGAACACTAAAGGCGCTGAGTGGCTCAGCGCCTTTAGCTGGGCACACAGCCAACACTTAACATCACATTAAAAAAATCCCAAAATTGTACAATAAGTTCAAGCATTGACAAAATACATTCACAAACACCAACAAATAATATTGATCAATCAACCAGCAATCATTTCATTCACAGAATCGAGTTGAGTAACATGAAAGAATAAAATTTACAAAAATTGAGCTCAAAAGCTCAATTTTGAGCACGTCCTCGACCTCGACGTCCTCGCCCACGCCCACGTCCACGCCCTCGCCCTCGCCCTCGCCCACGTGGAACAGCAAGGTCGATGATAGGTATATCATCGAGAAGCTCGACTGCTGCCGACTGATCGAGCTCCTCGATGATACCACCCTCATCCTGTGACGCTATATGCTCGATCTCGTGTGGCGATGATGACCTTGGACGACGGCGTGAATATGTCGATGAAAATGATGTCCGTGAGACTGGCGGCGGGAGCGATGCTGACGTCGAAGGAAATGCCATCGGTGCCTGAATGGTAGGAGATGGAGATCGTGGCACCTGAAAGAGTGTAAACAGTTTGTTAATATGAATTTGAAATCTTAATTTGAATTCTATGCTAAATGGTACCTGATGACTCGAGGTCGCTCCCTCATTTGAAGGTCCGGCTGCCTCTCTGGCCGTAGGTTCAGATGGTACATGCTGTAGTACCATCTGAATATCGCCGCTCATTTTCCTCAAAGTCCGAACAATAGTATCCGTCGGCGGTGGGTGCTGCCAAATCTGGTCGACAATGGTTTGAACATGTCGTAGAGTGCCGGCCTGCATTATAAATTAGAAATTAAAATTAAATTTGCGGTTCAGGAAAGTTGTATATAGTAAATTTATATATATAAATTTTAATACCAGTGATCTCTCTATATGTCCACGAGGGTGGAAAGTCAGCGGAGGACGCTGTACTGGATGAGAAATCCATCGTCGTGTAATGCTCCTGTACCAGTCCATATATATGGATGCCGCTTGCACAGGGTCATCACCAGCAGCCGGGGCTTGATCAAAAATATGATTAAGCCTCTCGGACCACCTCTCAATGTGGTCAGCATGAAATGCTATCCAGTCCTCCTCCGCACGCCCACGTACTGTGATGCGTGGGATGGACTCCACATTGACAGGGATATGCTGCAGGAGACCGAACTGCCGCATGACTCGGTCTGGCACGTGCATCTCCACGATATGAAAGCATATCAGGACTGTCCGTGCACGCCAGACCACTGAGCCATGCACACAGTAATCAGGTAATGTCTCTATAACCTGATCTGTGTAGGGCATCCATATAACCTGTTAATCGACAAAATGATTAGTGTTGAATAAAACATCTACATACTTAAAGTATGTAATAAAAGATCTACATACCTGCGCCTCTCGCTGCTGATCCAGCTCGTCTCTGTAGAACTCAATGTCACACGTCTTGACATTGGTTCCGTAACGCAGCCCTCCAGTGTTGCCCCATCTAGATTATAAAAAACATATATTAGTTGCATTTATAATTGAAATACAAAAATCTACTTTATGAAAAAAAATATCTTACCGGCAACCCAGGGGTCGATCGAGCATCTCGGGCTCATCTAGGATGCGCGTAGGTCGGCCGATGTGAAGATGGTCCCAAGACCAGATCTGTAAATTGACGCCAACAGGTTAAATGAATTAAACAAATATATATTACCAATATAAAGATAAATCTGAAATCCAAAAATCAGATTTTATACCTGCAATAGGGTAGCAAAACAACAGCATTCGGCCTTCCCGTTCCTCGCGGCATCAGCTAGTGCCCGATATAGATACGCCAGTGTCGCAGCGCCCCACGCATAAGCGCCGCAAATAGCAAAGTCAGCTAAAAGTGGTAGCCACTTTAGATGAACTTTGTATCCGCTGGGGTTTGGCATCAGACTACCGCCGATATGATATAGCATATAAGCGCGGGCGGTAGCTGCGACTAATCCGGCGGGGGCATCCAGAGGTATATCATGAAAAACACGATATAACCAATCTAGTGATACCTCAGGTTTCTTGAGTTCCTCAGGCGCCGCCCCCAATAACTCCATGCACAGAGCACGCCAGTCGTGGAGGGTGGAACCAGAGACCGGTGCACCATGCACACGGAGACCCGAGATGACCGCCACATCCTGGAGTGTGACGGTCATCTCACCGTGGCGCAAATGGAAGGTCTGGGTCTCCGGTCTCCACCTCTCGGCAAGAGCGCCCAGTAGAGCTTGATCAAGTACCAACCGTCGCAGTCGGGATAACCCGTAGAATCCCGACTGGCGAAGCAGGTCGAGTACCCCTGGATGATCAAGCTCCCACTGGTTCATCTTGCGGCCGTGCTTTGCGAAGGGGACGGGACGATAATCCTGTAATGCAAAAAAAAAAATTAGTTAGCTCTTACATATAAAATATAGTCAGCTTATTTATAATATTTGAAAAAATATAAAATTATATCTCTTACCTCAGTCGTGATAAAGGCTGACCTATGGCGAGGCTGGTCCACCAGTACAGACCCATCAACTGGCCCCGCGTCCTCGTGATCTGCCATCTGCAATTTTGGTAATCTACATATTAGTAACATGATTGATAGAAATAATTAAATATTAAGACAAGATAAATATAATTGTGTAAATCATACGCCGGCGTCCTCGTTGCGCTATTTGTGTATTCTGTGGGCAAGTGCTCCTATAATGGCCTTCCTGCTTACAAATGGAGCATTTCCCCGTCGGCCACCCCCCTCGTCCATTACATTACGAATACGTGTAGATCGTGGACGACCTTTCTTCCTTCGTAAAGGGGGCGGTACGATCGGCGGACCTTGGGGTCGTGGCCAGTGCCGTCTATCAGGAACAGGATGAAATTGTGGTGCGTACGTCGCACGATAGCAGTCTGTACTATACCAGTGTGAAGTAAAATTCTCGTATGGTAATCTCATATGTGTTGTACTACAAACTGCTAAGACATGCGAGCAAGGTATTCCTGTTAGATGTAATTCACAACATGAGCATTCGACATCTGAACCATCGACGATCACTTTGTAGTCGAAATCTCCAGTACGTACTTCAAATTCGGTGAGTCCAAATCTTACAACGGAATGTACCCGCGCCGTTTCTAAATTTTCAATAATCTGATTCTTTACTTTACTGACAAAAGCGTCATTCCAATGTTCACCGTCCTCACGGCGCTTGCAGAAATAGGTATTAAGCTTATAAAAAGTAGACGCAACAAAAGCTGTGATAGGCAAACCACGGGTGTCCTTAAGAACCCCATTTAAGGATTCAGAAAGATTTGTAGTCAACATTCCAAACCGTCTGCCTCCATCAAATGCTCTTGCCCAGTACTCTTTATATCTGTCTAGATTATGGACCCACTCCCATGCATCGTTATCCAACACCTTTAATTCTTCCTTCAGCTGATTATATTCCGTCGGTGTTGCAGCCTTTCCGATATCCCAGAATTTATTTAACAATACGTCGGTCTTGAAGCGCTTTTTCATGTTTGCTTTCATATGTCGAAGACACCAACGATGCGCGTGCCCTCGTGCTGGACGATAGATATCAGCAACTATTTCCTTCAATCCAGGAAATCGATCAGATATTAAACAAATCTGTCTATCACGGGTAACATAGCGACGCAAGTTATGCAAAAACCATTGCCAACTGCCGGCATTCTCTCCCTCACAAATTGCAAATGCCAAAGGATATAATCCATCATTTGCATCTACAGCCGTCGCTATCAAAGCATGACCTTCGTATTTGCCGTATAAATGTGTGGCATCAATACTAACCAACGGCCGACAATGTGCGAATCCATGTATCGAAGGTCCAAATGACCAAAAAACACGATGAAAGGTAAAAATGCCTTCTTGCGGCCACGTATGATCCAGATGCCATTGAGTACCAGTATTATAATTCTTTACCATTGAAAGGTAACGAGGCAAGTCGGTGTAGGATTGCTCCCAGCTCCCGTAAATAATTTGTAATGCTTTAATCTTTGATTGCCAAGCCTTCCAATATGTTATGTCAGTATGGAACTCTGCTTGCACCATATCTCGAATTTCTTTTGGCCTTAAATTAAGTCTGACTTTTAACACCGGAAGGATCAATTGACATATAAGGGTGGAATTACAGTTACGGTTCGCCGCATTAAGTATTGGAATCACACATGTGTGTGGACCAGCATATGTTTTTACCCTAAAATATGTCGCATTTTTGGGTACTGAAGCATGTAATCTCCAAGAACATTCCTCTACTACGCATTTGACAGTGTACGTCGTTTTTGTAGATTTCAATACTTTCATTTGTACATTATGCTGAATATGCCACCGGTCTAGTGCATCCAATAAAGTTGGCTTATCTTGAAAGACACGTCCAGCCCAACTCTCGTCGATGGTAGGTCGACCAGCTCCTATTTGTCGAATATTAAGATCTGTTTGATCTACAACATACTGATTAATCCAATTAGTATCGGAAATAAAACGATCCGGATGATCAATAAATTCATGTTCCTCGTCAGGATTGTCTACGTAATCATTGCTGATTTGTGGGTTGTCCACTTGAGTGTAAATTGCATTTGCAAGATCATTTAACCCTCCATCATGATTTTCATCTATATCTGGAAATGGAACATCCGGTTCGTCATCCTCACTACTATTCTGATCATCATGGATTGGTGAATCCTCATGATTAATATCACTATCACCACCCCTGTCAACATTATCACCTCCTTCCTCAACATTCGTATCAAATTCATTAATAGCAGGTGGATTCCAATGTTCATAGGAATTAGATAACCTGCAAATTTGGTAAACCTAAAATTCCAACATTGCCATTAATTTAAAAACTTAACATTTAATTTATATTTGTACTTACCCCCAATCAGAAGGTTCTAGTTGTAAATGAGACATGCTTGGTTCAATACGGGAGGTCGTGCATTGTTCGCGTGATGTCGTGGCATGCCTGCGGTGTCCGCGTGAGGTCGTGGCTTGCGTGTGTCCGCGTGAGGTCGTGGCTTGCGTGTGTGTGGTCGTAGGTGCCACACATGTGGTCGTTGGTGGCACACTACTAAACGAGCAAGGTACAACACTCTCAATCGGGTCATACTCACTTTCTCTGCAATGTATACAATCTTTAAGTCCAATTAAATATTATGCTAAATGACAAAATTATTAGGGATTGTTCTAACCTTGTCATTCCGACACCACCTTCGTGTGGAATATAATTGGCGGAAGGACCCAAATCAATATAATTGTGGAGCATTTGGGTGTAATATCCTTGCGGTTCAAAATTAGCCGACGGTTGTAACTCTTTCTCAATATATACCGTCACAACACCATGATGTAGACCTAATCCTATCATTCCCTCCAATGATTCATCATCTAGTACTTCGTGAGCTAAAAATCCACCACCGATCGTGGGACAACCAATAGTAAATTTTAGACGAAATTGTTCGCTTGTACAATTTACTAAACGATACATTCTCGTCTCAAACCTACTATATGTACAATCAGTCGGTATCCCGATTAGCTTCTTTTGACCGCCGATATATCGTGGACCATTCCCATCGATAACTAACTGTCCATCCCAATGAACACTTATGGGCATGCGAGGATTAGCCATTTCAACTACAAAACAAAATTTTACCACTTCAAAATACTACTTTTAACTTTACAGTCGGAGACCGACAGTGAAACCTCGCACTTTGAGCGATCTCACAGTGAGGGGATCGCTCGCTGTGACGGTGAAGCTCTCACTGTGAGAGATCACTCTGTCACATTGAAGCTCTCTCACAGTGAGAGAGAGAAAGAGAGATCACTCTGTTTTTTTTTTTTTTTTTTTTTTTTTTTGATGTGCAAGGAGTTTTTTTTTTTTTTTTGATTGTGAGAGACTAGCTACACAGTGAATTGCAAATTGTGAGACAACCAAATTGTGGAGTTTTTTTTTTCTTTTTTTTTTTTTTTTTTTTATTTGCGGTGAGAGAGTGAGCTCTCTCACAGTGAGAGCTCACTCTCTCACAGTGAGAGATTTTTTTTTTTTTTTTTTTTTTTTTTTTTTTTGTTTTTGTTTTTTTTGCTGTGAGAGAGTGAGCTCTCTCACAGTGAGAGCTCACTCTCTCACAGTGAGAGTTTTTTTTTTTTTTTTTTTTTTATTTTTTTTTTTTTTTTTTTTTTGTTGCTGTGAGAGAGTGAGCTCTCTCACAGTGAGAGCTCACTCTCTCACAGTGAGAGAACTCTCTCACAGTGAGAGAGTGATCTCTCACTGTGAGAGATCACTCTCTCACAGTGAGAGATCGTGCGCGTGAGAGAGAGAAAAGAGAGAGAGAGAAGAGAGATAGTGCAAGAGCTCACAGTGAGAGATCGGCGGCGGGGGCGCGACGACGACGGCGACGGCGACGACGACGAGTGGAGATCGGGGCGGCGGGGGCGGGAGTGGAGATCGGGGCGGCGAGATTTCGCGAAAGAAGAGGGAGCTCGTGCGTGAAGAGGGAGCTCGTGCGTCAAGATCGGCGCGAGTGGAGATCGGAGCTCGGCAATGCGGGACCGGGGAGGGGCTCACGGGAGTGGGGAGGGGATCGGAGGGGGGAGGGGCTCACGGGAGGGGGAGGGAGTCACTGTGCGGGAAGGGGGGGGGCTCTGCGCGGGATAAGTTCATGAAGAAGGCGCTGACGCGGTAAGCGCCTTTAACAATAAGTTAAAGGCGCTGATTCGCTCAGCGCCTTCAGTATTAAGTTAAAGGCGCTGATCGACTCAGCGCCTTCAGTGTAAATCACTAAAGGCGCTGAGTGGCTCAGCGCCTTTACAGAGAAGCCAACTTTGGCTCACACTGAGGACTTAGCCATTTTTCCACCAAAAATGACTAAGTCCTGGCCGCGGTTATAGTATATGCTGAAGGCGCTGAATGAACTAGCGCCTTCTGCATATATCATGAAGGCGCTGAAGGGATCAGCGCCTTTACAATATTCCTATGAAGGCGCTGAACCATTCAGCGCCTTCAACACAAGGCATGAAGGCGCTGAGCGGATCAGCGCCTTCATAGGATTATTGTGAAGGCGCTGACCGCTTCAGCGCCTTCACGCTGGCACACCTGCGTGGCGCCGAGGTGGCAAAGGAGGGTTAGTTTTGCAAATTTTTTTTTGATAGGGTTAGTTTGCAAAAATCAAATTTTGGGAGGGTTATTTTTAAAAAAATCCCCAGATATCCCTCTTATCGCCCAAACGGCCCTAACTATTTATAAAATTAACTGGCCCGGGCCCACCCTGTTGATTTCATATTCTAAATTTTGATTCAGAAATTTTTAGCTTAGAATGAGTTTTGTGACTTAGTTTTGGTGATGATTGTTCAATTCAAAATTGCCTTTTGACTAGATTAGTTCTATGTTATTTTTAGATTTGATCTTTACAATTTCTTTTTTCATTTTAGTAAATAAAAACTTATAACTACGTACTTCTTCTCAATGGAAATTAGAAATGAGATTTTGGTAAATAAAATGCTTGTACTTAATTACTTTAATCCGTAATTTTTTTTTTTTCAAAATTCTAATTCTCTTAAAAAAAAAAAAAAAAACTCATAATACATGACTTTTTTTCAATAAAATATTTTTTTTTTTTACTTTCTCTCTTTAAAATAAACAATCTTAGAAGATAGGTGCAAAATGGTTATTTGTAAGAACGTATATACATTTAGCTAGGATAAAATTAAAATCATATACATGTGAGATTAATTAAAATGCGTGAAATCTCAAATCTCAGGACAAATCTAATATACATTAAAAAAAATATTAACAAAAAATAAAAATAATATTTTTAGATAATCTTTAGTTTCTGAGCTTAACGTCAAAATAACTTTCAAACTTTTATTTTTAATATTTTTATATTCTTAATTTTTTTTAAAATAAATTTATTTTCTATTTAATACTAAAAATCCACTAAGAGTCTCTATTTCCCTCTCTATCCTCCTCATCCTCTTCGCTTTACACCGTTTTCCTGTCCGCCTTTTGGCTAGAATTTGGTTTAGGTCCAACCAAAATTCAGTTAATATGCGCAATTTTTTATCTATTTTTGCTTTACAATTTTCTTGTTTAATATTGCCATAACTTTATCCAAAATCTTTACAATAATATATTTAATCTTTTCGTC
>CM054941.1:19014996-19022496 GCA_029168755.2 Tillandsia fasciculata
AGTTATGATATTAGCATGAACTAATATTAATTTTATGTTTGGGTGGGTTAGAAGAGTTATAATGGATATAAAGGAAAATTATGTTTGGTAAAATTAACAGAGGAATAAAAAGAATAGAGACAATTAATTTTCTAAAAATTATAAATCAAATTTAAAATTATAAATTTAAATACTTATAATTATAAATAAAAATTGTTAATTTTTTTTTTCATAATAAAAATAAATAATTGCAGGTGGAACTCCAATTTAATGGGATCCACAAGTGTGTTCCAAGAAGTCTTTAATTGTGTTTTGGTACAAATAGGGAGGGGATTTTTTAAAAATAACCCTCCCAAAATTTGATTTTTGCAAAACTAACCCTATCAAAAAAAATTTGCAAAACTAACCCTCCTTTTGCCACCTCGGCGCCACGCAGGCGTGCCAGCGTGAAGGCGCTGAAGCGGTCAGCGCCTTCACAATATTCCTATGAAGGCGCTGAACCGCTCAGCGCCTTCATGCCTTGTGTTGAAGGCGCTGAAGGGTTCAGCGCCTTCATAGGAATATTGTGAAGGCGCTGACCCTTCAGCGCCTTCATGATATATGCTGAAGGCGCTAGTTCATTCAGCGCCTTCAGCATACACTACAACCGCGGCCAGGACTTAGTCATTTTTGGTGGAAAAATGGCTAAGTCCTCAGTGTGAGCCAAAATTGGCTTCTCTGTAAAGGCGCTGAGCCACTCAGCCAACGCCTTTAGTGATTTACACTGAAGGCGCTGAGTGGCTCAGCGCCTTTAGTGATTTACACTGAAGGCGCTGAGTCGCTCAGCGCCTCTAGTGCAGAACACTAAAGGCGCTGAGTGGCTCAGCGCCTTTAGCTGGGCACACAGCCAACACTTAACATCACATTAAAAAAATCCCAAAATTGTACAATAAGTTCAAGCATTGACAAAATACATTCACAAACACCAACAAATAACATTGATCAATCAACCAGCAATCATTTCATTCACAGAATCGAGTTGAGTAACATGAAAGAATAAAATTTACAAAAATTGAGCTCAAAAGCTCAATTTTGAGCACGTCCTCGACCTCGACGTCCTCGCCCACGCCCACGTCCACGCCCTCGCCCTCGCCCTCGCCCACGTGGAACAGCAAGGTCGATGATAGGTATATCATCGAGAAGCTCGACTGCTGCCGACTGATCGAGCTCCTCGATGATACCACCCTCATCCTGTGACGCTATATGCTCGATCTCGTGTGGCGATGATGACCTTGGACGACGGCGTGAATATGTCGATGAAAATGATGTCCGTGAGACTGGCGGCGGGAGCGATGCTGACGTCGAAGGAAATGCCATCGGTGCCTGAATGGTAGGAGATGGAGATCGTGGCACCTGAAAGAGTGTAAATAGTTTGTTAATATGAATTTGAAATCTTAATTTGAATTCTATGCTAAATGGTACCTGATGACTCGAGGTCGCTCCCTCATTTGAAGGTCCGGCTGCCTCTCTGGCCGTAGGTTCAGATGGTACATGCTGTAGTACCATCTGAATATCGCCGCTCATTTCCTCAAAGTCCGAACAATAGTATCAGTCGGCGGTGGGTGCTGCCAAATCTGGTCGACAATGGTTTGAACATGTCGTAGTGTGCCGGCCTGCATTATAAATTAGAAATTAAAATTAAATTTGCGGTTCAGGAAAGTTGAATATAGTAAATTTATATATATAAATTTTAATACCAGTGATCTCTCGATATGTCCACGAGGGTGGAAAGTCAGCGGAGGACGCTGTACTGGATGAGAAATCCATCGTCGTGTAATGCTCCAGTACCACTCCATATATATGGATGCCGCTTGCACAGGGTCATCACCAGCAGCCGGGGCTTGATCAAAAATGTGATCAAGCCTCTCGGACCACCTCTCAATGTGGTCAGCATGAAATGCTATCCAGTCCTCCTCCGCACGCCCACGTACTGTGATGCGTGGGATGGACTCCACATTGACAGGGATATGCTGCAGGAGACCGAACTGCCGCATGACTCGGTCTGGCACGTGCATCTCCACGATATGAAAGCATATCAGGACTGTCCGTGCACGCCAGACCACTGAGCCATGCACACAGAAATCAGGTAATGTCTCTATAACCTGATCTGTGTAGGGCATCCATATAACCTGTTAATCGACAAAATGATTAGTGTTGAATAAAACATCTACATACTTAAAGTATGTAATAAAAGATCTACATACCTGCGCCTCTCGCTGCTGATCCAGCTCGTCTCTGTAGAACTCAATGTCACACGTCTTGACATTGGTTCCGTAACGCAGCCCTCCAGTGTTGCCCCATCTAGATTATAAAAAACATATATTAGTTGCATTTATAATTGAAATACAAAAATCTACTTTATGAAAAAAAAATATCTTACCGGCAACCCAGGGGTCGATCGAGCATATCGGGCTCATCTAGGATGCGCGTAGGTCGGCCGATGTGAAGATGGTCCCAAGACCAGATCTGTAAATTGACGCCAACAGGTGAAATGAATTAAACAAATATATATTACCAATATAAAGATAAATCTGAAATCAAAAATCAGATTTTATACCTGCAATAGGGTAGCAAAACAACAGCATTCGGCCTTCCCGTTCCTCGCGGCATCAGCTAGTGCCCGATATAGATACGCCAGTGTCGCAGCGCCCCACGCATAAGCGCCGCAAATAGCAAAGTCAGCTAAAAGTGGTAGCCACTTTAGATGAACTTTGTATCCGCTGGGGTTTGGAATCAGACTACCGCCGATCTGATATAGCATATAAGCGCGGGCGGTAGCTGCGACTAATCCGGCGGGGGCATCCAGAGGTATATCATGAAAAGTTCGATATAACCAATCTAGTGATACCTCAGGTTTCTTGAGTTCCTCAGGCGCCGCCCCCAATAACTCCATGCACAGAGCATGCCAATCGTGGAGGGTGGAACCAGAGACCGGTGCACCATGCACACGGAGACCCGAGATGACCGCCACATCCTGGAGTGTGACGGTCATCTCACCGTGGCGCAAATGGAAGGTCTGGGTCTCCGGTCTCCACCTCTCGGCAAGAGCGCCCAGTAGAGCTTGATCCAGTACCAACCGTCGCAGTCGGGATAACCCGTAGAATCCCGACTGGCGAAGCAGGTCGAGTACCCCTGGATGATCAAGCTCCCACTGGTTCATCTTGCGGCCGTGCTCTGCGAACGGGACGGGATGATAATCCTGTAATGCAAAAAAAAAAATTAGTTAGCTCTTACATATAAATATAGTCAGCTTATTTATAATATTTGAAAAAATATAAAATTATATCTCTTACCTCAGTCGTGATAAAGGCTGACCTATGGCGATGCTGGTCCACCAGTACAGACCCATCAACTGGCCCCGCGTCCTCGTGATCTGCCATCTGCATTTTGGTAATCTACATATTAGTAACATGATTGATAGAAATAATTAAATATTAAGACAAGATAAATATAATTGTGTAAATCATACGCCGGCGTCCTCGTTGCGCTATTTGTGTATTCTGTGGGCAAGTGCTCCTATAATGGCCTTCCTGCTTACAAATGGAGCATTCCCTCGTCGGCCACCCCCCTCGTCCATTACATTACGAATACGTGTAGATCGTGGACGACCTTTCTTCCTTCGTAAAGGGGGCGGTACGATCGGCGGACCTTGGGGTCGTGGCCAGTGCCGTCTATCAGGAACAGGATGAAATTGTGGTGCGTACGTCGCACGATAGCAGTCTGTACTATACCAGTGTGAAGTAAAATTCTCGTATGGTAATCTCATATGTGTTGTACTACAAACTGCTAAGACATGCGAGCAAGGTATTCCTGTTAGATGTAATTCACAACATGAGCATTCGACATTTGAACCATCGACGATCACTTTGTAGTCGAAATCTCCAGTACGTACTTCAAATTCGGTGAGTCCAAATCTTACAACGGAATGTACCCGCGCCTTTTCTAAATTTTCAGTAATCTGATTCTTTACTTTACTGACAAAAGCGTCATTCCATTGTTCACCGTCATCACGGCGCTTGCAGAAATAGGTATTAAGCTTATAAAAAGTAGACGCAACAAAAGCTGTGATAGGCAAACCACGGGTGTCCTTAAGAACCCCATTTAAGGATTCAGAAAGATTTGTAGTCAACATTCCAAACCGTCTGCCTCCATCAAATGCTCTTGCCCAGTACTCTTTATATCTGTCTAGATTATGGACCCACTCCCATGCATCGTTATCCAACACCTTTAATTCTTCCTTCAGCTGATTATATTCCGTCGGTGTTGCAGCCTTTCCGATATCCCAGAATTTATTTAACAATACGTCGGTCTTGAAGCGCTTTTTCATGTTTGCTTTCATATGTCGAAGACACCAACGATGCGCGTGCCCTCGTGCTGGACGATAGATATCAGCAACTATTTCCTTCAATCCAGGAAATCGATCAGATATTAAACAAATCTGTCTATCACGGGTAACATAGCGACGCAAGTTATGCAAAAACCATTGCCAACTGCCGGCATTCTCTCCCTCACAAATTGCAAATGCCAAAGGATATAATCCATCATTTGCATCTACAGCCGTCGCTATCAAAGCATGACCTTCGTATTTGCCGTATAAATGTGTGGCATCAATACTAACCAACGGCCGACAATGTGCGAATCCATGTATCGAAGGTCCAAATGACCAAAAAACACGATGAAAGGTAAAAATGCCTTCTTGCGGCCACGTATGATCCAGATGCCATTGAGTACCAGTATTATAATTCTTTACCATTGAAAGGTAACGAGGCAAGTCGGTGTAGGATTGCTCCCAGCTCCCGTAAATAATTTGTAATGCTTTAATCTTTGATTGCCAAGCCTTCCAATATGTTATGTCAGTATGGAACTCTGCTTGCACCATATCTCGAATTTCTTTTGGCCTTAAATTAAGTCTGACTTTTAACACCGGAAGGATCAATTGACATATAAGGGTGGAATTACAGTTACGGTTCGCCGCATTAAGTATTGGAATCACACATGTGTGTGGACCAGCATATGTTTTTACCCTAAAATATGTCGCATTTTTGGGTACTGAAGCATGTAATCTCCAAGAACATTCCTCTACTACGCATTTGACAGTGTACGTCGTTTTTGTAGATTTCAATACTTTCATTTGTACATTATGCTGAATATGCCACCGGTCTAGTGCATCCAATAAAGTTGGCTTATCTTGAAAGACACGTCCAGCCCAACTCTCGTCGATGGTAGGTCGACCAGCTCCTATTTGTCGAATATTAAGATCTGTTTGATCTACAACATACTGATTAATCCAATTAGTATCGGAAATAAAACGATCCGGATGATCAATAAATTCATGTTCCTCGTCAGGATTGTCTACGTAATCATTGCTGATTTGTGGGTTGTCCACTTGAGTGTAAATTGCATTTGCAAGATCATTTAACCCTCCATCATGATTTTCATCTATATCTGGAAATGGAACATCCGGTTCGTCATCCTCACTACTATTCTGATCATCATGGATTGGTGAATCCTCATGATTAATATCACTATCACCACCCCTGTCAACATTATCACCTCCTTCCTCAACATTCGTATCAAATTCATTAATAGCAGGTGGATTCCAATGTTCATAGGAATTAGATAACCTGCAAATTTGGTAAACCTAAAATTCCAACATTGCCATTAATTTAAAAACTTAACATTTAATTTATATTTGTACTTACCCCCAATCAGAAGGTTCTAGTTGTAAATGAGACATGCTTGGTTCAATACGGGAGGTCGTGCATTGTTCGCGTGATGTCGTGGCATGCCTGCGGTGTCCGCGTGAGGTCGTGGCTTGCGTGTGTCCGCGTGAGGTCGTGGCTTGCGTGTGTGTGGTCGTAGGTGCCACACATGTGGTCGTTGGTGGCACACTACTAAACGAGCAAGGTACAACACTCTCAATCGGGTCATACTCACTTTCTCTGCAATGTATACAATCTTTAAGTCCAATTAAATATTATGCTAAATGACAAAATTATTAGGGATTGTTCTAACCTTGTCATTCCGACACCACCTTCGTGTGGAATATAATTGGCGGAAGGACCCAAATCAATATAATTGTGGAGCATTTGGGTGTAATATCCTTGCGGTTCAAAATTAGCCGACGGTTGTAACTCTTTCTCAATATATACCGTCACAACACCATGATGTAGACCTAATCCTATCATTCCCTCCAATGATTCATCATCTAGTACTTCGTGAGCTAAAAATCCACCACCGATCGTGGGACAACCAATAGTAAATTTTAGACGAAATTGTTCGCTTGTACAATTTACTAAACGATACATTCTCGTCTCAAACCTACTATATGTACAATCAGTCGGTATCCCGATTAGCTTCTTTTGACCGCCGATATATCGTGGACCATTCCCATCGATAACTAACTGTCCATCCCAATGAACACTTATGGGCATGCGAGGATTAGCCATTTCAACTACAAAACAAAATTTAACCACTTCAAAATACTACTTTTAACTTTACAGTCGGAGACCGACAGTGAAACCTCTCACTTTGAGCGATCTCACAGTGAGGGGATCGCTCGCTGTGACGGTGAAGCTCTCACTGTGAGAGATCACTCTGTCACATTGAAGCTCTCTCACAGTGAGAGAGAGAAAGAGAGATCACTCTGTTTTTTTTTTTTTTTTTTTTTTTTTTGATTGTGCAAGGAGTTTTTTTTTTTTTGATTGTGAGAGACTAGCTACACAGTGAATTGCAAATTGTGAGACAACCAAATTGTGAGTATTTTTTTTTTTTTTTTTTTTTTTTTTTTTATTTGCGGTGAGAGAGTGAGCTCTCTCACAGTGAGAGCTCACTCTCTCACAGTGAGAGATTTTTTTTTTTTTTCTTTTTTTTTGTTTTTTTTTTTTTTTGCTGTGAGAGAGTGAGCTCTCTCACAGTGAGAGCTCACTCTCTCACAGTGAGAGTTTTTTTTTTTTTTTTTTTATTTTTTTTTTTTTTTTTTTTTTTTGTTGCTGTGAGAGAGTGAGCTCTCTCACAGTGAGAGCTCACTCTCTCACAGTGAGAGAACTCTCTCACAGTGAGAGAGTGATCTCTCACTGTGAGAGATCACTCTCTCACAGTGAGAGATCGAGCGCGTGCGACGGAGAGAGAGAGAAAGAGAGAGAGAGAGAGAGAGAGATAGTGCAAGAGCTCACAGTGAGAGATCGGGGCGGCGGGGGCGCGACGACGACGGCGACGGCGACGACGACGAGTGGAGATCGGAGGCGGGGCGGCGGGGGCGGGAGTGGAGATCGGGGCGGCGAGATTTCGCGAAAGAAGAGGGAGCTCGTGCGTGAAGAGGGAGCTCGTGCGTCAAGATCGGCGCGAGTGGAGATCGGAGCTCGGCAATGCGGGACCAGGGAGGGGCTCACGGGAGTGGGGAGGGGATCGGAGGGGGGAGGGGCTCACGGGAGGGGGAGGGAGTCACTGTGCGGGAAGGGGGAGGGGCTCTGCGCGGGGATA